>ML664170.1:19031728-19406040 GCA_007570785.1 Antilocapra americana | reverse complement strand
GTCATTAAGTTGGGTCTTCATACAATATAATTGATGTCCTTATAAGAAGAGGAAATTTGGGGGCTTCCCTGGTGGTCCAGTGGTTAAGATTCTGTGCTGCTGATACAGGGGGTGTGGGTTCAGTCCCTGGTCAGTGAACTAAGACCGTACCTTCTGTGTGGGTTCAGTCCCTGGTCAGTGAACTAAGAACGTACCTGCTGTGCATCATGGCCAAAAAGGTTACAAAAAAAAGGGGGGGCGGAATTTAGATATAGAAATGTAGAGAGGGCAGACAATGTAAAGATACAGAGAGAAGATAGCCATCTACAAGCCAAGGAGAGAGCCATGGAACAGATTCCTTTTCAAAGCTCTCAAAAGGAACCAAACCTACCAATTCCCTTGCTCTCAGACCACTAGCCCCCATAACTATTTTTATTACTTAACCCACTTAGTTTGTGGCACTTTGCTATGGCAGTGATAATAAAGTAATACATATGATGAATCTTGTTATCCTTCAAGTGAAAAGAAAGTGTTAGTAGCTCATTTTGTCTAACTGTGATTCCACGGACTATATCTTGCATATAACCTGCCAGGCTCCTCTGTCCATGGGATTTCCCAGGCGGGAATACTAGAGTGGGTAACCATTCTCCTCTTCAGGGGATCTTCCTGACCTAGCGATCAAATCTGAGTTTCCTGCATTGCAGGCAGATTCTTTAGCACCTGAGCCACCAAGGAAGCCCTAAATTTTTGCAGCACTGCACGCCATGCTGTTATCGTTGTGCAGGAATTAAACCTGAAATCCTTGCACTGGGAGTGCAGAGTCTTAACCACTGGACCATCAAGGAAAGTACGATGTCAGCTCTTTATCCTAACTATCATGTTCATAGATTTAACTATGCATCTTCCTACCTGTGCTCTCAGGTTGAGACACAAACCCTTTCATATTCTATGTAACTACTCCATCATCTGGCCCCTATGGACCAATTTAGCCTGCTATGTGCCACATTCCATTCTTTCTCACTACTATGTTCCAGCTGTACCAAACTACTATACTTTTTATTCCACAAATGGTCACTACTCTTGTGCTTCCAAGTTTTTACTCATGCCCTTTCCTCTGCTATGAATCACTTCTAGTCCCTCTCCTTATCCTCTTGCTGCTTTATCTAACTGAATTTTAATAATCATCTGGCCTCAGCTTATACAACTTCCTCTTGGAAATTTTCTCTGATGTCTAATTGCAACCCCACAGACTGAAGCCCCCAGGTTCCTCTGTCCATGGGATTTTCCAGGCAAGAATACTGGAGTGGGTTGCCATTTCCCTCTCCAGCAATAACTAGCTTACACATCTACTCTTGCCAAAGCACAAAAAATTATCTTTAAGGTAACACTATTTCCTTGCTTTCGTCTCTCAAAAGTTGTAAACCTCCTTGTAGCTAGGAATGTGTTCTCTCATGCTATTTCTATGAACAAAAATAATACTAGGCTAGCAGCACATTATAGACACTCAATTTCTAAAGTAGGTACACTTTTGTAAAACCCTACCAAACCTTTCCAGGTTTTACTATTCTGACATTGTAATTTAAGTATTATTATATTTGTGTACTTGGTCAAAGACTTGTAAAGTATCTCACTTTTCATATGCCATTGTCAGTCAAACATTTAGTTCACCTGCCTAAGTCTACTTAACAGTTTTATGATAAAATAGTGTCTCACCTTTTCCATGTTTGTTGCACAGTTCTAATATAGTTCTTAGTGCATTGTAAGTATTCGAGATATTCATTAATAAAGAGGGACAAAATGATCTCATAAATAAAAGTAAGTTTCTCTCTTGGTACTAGAGCTGAAAGCACCTTGGAGTGACATCTATTTAGACCCTTTCTAGCAAAACTTAAAAACACACATCAAAGGGATAAAATAAATCTGCAAGTAATTGAACTGCCTCCAAAACAAAATTCACACTCTCAAGGAAACATTAAAAAAAATTCCAGACACTCAACAATCTGATTTCACAATAATCAACATCTAATCAAAAAGCACTAAATATTTCAAGAAGCAGAGACATACTACCACGGCTAGGAGAAAAATCAATTTGTATAAATGTGGATGCATAGATATCTTAACAACCATGTTTTCTAGTTTCTCTATTTGATGCTTTAATGTCCCGGGGCCTTGCTGATCCTGGAGGGACTCACCCTCTGAGGGTCAGCCAGTTCCTAGAAACAGTAAAAGACTCATCTGGAAAGACACCTTTCACATGAAAACTAGCAAATCCTGAGTCCACACCCCAAGCAGCTACTTTCTCAGGCTCTCTCAGTTCAGTTGCTCAGTTGTGTCCAACTCTTTGTGACCCCATGGACTGTAGCACGCCAGGCCTCCCTGTCCATCACCAACTCCCAGAGTTTACACAAACTCATGTCCATTGAGTCAGTGATGCCATCCAACCATCTTGGCCTCTGTTGTCCCCTTCTCCTCCAGCCTTCAATCTTTCCCAGCATCAGGCTCTTTCAAATGAGTCAGTTCTTCACATCAGGTGGCCAAAGTATTAGAGTTTCAGCTTCAACATTAGTCCTTCCAATGAACACCCAGGACTGATCTCCTTTAGGATGGACTGGTTGCAACTCCTTGCAGTCCAAAGGACTCTCAAGAGCCTTCTCCAACACCACAGTTCAAAAGCATCAGTTCTTCAGCACTCAGCTTTCTTTATAGTCCAACTCTCACATCCATACATGACTACTGGAAAAACCATAGTTTTGACTAGACAGACATTTGTTGGCAAAAGGCTCTTTTAAGGCCACTATTTCACTGCCCTAATAAAATCCCAGGGTCAGGTATGTACCAAAACTGGCTTAAATTATTCAAACTAGCCATCCTCAAGCCTTCTTACACCTCCTCTGCTGTGCTTTCCTACAAAAACCACAATAGCATTGAAGCATGTTAATTATCATATGTCTAATCAATGGCCAGCCCAGGATTGATGCTCGGGGCTGGTGCATCGAGATTTCCCGGAGGGAGGGAGGAGGGAGGGAGGAGGAAGGGGGGTTCTGGAGGGGGAGCATATGTAAACCCATGGTGATATCATTGCATTGTATGGCAAAAACAATTAAAAAAAAAAAGCCCATGTTTTTCCCCTCATTCTTTGTGCCCCTTGACTGACCTTGTGTGGCCCCTCATGAATGGGATGTGCCTCCTGCTCTTGACATTGTGAATATAGCAAACTCTCTTTTCAATGACAGCTGTCTTCTGATCCGATGGCCTTGTCATAACTGCTAAATGATATTAAACATATATATATGGAATCTAGAAAAGTGGTACCAATGAACCTATTTTCAAGGCAGGAATAGAGATGTAGACATAGAGAACAGACTTGTGGACATGGGGCTCGGGGAAGGAAGGTGGGATGAATTGAAGTAGCATTAAATACATACCTAGCATATGTAAAATAGATGGCTAGTGGGAAGCTGCTGGATAACACAGGGAACTCAGCCTGGTGGTCTGTGACACCCTAGATGGGTGGGATGGCAGGGATGAGAGGAAGGCTCAGAAGGGAAGAGACTGATATATACTTAAGGCTGATTCATGTTGTCATACAGCAGAAACCGACACAGCATTGTGAAGCAATTATCCTACAATTAAAAACAAAAGAATTTGAATTTTACAACAACGTCAGAGATAATGTATTTAGCAGTCAAGCATGTCAAAAAAAGTTTTATAATGATATTCAAGAACTTCACTATTTAAATAAAAGAAAACATGATGAGAAGAAAAGAGGAGAAAAGCTGAGACTTAAAAGGTGGAAATAGTAATAAAATCCATCCAAAATGAAACACAGAGAGAAAAGTCTAATAAAAATGAATGACTTAAGGACTTTTGGAACAATATTAAGTGGTTTAACATCTGTGTAATAAAAGTGCCTCAAAGAGGAGAGAACCAGAAAAATATTTTAAGAAATAATAGCCATCTTTTTTTTCTAAATTTGCTGAAAACTAACAACCCACGTTTCCAAGAACATCAACAAACACTAAGCAAGGTAAACATACATGCAGAGAAAAAAGAAAGAAGAAATTGCTATGCAAGCCTGAAGACTTTTTTCTGTGTTCATGTGCAGATGAATCCTGCACAAAGAAAGAAAGGGAGAAGGGAGAAAGGTAGAAAGGGAGGGAAAACCATTGTCTTATTATCAAATTACTAAGAACAATTATAAAGAGTAAATTTTAAAAGAATTCAGAGAGAAATGACACATTACCTTCACATGAACAGCATGATAATAGTTGCATTCTTCTCAACAGATATTAATGAAGACTAAGAATTTCATTTTTAACACTGAGAAAGTAAAATCGTGTCAGCTTAGAATTCTATATCCAGTTGCCCACACTCATAGATAAGTCGGGTCTCCTAACACTTACCTGGAAGAGATCCTTTGACCTCAAAGTAAGTAGAAATAGAAAGAAGGAAAAAACTTTTTTAAAAACAAGAAAGCAAATAGACAACTAATATAGTTGGGTTTCCCTGGTGGCTCAGATGGTAAAGAATCTGCCTGCAATACAGGCAATCCAGGTTCGATCCCTGGGTTAGGAAGATCCCCTGGAGAAATAAATGGCTAGTACTGTTGCCTGGAGAATTTGACAGACAGGATATCCTGGAGGGCTACAATCCATGGGTAACAAAGAGTCAGACACGACTGAGCATCTAACATTTTCACTAATATAATAGTAGTTTCCTAGTTTCTGTATCATTAAATAATTTACCTAAGAAGTGGGTGGAGCTCTGTTACTACAACTGTAGTCTTTACACCAGCAGCAAATAAGCTGAAGCATCAACTTTGGCAAATGCTATATCATCCCAGTTGTTCAGTTCAGTTCAGTTCAGTTCAGTCGCTCAATTGTGTCTGACTCTTTGCACCCCATGAATCAAAGCATGCCAGGCCTCCCTGTCCATCACAAACTCCCAGAGTTTACTCAAACTCATGTCCATTGAGTCAGTGATGCCATCCAACCATCTTGGCCTCTGTTGTCCCCTTTTCCTCCAGCCTTCAATCTTTCCCAGCATCAGGGTCTTTCAAATGAGTCAGTTCTTTGCATCAGGTGGCCAAAGTATTGGAATTTCAGCTTCAACATCAGTCCTTCCAATGAACACCCAGGACTGATCTCCTTTAAGATGGAATGGTTAGATCTCCTTGCAGTCCAAGGAACTCTCAATAGTCTTCTCCAACACCACAGTTCAAAAGCATCAATTCTTCGGTAACCAGGAGCTGACTGTGGCTCAGATTATAACTCCTTATTGCCAAATATCATCCCAGTTTATCACCATTTTGCATGCCATCAGTTTTTGTTAGAAAAATGCCAAGGTGTCATAAAACAACTAGTTGGAAAATAAAACAATACATAATTCAATAACGACACCAGGCAACTGCTTGGTCAAGCAAGTCAAATCACCTTTACTAAATATCAGACTGTTATTATTATTTCTTATCAAGAAATAGATCAGACAGCTTCAAAAGTTACTATATATTCTATTTCTCTCAAAATTGTATTTAAAATAAAGCCTACATATTATTTACATTAGGTATCTATAACATAATGCCTCTGCAAACAAAAGATACATACACTCATAAACATACTGTGTTCAGTACTGAAGAGTGCTAGGTTAAAACAAGAATGCTTGAGTCAGGTTGCTTGTGTTCCATTTCTGTTCCACAGTTACATAGCTCCATGACCTTGACAAGTTACCTAACTTCTTTGAGCCTTATTTTTATTATATATAAAATATTAATAATAATAACACATATTTATATCATTTTTGAAGTCAAAATTGATGTATTTCATGTACTATAGTTAGTCCATAGTAAGTATGCAATTAATATCAACTAGTTCTATTACTCTTGAGAATTCCTTGGACTGCAAGGACACCAAACCAGTCAATTGCAAAGGAAATCAACCCTGAATATTTGTTGGAAGGACTGATACTGAAGCTGAAGCTCCAATAATTTGGCCACCTGATGCAAAGAGCCAACTCACTGGAAAATACCCTGATGCTGGGAAAGACTGAGGGCAAGAGGAAAAGAGGGTGACAGAGGATGAGATGGTTTGATGACATCACTGACTCAATGGACATGAGTTTGAGCACACTCAGATAGACAGTGAAGGACAGGGAACCCTGTCATGTTGCAGTCCATAGGTTTGCAAAGAGTCAAACATGACTTAGTGACTGAACAACAGCTACTGTTACTGCTGCTATTGCTGCTACTACCATAATTACTGGGCTTCCCTCCTAGCTCAGCTGGTGAAGAATCCACCTGCAATGCAGGAGACCCCGGTTCAATTCCTGGGTTGGGAAGATCCACTGGAGAAGGGATAGGCTACCCACTCCAGAATTCTTGGGCTTCCCTTGTGGCTAGACTGATAAAGAAACCGCCTGTAATGTGGGAGACCAGGGTTTAATCTCTGGGTTGGGAAGATCCCCTGGAGAAGGGAAAGACTACCCATTCCAGTATTCTGATCTGGAAAATTCCATGGACTGTATAGTCGATGGGGTCATAAAGAGTCAGACACGACTGAGGGACTTTCACTCATTCATTCACTCACTCACCACAATTAGTTATCACCACTATTAATACTGGTACCTGGAGAAGGGCATGGCAACCCACTCCAGTATTCTTGCCTGAAGAATCCCATGGACGGAAGAGCTTAGAGGGCTGTAGCCCATGGGATCACAAAGAGTCAAACCCAACTGAAGTGACTTAACACACACACACAATACTGGTAAGTGTGGAACTCACTTTTTTCTTTTGGAATACTGAACGATATTTAGGATTTTTTTTTCCAGTTTTCCAGAACCTTTTCAATGTCCACATTTTTGTAAAAAAATTGATCATGTTGTATATTATTTATTCTAAACCTAAGACTTTCATCTTTTTAAAGCGTCAGAGATATTTGCTTATTCAATGTTTCTTTATCTTGAGTTTATGCTCATTCCTATCTATTTCCTTCTGCAGATTATTCTTATCAGATAATTCACAAGAAAAATAAGAATAAATCAGCCCTTCTTTTTATTCCTCAGTGTTACATTACTGAATATAATGTTTATCTTTTTCTAGTTCATCATATTGTTGTAATGGGAAAAATATGGTCTGAATGACCCTGCTCTATTGGGTTATGTCCCCCCTTTGACCATATTAGTGTATATTTAATAATTTCATAACATTCTTTGCTATTTGTATTCTATTACTTTTTCTTTTAAGTAATACCTTGAGGTTTCCCAGTGTTTACCACAGACTGTTTGCTTACAATGACTGTACAGAAAGAGAAGGCAGAATAAATCTATTCTATAAACCAGGTCCTCTGCCTGGTCAGTGTTATAAATAGGGAGACATAGAAAGGAAGAGGAAAGCTAATAGTAATGCCTATAATTTATATTTTTCTACATATGAAACTTGGGTATTCTTGTTAATTTCTTTATTCATTTTATTCTCACCAAACTCTGAAATGTAGATAAAAGTATATCCTCTCCTTCTTAGAAAGAAAGGGAATGGCTACCCATTCCAGTATTCTTGCCTGGTGAACTCCATGAACAGGGGAGCCTGGTGGGCTATAGACCTTGGGGTCACAAAGAGTCGGACACCATTGAGTGACTAATACTTTCACTTTCACCCACAGGCACTGAGAGGTTAACTTGACAGTATCTCTCCATGAGTGAATGCAATAATTGGCATTTAAACTCAGACAGCCTGTTTCCATAGTCTAAACATGTTACATTATTTTATTTCTATAACTTCATTATAGAGGTACCATTTTTAAATATCCATCTCCTTTTATTTTAGAATTGATAGTATCTGTGATTAATATATGGAATTTAGAAAGACGGTAACGAGAACCCAGCATGCGAGACAGCAAAAGGAACGCAGATGTATAGAACAGACTCATGGACTCTGTGGATGAGGGCAAGGGAGGGATGATATGGGAGAAGGGCATTGAAGCATGTTAATTATCATATGTGTAATCAATCGCCAGCCTAGGATTGATGCTCGGGGCTGGTGCATCGAGATTTCCCGGGGGGAGGGAGGAGGGAGGGAGGAGGGAGGGGGGTTCTGGAGGGGGAGCATATGTAAACCCATAGTGATCATGGCATTGTATCGCAAAACTAATAAAAAAATTAGAATTAGAGCATTTTAAAGTTTATCTCGTTACCATCTTTCTTCTGGCTTACTTCACTCTGTATTAGAAAGATGGTAATGAGAACCCTGCCTGCGAGACAGCAAAAGAAATGCAGATGTATAGAACAGTCTCTTGGACTCTGTGGAAGAGGGCAAGGGTGGGATAATATGGGAGAATGGCATTGAAACATGTTAATTATCATATGTGAAATCAATCGCCAGCCCAGGTTTGATGCTTGGGGCTGGTGTACCGGGATGACCCAGGGAGAGGGAATCCGGGGGCGGTTCTGGAAGGGGAACATATGTATACCCATGGCAGATTCATGTCAGTGTATCCCAAAACCAACACAATAAAGTAAAGAAAATAATAAATAAATAAATAAAGTTTATCTCTTCTCTTGAAATGTTTTCTGTTTCAGAATTTCAAGCTATGAAATTACTTTATCATAAACACTTCAAAACCTGTCTTCCTAAAGGTAGCAGCTCACATTGGACTCCTCCTTCCAGCCCTTTGCTGTTACAAGCAATAAAGTAAAATGATGGGACTTCCCTGGTGGTCCAGTGGTTAAGACTGTGCTTCCAATACAGAGCATACAGGTTTGATCTGTGGTCTGGGAACTAAGATCCCATATGCCTCGCAGAGTGGCAATAAATAAATAAATAAATAAATAAATAAAATGCAATGACAGTAGCATAGATTAAAAAATAAATAAAATGGCAAGGTGTCTTCTTCCCAAATTCATAATTTTCTGACCAGGAACTAATTAATTACTTCCTGTTGAGGAGAATCATATAAATTGATACAATTATTCTAATTTTTCTGTTTTTTGTCAAACAGGATTGGCAAAAGTGAAGAAGTTTTCAATCTCTTTGCATTTAGTTGTGAGATATTTGTGCAAATAAGCTTAGCTGAGGCTTGTTTTTAAGAATTCTAATTCATTTTATATCCAATAATGTCTCCTTCATTTCTTTTAGTTGGCTAGAAACCCAAAGTGAAGTTTTACATCTTTTCTCTTTCTCTCTCCTTTTTGTCTGGACATATCACATAGTTTTCTTTAATTCCAATGTTTTATGTGATTCTATACAGATGTGTGTGTGTGTGTGTATGTGTGTGTGCTTTGTCATGTTTGACTCTTTGCAACCCCATGGGCTGCATCTTGCCAAGCTCCTCTGTCCATGGAAGTTTCTAGGCAAGAATCCTGGAGTAGGTTGCCATTTCTTCCTCCAGGGGATCTTCCTTACCCAGAGATGGAAACTGCATCTCTTGCGTTTCCTGCATTAGCATTACAGGAGTGATTGGAAAAGACCATTCCTCTTGAACAGACGTTAGATGAAATCTTCTTAGACCCTAGATCATCTTAAACCTGTGGTCCTCAGTAAAATGAAATTTTCCCATTTATGAGAGTCAATGGATACTTATCCTCTATAGTCATTCAAAAGCTGTGTTAAGCATTTTACACACATTATTTCACTTATCCTTCACAACCATACAAATAAGATTCTATAATAATTTGAAAGTAAGGAAATTGATGTAACAACCTTGCAGTTACTGGTTGGGACTCTGACAACTTATCTGATTCTAAGTCCAATTTTCTCCCCTTTAAACAATACTCTTTTCCCAGGTTTGTCATCTGTCCAGTGAAGGACTCTCAACTCTACTAATCAATGAATCTAAGAAGTCAGTCATCAAAGGAACCAGATACCCAGAATAGAAAGCTTTAGTGAACCTGGTGACCTAGGACCTATCTTTGAGAGCACAAATCAGCCAAAAATGAGAGTGGAGTAGGAGATATATGGCATGAGTGGTGGATAAGTAAGTAACCTTGCTTCCTTGGAAAGATGGTGAAAAAAAAAAAAAAGGAAGTGAGAACCGGAAAAGAAAATAGCAAATATTTGGATAAAGTGAAATAAATGCTACATAAAGAAACTGCAAGTGAGAAGTAGAATTTGTGTGGATTTGCAAAGCAAATAGGAAAGGTGGAAAAGGTCAGTAAAATTCATAGCAATTGAGCAGTCATTAAATCAGGGACCTTTGATCAAGACAGAAAAAGTGACACATATTAGTGAAGCTGAATTTTTCTCTCCTAATCGGATTCCATCTCTTGGGATAACAATTGGTGGTATAACCCACAATCACAGTGTTGCAGCATTCTCAGTATCAATTGCTTTTCTAAAACAGAGGAATAGATTGCCTTGTATTTTCTATAAAAGCATTATATTTGTCCTTTTTATATGGATTTCATATTTTTGCTTATTAACAATTCTATTGTCTGCAGACGAAATGATTTTGGAGAGGTTAGGATAAGGAATTAAAATTAAAATATGCTTTTGACAACTATATTTATCCAGAAGTGCTATTCAACTTACTGTAATGCTGAAGGACTGTCCTAACTTCAATCTAGATAATTCCATAATTCCAGTAAGAAAAGCAGCAAAGTGGACAAGAGTTGGCTCCCTGTTTTCCCTCAGATGATGTTTAAAGCATACTGTATTGTCATCATTGAAAGTAATAAATAACTTGCTTGCCCTATTTTCTTATTATCCTTTTCTGTTATCAGTTGAACTAAAAGAATCAGAGTTATTAAAAAGCAACAGAACCTCTGGCAGGGAAATCCAGAAGATCCTCATGCTTTTTCATAACTCTGGAATGTCAGAGTAAAGTCAGATAGATGGGGGCAGGGGGCGCGTGGGATGGTCTATAAACAGAAACCTCCCACAAAGAAAGTCCAGTAGTTTTCCACTCATCTTTGAATCCTAGTAGAGGCAAGCAGACAAAAGAAAAAAGACAAGGAAGTAAGTCTTAAATATTTGAAGTATAAACTCTGAACTCCAAAGAATACGGATTTAACAGCCTAACTTATTAAAGAGAATGATTAAGAAGAAAAAAAAAGTGAATATGTTCATTGAAGACAATAAACTTTTATTTTAAAATGTAATTTATAAAGTAACACTGCAAATAATTTACAGCTTCTGAATCCCCCCTTCATCACATGATATTTATAATCGAAAAATAAGAATTACAGCTGTTTACTAAGGAAAATTATGCAATCACACAGTCCAGTCTTAGGCAATTTTTTATCTGCTGTTTTACCATTTCTCATAAATCCACAGGTATCACAATGCACATGCTGTTTTAACATGACTCTGTTTTGAAATTACAGTTGATCTTCCCAGTTCCATCAGCAGCAGAAGAAAAAACATGCCATACCTAAAAACTTAATTCAAAGTGTCAATATTAAATCCAATTCAGGACATTATAAAATGAACTCAGTGCTTCAGTAGATAAATTTACTTATCCAGGCTGAGAGAGTATTAGTAAATATAAATTGTTTTTGTATCAATTTGTTTATTTGTTACGGGCCAACCGTATAGCTCAGTTGGTAATGAATCCACTTGTGATGTAGGAGACCCCGGTTTGGTTCCTGTGTTGTGAAGATCTGCTGGAGAAGGGTTAGGCTACCCACTCCAGTATTCTTGGGCTTCCCTTGTAGCTCAGCTGGCAAAGAATCCACCTGCAATGCACGAGACCTGGGTTTGATCCCTGGGTTGGGAAGATCCCCTGGAAAAGGGAAAGGCTACCCATTCCATTATTCAGTTTATTTGTTAAATTATGATTTTTATTATCATACCATCCTTCAAGAAGGAACTTGGAAAATCAACTTCTTTATCAACGCTCTTTACCTATGAAAGGCAGAAGAATGGTGGAGGCTTAAAATCTTCTGAGACCAAAAGCTATTGCCCATATTTATGACTTTCTCAAATGGAGATCTTTTCCTTTCTGAAATCCATTTCTAAAGAGTACTAATCAAGTTTGCTGATAGCCAGATAGAAGCAAGATTCAAAAAAAAAAAAAAATTCTACAAAAGCATCAAGGAAAAAACCTATTTGTAAACTGTAGCCACTCATTTCAAATCCAGTGAATTTTTAAGAATTCATCGGCCCAGTTTCCAACCCTAGAGAGTTCAGAAGGTGTTGAATGAAGACTTCCCAGTGTGATTCTACTGATTTTAGCAGCACTTGAAAAACTGGAAATGGAAAATCCCAGACAGCATGCCAGGCCTACCAAGTCAGAATCTCTTGTAGTACAATCCAGAAATTTGTATATTAACAAACCTTCACCATGATTCTTATGTGTGTGTGTGTGTGTGTGTGTATATGTGTGTGTGTGTTAGTCACTTGGTCATGTCCAACTCTTTGAAACCCCATGAACTGTGGCCTGCCAGGTTCCTCTGTCCACGGGATTCTCCAGGCAAGAATACTGGAATGGGTAGCCATTCCCTTTTTCAGGTGATCTTCCCAACCCAGGGATAAAACTCAAGTCTCCTGCATTACAGGCAGTTTCTTTACCGTCTGAGCCTCCAGGGAAGCCCATGATTCTTAGAGCTATGTGAAGTCAGAAAGATGAAATAATGAAAACAAAGGAAATAGCAATATAAGCCATCTTCTAATATTATTTTTCACTTTATCCAACCATGCCTTTAAGTTCTCTCTTATTACAGATGGCTTGTATAAATACCTGTGTTTTAGCAGCTGTGTGGTAATCTCTTGATAACAGGAAATTCCCAATTAGCTGAAAATTGTTTTTCAGGAAACAATGTTTGTTTGTTAAATGGTGGTGATGATCAAGATGATAGCAATCCATCTTCTTATATTGCTATGTGGCTTCTGAAATTCTTCATTTAAAATGAATCACTGGTCTTGTGTAACCATGAGGCTAAAACAATACATCCCAGAAGTATCAGTTGTCTGCCTCCTGTCTGGGCAGCTTTTGAATGACAGACAGAGACAATTTGGCCCACAAAGTCAAATATATTTATTATCTGGCTCTCTGGAGAAAAAGCTTACTGACTCCACCAAATCTAGCATATCCAAGAACAAACCCTCTAATTACATTTTCATAGCTTTTCCTCTTAAGAGAAAAACAAAAGTACATTCCTAACCTAGAGTACATTGGTACAAGATTTGGATTCCAGGAGAATGAGATTAAATTCCCCATGTAAGATCCTGGCTATTTATAACAAACCTGGGAGGATTCTATTAACCATGCTCTGTTCTATTTTAATAACATAAGTAATTTAAAGACCAGTGTTTGGTGGTCAGGTCCTGTTCATTCCTAAGAGGACCGTTGATATTTTGATAAAAAATAGGCATTTCTCACTGTAGAAACTACTCAGCCTGTATAAAAATGCAGTTTCCATCATCATTAAACTGTGTTTATCTTCTATTAAAGAATGCTCTGAACTTACAAATAGGCATGCTGGATTTGATAGATATCTGCTTCCACATTCTCCTGAGAACTTATAAATATGTCAACAAGATTGTGCTGTTTTTTCCCCCACAAAGGTCATACACTCACAAAAATAAAAGTAATGGCAAAGATAAAATGATTAAACAGCAGCAAAATTTGAGAAGTGGGAAAACTCAGGGGCAAATCCTAACTGAAATAGTAGGCCACAGAAGATGGACACCTAAGGCGGTTATGTGAAATCCCTCAGCAGGCCCCAGTTCCAGAAAGCCTCAGAAGCTGAAGACACCAGATGGGTGGAAAAGCTCAAGAAATTTATTTGAAATTTCCTACTATCTTAGGAGCATAGTATTTATTATTTCTTCTGAAATATATAATATATATTAGTCTGTGGATCACTAGTTATAGCTAAAAATATTCAGATGATCATGCAAGACATATCTAACCATATTTCTGATGCTTATTTCTAGGTCTATCCTTTTACAACTTTTACAGATAATGACATACATATTTCATCAGAAAAATAAAATCCCACTGAAATTCAGGTACTACACAGTGCGATAATTCAAATATATTATGTATTTTTTAAAAACCCATACCTTTAAATTGTATTTTAAATCTTTTGTTTGCTCTTCTCTGATGATATTGAGCATCTTTTTTATGTGCCCGTTGATTACCTGTATATGTTTTTTGGAAAAATGTCTATTCAAGTCTTCTGTCCATTTTTAATCTAGCTATCTGTTTTGGTTTCTCCTATCTTGGATTGTATTAGCTGCTTACATATTTTGAAAATTAACTCCTTGTCGGTCATACCATTTGCCAATATTTTCTCCCAATCAGGAGGCTGTCTTTTGGTTTTGTTGATGACTTCCTTTGCTGTGCAAAAGCTTTCCAGTTTAAACCGGTCTCATCTGTTTTTTTGTTGTTGTTGTTTTTAATTCTGTTGCCATAGGAGACAGATCCAAAAGAATATCGCCTCACACCTGTCAGAATGGTTATCATCAAAGAGTCTACAAATAACAAACATTAACCAAGAGGAAGAGAAAAGGAATCCTAGAACACTGTTGGTGGGGGTGTAAATTGGTTCAGCTACTATAGAAAACAGTGTGAAGGTTCCTCAAGAAATTAAAAATAGAACTAACATTGTCGTTGCCGTTATTGTTCAGTTGCTAAGTCATGTCTGACTCTTTGCAACCCCATAGACTGCAGCACACCAGGCCTTCCTGTCCCTCACCATCTCCCGGAGTTTGCCTAAGCTCATGTCCGCTGAATCGGTTATACTATCCTATGATCCAGCATAGCACACAATCCAGCAGCTCCACGCCTAGGTAAACATCAGAAGGGGAAAAAAAAAAACACTAATTGGAAAAGATACATGTACCTCAGTACTCACAGTAGGATTATTTACAATAACTTGGCTATGCAAGCAACCTAGATAAATGTTCATCAACAGATGAATGGGAATAAGTTGCTGCGTGTGTATAATTACATATATATTTATTTTTTAGCAATAAAAAATGAACAGACCCACAGATACAGGGTACAAACTAGTGATTACCAGTAGGGAAAGGGACAGGATCAAGTTAAGGGCAGAGGATTAAGAGGTACAAACTACTCTTTAGAAAATAAATATATAACGAGGACATTATGTTCAGCAAGGGAAATACAGAAATTAATTTGTCATAATTTAAATTAAGCATTATCCGCAAAATTATTGAATCAGTATGCTGTATGCTCAAATTTAATATTGTAAATTAATTATACTGCAAAAAATCAACATAAAATAAAATATATATTTCAAATTGTCTGATATTGCAAATGGAACGTGATATTTAGCAGTGGAAGAATACTGGGAAACTGCTTCTTGCTTAGAGATGATTCTGAAAATGTTGTTGTTCAATCACTTAAGCTGTATCCAATTATTTGCAAACCTATGCTACAGTCATAGCATGCCAGGCTCCTCTGTCTTCCACTACCTCCTGGAGTTTGCACAAATTCATGTTCATTGAGTCAGTGATTCTATCTAACCATTTCATCCTCTGCCAGAAGGAGAGGATGCCTTCAATCTTTTTTTGCCTTCAATCTTTCCCAGCATCAGGATCTTTTCCAATGAGCCAGCTCTTTGCATCAGATGGCCAAAGTATTGGAACTTCACCATCAGCAACAGTCCTTTCAATGGATATTCAAGGTTGATTTCCTTTAGAATTGACTGGTTTGATCTCCTTGCTGTCCAAGAGACTCTTAAGAATTTTCTACAACACCACAATTTGAAACAATCAATTCTTCAGCGCCCAGCCTTCTTCATGGTCCAACTCTCTCATCCATATGTGACTACTGGATAAACCAGAGTTTTGACTATATGGACCTTTGTCAGCAAAATGATGTCTCTACTTTTTAATATGCTGTCTGATTCTGAAAATATAGAGCATATTTAATTGTGGATGTTAGTTTCCCATATGCATTGCATGAGGCTTAAGACATCCTTAATTTCTGTTTTCTTTGGTGACACAAAAAATATGTTGAGTTACTTCAGAAGCATCTCAGTTTCCTTAACTTCATCATTCTAGTTACTCCTGTATTTGGTTTGCACCTCTTCTTGTTTTCTGATCGCTTCAATTAATATTTTATCATTTAAATTTTATGAAACAGACATCAAATTTTACCTCACATTCATAGAGTTGGTAGAGGAGTGGAGAGCTAGGAAGAAAGGATGCTTCACTAAGAGTTTTCTCACCCTCCTTGAAGGTAATGATCATACAAGGGTATATATTAGAAAGTTAAAGGAAAATAACTGCTGTTCATGCCAGTCTGTACTTTCTGTTCAGACCATGGGTAATACCATATGGTGACCAATTTCTCATAGATATAGTGATAAGGGAAACATATACAAAACAAGATATCAGATACAGCTTCAGAATTTTCCATCATTCATCAACTCCTCCTTTAACAGCTAATTATTGTATCTTTTGGGGTTTCCCTGATAGCTTAGACACAACTTTCTAAGTTGTGTGTTGATTTGGAGAAAAATCTCTGATTAAATAATTCAAAAGCCAGTTAAAATGTGACATGAACTGATTTGACTAAGAAGGGATCCAAAAAAAGCAAACATAGTTCTGGATCTCTCATAATTACTAAGGAGAAGAAAATTCTTTATTGGGCAGGAATTCCAGGTTTCTGGGAGGATACAACATCTAAGTCCCAGTCCCAAAACATATCTGTGAAATGAGCAGCCTTCTAATTAGTACAACACCAGCAGCAGTAAGAAATGAAACTCAGCATTTCAATGGCTTAATATGATAGAAATATAATGGGCTGTCTAAAATGTTCATGTGTACTTCTCCATAACATCTTACAGAAAACCTAAACAATCTTTTTTGGTCAACCAAATGTTACTGTTTCACTTAATATACCAATACTTGTATTCCTAGGGCTTCCCTTGTGGCTCAGCTGGTAAAGAATCTGCCTGCAGTCTGCGAGATCTGGGTTTGATCCCTGGGTTGGGCTTCCCTGGTGGCTCAGAGGGTAAAGTGTCTGACTGCAGTGCGGCAGACCCAGGTTCAATCCCTAGGACCAGATGATCCCCTGGAGAAGGAAATGGCAACCCACTCCAGTATTCTTGCCTGAAGAACCCCATGGACAGAGGAGCCTTGTAGGCTACACTCCACAGGGTCACAAAGAGTCAGACATGACTGAGCAACTTTACTTTATGTATTCTTAGGTTGTACATTTCTGCTCCATCTTTTTAGGGTGCTAGCTGATTTTCAATCTGCTTTTTCAATTATTGACTTCTAAAATTGTCGTATGCATGAAAATCAGCTGATGAGTAAGAAAGAAAATGTGGACCCTCACACTAGAATCACCCACACTTATTTCTGTTCACATTCCATCCATGACCCTGCCAAAATGCAAGGGAGCCTAGGGAATAAAGTCCTTGGGCAGTAAGCTGTTCTCTACTATCAGCTCTGTATCAGGGGTTGGAAACTTAACAGTCTTGGGCCACACCCAACCTGCTGCCTTTTTTTTTTCAAATGTGTCCTGCAAGTTAAGAATGTGTTTTGCATTTTTAAATAGTCGTTGTGTAAGTACCTACATTGTGTTCTGTCTTTTGCCCCTTGGACTGCAAAGCATCAAATATTTACCAATTGGATCTTGACAGGAAAATTTGCTGACTCTTTCTTACACCACAGGGGAAAAAAACCTTTGGGTGTTTAGTCCTTCTAGCCTCTAAACTCCTATATATAGACCTTTCCCACACAGAGAAGCTTTGCATTCTCTCTCAGGGAATCACATTTTGTGTGATCCAGATATGGCATCCAGCTCAAGGAAGGTACGATCTCTACCTTCTGGCCCACATAGAGCTGCTCCTGATCTAGAAAATCATAAAGGGTAAGTTATTATCTCACCTCCACTCATTTCTTCAAGATCAACATAAAATGAAGATATGAGATTAGCACAACAACCATTATCATCTATGACAAGGAAAAATAGGAGACTTGGCAGCAACATACAGAGAAATAATGAAAAACCTCATGTAGGTATTAATGTCCTAGAGCTGTAAGCATTTCCTTGAGTAGACCCTGAGGAATGCCCTTGTCCATTGTTCTTGCAGCTCTTGGCTCTGACTTCTGGAAGATTCTTCCTAAGCATTATTCTCCATGGCCACATCTGAAGTAGGCATTAGGGAGAAGTGCCTTCCTAGTGGGCTTCTCAGATTTCCCACCTCACACCCTTCTAGTACAATTTTGAAGCCTAAGTCTTGGTTTAAAGACTCCAATACTCAATGATCTCTTTTAGTTGAGCTCATGGCTTCTTCATATTATAGTTCTTTCCAAAAGACTGAAGGTCTCTGAATTAAGGTTGCCAGATAAAATACAGGATGCCCAGTGAAATTAGAATTTTAGATAAACAACCTAACGTAAGTGTGCTCCCTGTAACAGTTTCTATAATAAATATATTATGTATCTGGAATATACTTGTTCTAAAATATTATTTGCTATTTATCTGAAATTCTAATTTAGCAGGGTATTTTACATTTTCATTTTTAAATCTGGCAACCTATCCTGAATTCTTCATGTTCATTTTCAATAATAAGTCCCAACATTCTTTCTAGATACTATCCCCAAACCTGACTCATTCATTGGTTTCTCAGACCCAAGAGTTCTTCCTTCAAGTCTGTGGGGGCCATATTGCCACTGTACCAATAGGATGGAAGAGAAGATCCACAATTCATAATGATCTTTGATGCAGTGCTGAGTATTAATGGGTCATTAAAACTAAAAGATGTTTATGTCTGTAAACATTGGACAATGGAGGCTTCTGAACCCATGCAGTTCAGTTCAGTTCAGTTCAGTCACTCAGTCATGTTCGACTATTTGTGACCCCATGAATCGCAGCATGCCAGGCCTCCCTGTCCGTCATCAACTCCCAGAGTCTACACAAATCCATGTCCATTGAGTCGGTGATGCCATCCAGCCATCTCATCCTCTGTCATCCCCTTCTCCTCCTGTCCCCAATCCTTCCCAGCATTAGAGTCTTTTCCAATGAGTCAACTCTTTGCGTGAGGTGGCCAAAGTATTGGAGTTTCAGCTTCAACATCGGTCCTTCCAAAGAACACCCAGGACTGATCTCCTTTAGGATGGACTGGTTGGATCTTCTTGCAGTCCAAGGGACTCTCAAGAGTCTTCTCCAACACCACAGTTCAAAAGCATCAATTCTTCGGTGCTCAGCTTTCTTCACCATCCAATTCTCACATCCATACATGACTACTAGAAAAACCATAGCCTTGACTAGAAGGACCTTTGTTGGCAAAGGGATGTCTCTGCATTTAAATATGCTATCTAGGTTGGTCACAACTTTCCTTCCAAGAAGTAAGCGTCTTTTAATTTCATGGCTGCAGTCACCATCTGCAGTGATTTTGGGGCCATGCAGAGAGACCCAAAATTCTTGCACAATTTTTATTCTCTTCTAAGTATACTCTCAGTCTAATCAATTATTGCTTGAGCTCATCTCTTTCTAAACTGCTAAACTCAGCAAATGACAAACAACCTAAGCTATTAACAAATGACTTTCCCATTTTCTCCCCTACAGGTTTAGTCAACAAGTAGTTGGTGTTCCAATGAATTACAGGCAAAATTTTACACAATGTTTTCAGTGTTTTTATCTTACAAGATAGGATTCCTTCAGCAATGTAAGTACCACCTTTGATTGTTGCCTGGTTGCTAAGTCAGTACCATATTTTAGATTTTTATTATAGCAACACCCACCGAATGCAACAATTTCTATGTGGTTTAAGAGCTATTTTGCAAATGAACCATACAATCTCAGTGGTTTTACCCAGAAGTTATTTCTCAATTAAGTAACAGTCCCCTAAAGATGCTTTGTCAAGAGGACTATGAGGACAGTACCCCTGCCAACGAGTTGATGCTCTTAAACTGTGGTGTTAGAGAAAACTCTTGAGAGACACTTGGACTGCAAGGAGATCAAACCAGTCACTCCCAAAGGAGATCAGTCCTGAATATTCACTGGAAGGACTGATGCTGAAGCTGAAACTTCAGTATTTTGGCCACCTGATGTGAAGAACTGTCTTCGTGGAAAAGCCCCTGATGTTGGGAAAGATTGAAGACAGGAGAAGGGGATGGCAGAGGATAAGCTGGTTGCATGGCATCACCAACTCAATGAACAAGCTCCAGGAGTTAGTGATGAACAGGGAAACCTGGTGTGCTGCAGTCCGTGGGGTTGCAAAGAATCAGACACAACTGAGTGACTGAACTGAACTGAACCTCTGCTCCATTCACTCAGTAAGGGTTTCAGGTAGATAGATACATATGTTCAGTAAGATGTTGGCTTGGGATTTGGCATCCAAGAGGCAGAAAGGAAGAACCAAAGGAGAAGGTATATGTGCTTTTTCCATCTTTGATCAGGAAAAGTACCCTAGCATACTGTGACAAGGAGAAATAATCAAATGCCCTGCTTAGATGCAAGAGCACTGAGACATGTAGGCCCTAATTAGGCAACTGTGAGCGAGATGTGAAATTTGATGGATACCTGGTCATTTATGCTACAAATGCATCTTCCCATCTCATCCCAAACAGTCACACACAATGGAAACATCTATTGAACGTCTGTTATTTGCAAAGTACTGCAGTGAATGCTAAAAAAACAAATCAAAGAAAAACAAAATTGATGGTCCATGCTGGACACTAGTTATATGCTATGTTACTTTGCTGGTACCACTATAAAAATACCACAGACTGGGTGGCTTAATCAACAGAAATTTATTTCCTTAAGGTTCTGGAAGCTAAAAGTCCAAGATCACGGTGTCCAAGGTTAGTTTCTTCTGAGGTCCTTGGGAGAAGGATCTTTTCCAGAACTTTCCCCTTGACTTGCAGATGGCCATCTTCTCCATGTGTTTTCACATGGTCTTCCTTCTGTGTACATGCTCTAATTCCCTCTTCTTGACAGCAAGTCAGTCATATTTGGCTTATGGCCCATTCTTCAGGTCCTTTAAAGACTCTGTCTCCAAGTACAGTCACATTCTGAGGCACACAGTATTAGGAATTCAACATACTTTGGGAGGAAACACATGTCTTAGCAAATATATTTTAGTACCTTTTTTTTTTATTCCTTTTCCTACATGGAATGACTTATAAGAATTATCCCTCCAAGTTCAACATCCTGTGATGGTTAACTTTATGTGTTAGCCGGGCTAAGGGCTACTCAGAGTTGGTAAAACAAGATTTCTGGGAGTGTCTGTGAGGGGGTCTCTGGAAAAGACATCTCTGCTGCAGCTGAGGTATCCATCCAATTTCTTGGGCCCTCTGTTTCTCCACAGATTCCTAACTAATACACTTCTGAAGTTATTATCTTTTTAATCAGAGAGAAAAAAGTTTCTTAGCGAAGAGAGGAATAATACTGCTAGATAAGAATAATTAAACTACAGTCAGCTTAGAGGAAAAAATATATATAAAACCAACAATAATGTAAGTTATTGTCTCTGTAGCTTTAAGGATAAAAAAAATCACTGTTAGTGCAATGTCAAAGAACAAAGTTTGGCTTTTCATCATAAGAAAAATATAATAATTTTTAAGCTATTTGCTCAACAGGACTAATTTTATTCCTTTTAATTTGTCGTTTATGTAAAAAGGAGACTTTCTAAGACTTTATTGTGAATGATAAGTACTTCTAATGAGTAGAATATCTCTTCACGTTAAATATCTCCTTGCATTAAATATTTCGGATATGGAAGGGCCTGAGAGATTCCAGATTGTGTGAACTTCTTTGCAGTCTTGAGTTCCAGGATAGCTATTACAGTTATCATAATAATTATACAAAAATCACTTTTTAAAATTTAAATAAGATTACAAAGTCCATACAACCAACGTGTAAACAATTTGAAAGCAGAGAAATCAGTCTTAGAATCCATGACTACATTTGCAGTTCCCTCAGATATAATGTAATTTAATTGCAATTAATCCTGAAGTCTTTCCAGAAGAGTGATAAAGAGCCCTCATGCCAAGTGGGAAAAAACACCTGGGAAAGAACTGTAGGGAAAACTCTACAGTCTAAAATTAAAATGAAAAAACAAGCCTGCTGACTCTTACAAAAATCCACTGTGATTGTCTCACAGTAATGAGGGCACGCATCTTACTTTTTTTTTTTTTCCTACTCTTCTTAATAAGTCTACCCACTTCCCATCATCTGTTTCCGTTTTACGTCCCTGGCCATACATATCCACATTTCTGAGCTGACCCTTAGGTGTAGGTGTCAGATCTGTGGCCATAAAATAATTTCCCTGTGGCTGAAACAATCCTGCCTACATAGGGAGGAAAGGCACAGTTTTGGTCCATGTAAAATAATCTCTAATGTGCAAGGCTTATTTGGCTCAATCTCTATAATCCATGAGAACAACTAAACAAAAACAACAGAGCAGTAATTGACAAGGCTCACTTTACTTGCTGCAGTATTTATTCCAAAAAATTCTTTAAGAAAATCCTCTTTCTGCAGGGCATTATTTTAACCAATGAACACAGAGTGAGATGTTTTCTCTGAGCTAAGAGGAAATTGACCCAGCAGTGAACTATAGCAAGAACTTGATTTGGCACATAGAAAAGAAATTTTCTGACCACTCAGCCAGAATCCATCATTTCATTGCCAGATTAAAAAAAAGGATCCTAAGAGTTACACAGGTGCTGCTGGTAGACTAATTATAGGTGCCAAGTCAATGAGTCTTCTTTGGCATCAAGCTGGTTCAATTTTATGATGCTTTGACTCAGTTATAAAAATACACCCTTCCATTAGCAGGAATGTTACACAAAATGTGCAGCTCAGTGCTGTATGGAGTTAAATTCACCTGAAGCTTACCAGTCAACTTTGCACCTTCCCAATTAGGTAACAATAACATTGTCCAGAGATCTACAGATAAATCTACCTTCATAAAACTGCCATCAGACTAAATGAGGGTTTCTCAGCCTCATCACTCTTGACATTTATGGTCCAGATAACTCTTTGTTGTGAAGCACTCCACTGCTCATTAAAAGATATTTAGCAGCATCCCTGGACTCTATCTGGGGCTTCCAATGGTTCAGAGGGTAAAGAATCTGCCTGCAGTGCAGGAGAAATAGGGGATGCAGGTTTGGTCCCTCGATTGGGAAGATCCCTGGAGGGGAAAAATGGCAACTCAATCCAGTATGCTTGCCTGGAAAATCCCATGGACCGAGGAGCCCGGTAGGCGATAGTCCACAGAATCACAAAGAGTCAGACATGACTGAGGGGCTACACATGCCCCCATTGGGCTTTGTCTATCCAACAGATGCAAGTCTTGTGCTCCTAACTGAGACAATAAAAAAAATGACTCCAGATATTGCTAAGTGACCTTGGGGGCAGGGGCAGGAGGGAAAACCACTCTGGTTAAAAATTATTTATCTAATTATGAGGTTGGGATTAGCATATTCACAGTTATATATAGGTCACCAACAAGGCCAGCGAAATGTACTCAATATTTTTTAATAGCCTACACGTGAAAAGAATCTGAAAAAGAATATGCATACACACACACACACACACACACACACACACACACACACACACACAAACACACACATATATATATATAATATTCATTTATAAAACTGAATCTCTGTGCTGTCTGTATACCTGAAACTAACAATATTATAAATCAACTATGGTGGTGGTGGTGGTTTAGTCACTAAGTTTTGTCCAACTCTTGTGACCCCATGGATTGCAGCCTGCCAGGCTCCTCTGTCCATGGGATTCTCCAGGCAGAAATACTGGATTGGGTTGCCATTTCCTTCTCCAGGGGATCTTCCTGACCCAGGAATTGAACCTGGGTCTCCCACATTGCAGATAGCAAAATATCAACTATATTTTTTTAAAAAATCCTCAAAAACATGTTGAAATACCATTCAGATAAAATAGGCATACTACACAGGAATGTCTATGAAGTTTCTAGGGCCCAGTGCAAAATAAACATCTGGGTCCCTCTTTCAAAAATACTAAGAATTATACCAAGGCCACAGAAAAGCTTTAAAGTAAGGATTGGATCTTTCTAAGCACAAGGTCTTACCAGACTACATAAGTCCAAAACTCATGACACTGGCTCTGATGCTACATTATTCCACCCTGTTCCTCGAGATCCCAATGCACATTTGTATAATTATAACTTACAGAGATCTGGCTCACAGTTGTTTTCCAGATACTTCTCCTTTGTATTAATGCTTATAATATTAGATAGCTTCTTTCACCACCACCTTCATTCCACCACCTTAATGTCCACATTCATACTGTTTACCATCTTCCCAGGTACTAACCTCTTTACTTTTCCTCCCATTTCTTCATTTCTGTGGTTACTAGAACCGGACAAGTTCTAGTAACTAGAACAACTAGTTCTCCTTCAACCATCACTCCAAGGCCAACTCTCCATCCAATACCGAAGAGTCAGTCTGTCTTGGGAAATTTCTTATCCTCACTCTGTGTCTACCCACCTCCCACAAAATGCTATGCACATCCCTACATCCCTACCACAGCCCTGCCCCATAGGACTCCAAAATAACTGACTCCAATCAGCTTGATGCACACAATCCATGATGGTGACCATTTTGTTTCGACCAAAAGCAACCACTTGTTAAGTTCTTTCTGAAGTGGTAAACTTTCATCTTGAAATACTATTACATCAATATTTTGCAGGTGAAGAAACCAAGGATTTGTACAGTTTAATAGGAAAACTAAAGTTTGCCTAAGATCACACAGTAAAGTGTAGGATTTGAAGTCATATTTACTTAACTCCATAACTTGAACTTAACCAGTGTCTTACTTCCCCTTAACCTTTCTCCTGATTACTAAGTCTGTTTTACTATGATTCCTCCTATCTGTTAGCTGCAAAGATGTGTTTCAAAACCAAAGGGACACTATTAGAAAAATTTGGCTTAGTATTAGTAATGATTCAACAGGAAAAAAAATACAGTACCAGGCAAGTCTGACATTGATGTTTTAATATTTTATCACACTTCTCAAAATAGGAAACAAAGCAAAGTAATCCCCAAACTGGCTTTTGTGAAGATATCAGCCCTCTTTAACACAAAACTTTGCTTCTGTTCCACAATGGATCAACATTAATAGCTGGTTTCCAAGTATATGCTATTATCAGCTCAGTCAGAAATATAAAAATAATTTTAAAAGTGAAATGTATTTGGTTTCATTTTTGTACTACAGTAATCACAGTTTCCCTATGTACTTGTTCTTAAGTATTATACTATATTTTCACACTCACATCTAGAACTTTTCTTGATAATTTTATCTCAAAAGTTTTTACACTGTTAATGAAGCATTTTTCCTCCTGAGATATGCATGTATTAACTTTATACTAAAATTTGATTCCCTTGTTTATATGTGACTGGCATTTTAAAAATCTGTTCTGTTGAAATAAATTTCTGTACCCTGAACCCTTATGCCATCAGTCTTTTGCAGTAAATGCTGATCACTAAATTTAGCCATTGTGAAATAATCCCATGAGAAAAGAAGGAAAAATGTAGAATAATATAATAATGAACATCTTTGTATTTTTTTTTCAATGTATTGAATCTGCCACAGCCATCTGTAGGTCACAGGCCCTGCATGGGAAAAACGCTCCATGGTTCAAGAATGTGTGAGAAAGTAAAGCCATTCAACATTCAACGTCAGAAGAGTCATTTGTTTCGTGCATATAGCCATTCCAAAGTCTTGAGAAGTTAGGAAAAATTTAAGAGGAAAAGAAATTCTTTTGTCAATTGAAATGGCTTAAATATGAGGAGCATCTCTAAGCACTGGATGGAAAGATGTCCATCCGTGGATCTCACCACTGTGGCAAAATGCAGAATTGCATATATACAGAAATGAAAATTTGGAGACAGCTAAGTAAGGACTATAAGATGGGTTCTGGATAAATTTTTGTAAATAATGAAAATATGGTCTTATATATTATTAGTCACAGGACCAAAAATCATGAGAAAGAAAAAAGGAAAAATATAAAATGATCAAAAGCCATTTATTAACATTTTAAGTATTCATATAGAGTTTAAATGCAGAAGTAAAACTTTAGTGTTACTTTTATGGTAGGTGTTTTAGGCCATTCATTTTTCTATGAGTTTTATCAACTTCCATTTTTCAGAAATTGTTGAAATTGTTAACATCTCCTTTTGAGCCAGTTTTCCATTTCTCCAGCTTATTAATTGCTTTTTAGTTTACATAGCTCAACCATTCTAAAAACATAAATAAAAATTTTAAAAACTCTTTGTTTTCTTCTCTTCATACGTACACAATCAAATTTCTACAAAGAATATGTGTTATCAATTTTATAAAACTCCCATTTTCTCCTCAACCAACTGAAATCTGGTATTTGTCCCCATCATTTCATATGTATCAAATTCTTTTTAGTTCTTAACAATTCTGTATTATTTATAGAGTTTCTGATCAGTGATCAGTTGTAAAGACTTTAGCTGCAGTTCCCTAGATTTCAGACTTGACTCTGATACTTGCTTTCTGTGTGATGGTACACAAATTATGTAGTTCCTTGGAGCCTCCATTTTAAGGTGATAATAATAAACAACTAGGATGGTTATGCAGATTCAACAAGGCAGTGTGATAAAACAATCGTCACAGTCATAGAACAAAATCACAATGATTACTGATGGTTTTGTTAATACTATTATTGCAATTAATAGATTACTAGTAATAATTACTTTCAAACACCCTTGCTCCTCTAGTTCTAGGACAGTAACCTCCCTGCTTTATTTTCTGCTTTATTGTCTCCTTTGTCATCTCCTTTTGCTCACTCTTAAAATATTAGGATTGCCAGGGCTCTGACCCTGAGTATTTCCTTTATACTCTGCATACTCTCCCTGGCTCCATTTATTCTATAGACTTCAACTACTTCCTAAATACTGATGATTCTCCAATTAATATCCCTGCTTTAGTTTTTCTTCTGAGGTCTTGGTTCTACATATACAACAGACCAATGGACTCTTCACCTCATTGTCCATGAGTTCCTTACAAATCCTCCTAACTCTCTGCTTAATAAAAGATAACTCCTTGTCCCCAGTCACCATTACAGAGAAAGCCATCATCATTCCTCTAGTCACTCCAACTAGAAAGATGGTCTGGAGGAGTAACAGTCATCCAGGATTCCTCTCTCACCAGCAAGCCCCCAAACCCATAAATTACCCCAGTCGTCCATCATCACTTTGACAGCTCATTCCTCCTCCCCATCCTGCTGCCTGAATTCAGCCTTTCATCAACTTTATCCAGACAAATAGGAGTTCCCTCACCTATCTCCCCATCTCTGGTCTGGATTCCAATGGCCCTCTTTCTCTCTTACTGCCAGTTACATTCCTAAAACCCAAATCAGATCACAGAATTTGATTTGTCACTTATTTACTAATAAATGTTGTTAGACATCTTCTCATTCCACAAGACAGGATAGCACATAAAGCCATTTCTGTCCTGGGCTTTGTTAATGTGTCCTCCCTTATTCACTGCACCCTCTCAGTTCAAAGCTGATCTCATCTGTGACACTTGATTCATCTTTATAGGCTTGTGCTCAGTTGCTTGGTTGTGTCTGACTCTTTGCGATCCCATGGACCGTAACCCGTCAGGCTTCTCTGTCCATGGGATTTCCCATGCAAGAATACTGACTTGGGTTGCCATTTCCTTCTCCAGGAGCTCTTCCCAACCTAAGGATCTAACCCATGTCCCTGTGTCTCCCACATTGGCAGGACAATTCTTTACCACTGCACCACCTGCGAAGCGCTGATAGGCTTAGAACTGCTCAGAAGTCCCGTATCATCCAACTGAGATTGGCGTGGCTGAGAGCCTTCAGAATCTTGGCTGTAATCCTTTCAGCTATTTGACCTTAGAGAAGTTAGTTTTAATCTCTATTTCTTAGTCCTCATTTGTAGTATTACTATAATTATGCCATCTACTTCATAAAGTTGTTCTGAGGTGTAAACGGCATAACTCATATTAAAGGATTAGCACAGTATGTAGCACTTTAAATAACTCACCAAATGTTAATTATGATGAATACCATAATGGTTTGCATATGCACCTTTCCACCAGAGGATTACTTGTGTATTCTGTGCAACTTAAACACTCTCTGGCACGTAATTTCTATTCATTATGTTTGTTGAGTATATGAAAGAGATAACTGATAAGTGAATCAACCACTATTTTGAGTCAATAAGCAGAAATCAAATATTTGGTCAGTGTCCAAGAAATCTTTCATGTACTTTGCTATTGACTAAGGTTTATTTAAAATTTTAGCATTTATCTAATTTCCCTGCCTCTCTGACTTAAGCTAGGAACTTGAAAATGTGCAATAGAAATTGGGTAACCATCATCCTTTCATCAAGTAGAAATATTGGTGACAAGATGAGGATTTAAAGAAGACTCACCAAACGTTTGGAGTCTTACTTCCAAAATCTGTATGAGTCAAGATTCTCCAAAGAAACAAAACCAATAGGAGATAAACATAAACATACATATTTATATATACAGAGAGGGAGAAAATGACTTGATCATTTGTTTCAAGGAATTGGCTTATGCAGTTATGGAGGCTGATAAGTCCAAAATTTGTGTGACAACCTGGCTAGCTTGAAATCCAGGGAAGGGCCCACACTGCATTTCAACTCTAAAGACTGTCTACTGGCAGATGATCAGAAGGACTCTATTCATGGCTTTCTCCTCACAAATGAGAATATTCAAGCTAAGAGTGATCACAAAGCCAGTTAGTAACAGAGTTGCAATTCGGTCTCTCATCTCCCTGATTATTAAACCAAGTCACTGCCATTAAACCACATTGCAACTCTCTGGTGACTATAAACTCTTCTGAAGAGAAAAATAGAAGGAAATAAACATTCACAAATAGCTTTCTAAAAGTAAAGATACATCAGTTTGAGTCTTTTTGTATTTTCTTTGTTCCTAAATGAATAACCACAAAGAACAAGCTATTTCTGGCATGTCCACAGCAAACAGATGGGGGAAAGGGGGAAACAGTGGAAGATTTTATTTTTGGGGGTCTAAATCACCATGGAACATGACTATAGCCTTGAAAATTAAAAGACACTTGCTCCTTGTAAGGAAAGCTATAACAGACCTAGACAGCATATTAAAAAGCAGAGAACATTATTTTGCCTACAAAGATCCATAGAATCAAAACTGTGGTTCTCCAGTATGGATGTGAGAGTTGAAACACAAAGAAGGCTGAGTGTTGAAGAATTGATGTTTTGAAACTGTGGTGGTAGAGTCCCTTAGACAGCAAGATCAAATCAGTAAACCCTAAAGGAAATCAACCCTCAATATTTTTGGAAAGACTGATGTTGAAGCTGAAACTACAATACTTTGACTACCTGATACAAAGAGCTGACTGATTGGAAAAACCCTAATGTTGGGAAAGATAAAGGGCAGGAAGAGAAAGGGTGACAGAGGATGAGATAGTTGGATGGCATCACCAACTCAATGGACATTCCAAAAAATAATGAAGGACAGGGAAGCCTGTTGTGCCACAGTCCATGGGGTCACAGAGTCAGACACGACTTAGTGACTGAACAGCAACTTTTAATAATGGCTTTAAACCACACTTGAAATGAAAACTGACCTATTTCAGCCCTGTGGCCACTGCTGAGTTTTCCAAATTTGCTGACATATTAAGTGCAGCACTTTCAAAGCATCATCTTTTAGGATTTGAAATAGCTCAATTGGAATTCCATCACCTCCACTAGCTTTGTTTGTAGTCATGCTTTCTAAGGCCCACTTGACTTCAGATTCCAGGATGTCTGGCTCTAGATGAGTGATTATCATCATGATTATCTAGGTCATGAAGATATTTTTTGTACAGTTCTTCTGTGTATTCTTGCCACCTCTTCTTAATATCTTCTGCTTCTGCTAGGTCCATACCATTTCTGTCCTTTATCGAGCCCATCTTTGCATGAAATGTTCCCTTGGTATCTCTAATTTTCTTGAAGAGATTTTTAGTCTTTCCATTTCTATTGTTTTCCTCTATTTCTTTGCATTGATTGCTGAGGAAGGCTTTCTTATCTCTCCTTGCTATTCTTTGGAACTCTGCATTCAAATGGGTATATCATTCTTTTTCTCCTTTGCTTTACGCTTCTCTTCTTTGCACAGCTATTTGTAAGATCTCCTCAGACAGCCATGTTGCTTTTTTGCTCAAACTACTGCACATTTGCACTCATCTCACACGCTAGTAAAGTAATGCTCAAAATTCTCCAAGCCAGGCTTCAGCAATACATGAACCATGAACTTCCAGATGTTCAAGCTGATTTTAGAAAAGGCAGAGGAACCAGAAATCAAATTGCCAACATCCACTGGATCATCGAAAAAGCGAGAGTTCCAGAAAAACATCGATTTCTGCTTTATTGACTATGCCAAAGCCTTTGACTGTGTGGATCAAAATAAACTGTGGAAAGTTCTAAAACATGAAAATACCAGATCACCTGACCTGCCTCCTGAGAAACCTGTATGAAGATCAGAAGGCAAGAGTTAGAACAGGACATGAAACAACAGACTGGTTCCAAGTAGAAAAAAGGAGTACATCAAGGCCGTATATTGTCACCCAGCTTATTTAACTTATATGCAGAGTACATCATGAGAAACGCTGGGCTGGAGGAAGCACAAGCTGGAATCAAGGTTGCCAGGAGAAATATCAGTAACTTCAGATATGCAGATGACACTACCCTTATGGCCAAAAGTGAAGAAGAAGAGCCCCTTGATGAAAGTGAAAGAGGAGAGTGAAAAAGTTGACTTACAGCTCAACATTCAGAAAACTGAGATCATGGCATTCAGTCCCGTCACTTCATGGCAAACAGATGGAGAAACAGTGGAAACAGTGGCTGACCTTGTTTTGGGGGGCTCTGAAATCACTGCAGATGGTGATTGCAGCCATGAAATTAAAAGACGCTTACTCCTTGGAAGGAAAGTTATGACCAACTTAGCATGTTAAAAAGCAGAGACATTACTTTGCCAACAAAGGTCCATATAGTCAAGCCTATGGTTTTTCCAGTAGTCATGTATGGATGTGAGAGTTGGATGGTGAAGAGAGCTGAGCCCCAAAGAACTGATGTTTTTGAACTGTGGTATTGGAGAAGACTCTTGAGAGTTCCTTGGACTGCAAGGAGATCCAACTGGTCCATCCTAAAGGACATCAGTCCTGGGTGTTCATTGGAAGAACTGATGTTGAAGCTGAAACTCCAATACTTTGGCCACCTGATGTGAAGAACTGACTCATTGAAAAAGACTCTGATGCTAAGAAAGATTAAGGGAAGGAGGAGTAGGGGATGACAGAGGATGAGATGGCTGGATGGCATGAATGACTCAATGGACATGTTTTTGGATGGACTCTGGGAGTTGGCGATGGATAGGTAGGCCTGGCATGCTGCAGTTCATGAGGTAGCAGAGTCAGACACAACTGAGTGACTGAACTGAACTGAACTAAACCACACTGTGCAAAGCACAGTTTATTCCCTAAGTCAGTCTGCCTTTCAATGAAGTCAAATATTTCTGTCTCACCAGGGCTTCTGTATGATTTGGAAGCAAGAGTTGGAAGAGAATGTTTTGACTTATCTCTTGCATAAGATAGGCTTTCCTTGTGGCTCAGCTGGTAAAGAATCTGTCTGCAATGTGGGAGACCTTGGCTTGATCCTTGGGTTGGGAAGATTGCCTGGAGAAGGGAAATGCTACCCACTCCAGTATTCTGACCTAGAGAATTCCATGCACTGTATAGTCCATGGGGGTCACAGAGTTGAACACTATTGAGCTACTTTCACTTTCACTTCACATAGGATAATTCATCTCTACCCAAGACATTCTTGTCTCTTTCCTTGTACTATTTTATCCTTGATATTCTAGCCAGACAAATGTCCTCTTCAAAATCATTCATCTCTTTGTTGATTTGGAGGAAGGATTGTGTTAAGTTTAAGCAATGAGATGCAAACAAGAATTCAGCCCACTGAAGCTAACAGAATCAGAGACAACTACCTTTATTAAAATATTAGCCTTTCTTGCAAGATCTTGTGTCTTGCTATTAATGAGCTCTATAGTTAGGATTGTTTCTCAGCCTCTTGTCCTCTGATTGATACTAGAGATAACAAAATGAAACAAGCATGTAGGTCCAGATGAGAATAATAAAAAAGACACAATAAGCATTTAGCTGTCCTCACCAACTTTCAGCCATAATTTGGAAATTTATGCTGAGTTAGACGGATATAAACCTAAGAGTCTTTCTTAGAAACTTTAAAGAGCCTATTTACATCACAGTGGACGAGGTAAACAAGAATGAGATGGGCCACCCAGGAGATGAGTAGTCAGGTTCTGTATCACCATTGAAATAATTAGTTGAATGTTAGCATTTCATTAGAGTGAGGATATTTGGTTCATTAAGCAGCATATGATGCTTATGACAGTGAACAAAGTGTACCTGCCAACTTTCAATCATGGTGGCATAGCAATAGACCCAGTAGCCTGTCACACAGATAAAACAGCAAAATTAAAAGGGAAGCAAGTTATAGAAAGTCTCACTTCCTGGAGGTACCTCACTTCTCTCAGTACATGCATGCTAAGTAGCTTCAGTCATGTCCGACTCCGTGCAACCATATGGACTGCAGCCCACCAGGCTCCTTTGTCCATGGGATTCTCCAGGCAAAAATACTGGAGTGGATTGTCATGCTCTTCTCTAGGAGATCTTGCTGACCCAGGAATCAGACCCATGTCTCTTACTGTTGTGCCCATGATTATAGATCCCTCAAAGACCACCTCAGGAGCCTATTCCACTGTAAACACATGAGGGTCTTTTATTCAAGCTAGAGCAGGGGTTTCCATCCGAACGGACACAGCAGCTTAGGTAGGAGAGCCCCGAGTAACAGCAGATAGGCATTTTTATAGTTTGTGGGGCAGGGTGTGGGGTTTTTGAAACTTGTAAAACAGTGATTGGTGGACTTTTCACGCGTTAGTTCCTAGTAGGTGTATTTAACCACAAACAGCCCCCTGATTGGTGTATTTTCGGTGCTTCCCTGGTGCACAGTGATTGGTCATGTTTAGGGTGGTGACATGGGGTGAGGGCTGGACTATTCCGTAGTTTTTCCAGGAACTTGGGTGTTGCCCTTTATTACAAGATGGCGGCTCCTTCGTTAAGACCAAGTCACTTAGGCTCTAGTTACATCTCCTGCACTGGCAGGCAGGTTCTTTACCACTAGCGCCACCTGGGAAGCCCTCTCTCAGTAGTTGTACAGAAAATTTTAGCAGAATCTCATTCAAACAACTATGTAAAATAGTTATCATGTTCAGAGAATAAGGATTTTAGGGTTTAAATGATTCATTCAGTTTTGTGCTTTAAAATAAGCATCTATGGAAACAAGTTTGTTGATATTATTGACAAACATAAAATAAAAGACTTGATCTGTAGGAACTCTACATGTCCAGAGACCAAACTCTGAAAACAAAATGACTAAGAAATTTCAAAAATAAGATTCTACTTTAGGACGTGGGAAGGCCACAGTTACTTCTCTTTAAGGAGAACTTGGAAACTGTGAGCAGTGAGGCTCAGATGCTAGGAAATGCACTCTGGGCTGCAACTCCACTCCTTTTTAGGTATGTTAACTACTGAAGAACAACAACAATGCATTTCCAAATGTTTTAGGGTATTTTTAGTTTAAAAGCATAGAATATTTTTTATGCCTGTCTTAGCAAGTATTGATTGATCAGTGACTTGGTACTACATAAATGCTAGGGAATGCAAGACAAAGTAAAGGCATCCATGTCCTACCTCCCAGGACACTGGGCAGAAAAGATGTGTCCTCCAGAAATAGATGCTAGGTCAAAATTTGACAAGTCGCTAGGTCAAAACTTTGGCAAGTGTGATGGCATATCTGTTCAGAAATACCTGCTCCTTAGTTTCCCTTTAAGAACTTTGAATTAACATGGGTGGGTAGGTAGATAGATAGGCAGATAGACAGGAAGATAATAGATAGATAGATAGATGGATAAACAGATATGCATTCAAATGTATATTGTCATTCAAAATATTGCCACTTGAGATTGTAAGTATTTTTATGATAGTATCTACTCACCACACATTGGGAACTCTTCTTGGGGAACTGCCTCCCATTTATTAGTCACAAAACATGCCTTCTATTCACAAATGTAGGTTTTGACCAAAAACAATAACATTATCCAAAATGAATTAGTAATTTTATCAAGCTTGGTGCCAATTGACTTTTCAACATTAAAGGAAAATCGACGCCACTCTTTAAAGAACAAACTATCTTCTTGTTGAGAATATCTAAGAGTGATATGAAAGGCAAATCTGAAGTGGGAATTTGTACACAGTTTAATTCTTTTAGCAAATAGCAGAAGTATCGATGAAGGAAATGTAACATCTCTAAAAATCAGTACTCTGAAGAAAATCATCACTTATTATAGTTCAGGGATTTAAAGCGCATGCAGAACTTTGAGCAAACTCTTTTCTATCCTGAGCCTTAATTTCTTCATTAGTAAAGTGGAAATAACTGCACTTACCTCTCATTTTATCTCATGTGAGTATTGAATGAGGATATTAGTGGTTTATGACAATGCCTCACATCTACAAAGTATTCAGCGATGCTCTTTATTATCACTTGATAAATAGGTGCCTTGCAGCAGATTTATTTTCAAGTCTACCCAGTTACTTTATAGTCATGCACGCGTGTGTACTAAGTCGCTTGATTGGTGTCTGATTCTTTGTGACACTGTGGACTGCAGCCTACCATGCTCCTCTTTCCATGTGACTTTCCTGGCAAGAATACTGGAGTGGGCTGCCATGCCCTCCTCCAGGGGATCTTCCTAACTCAGGAATCGAACCCACATTTCTTACATTCCGATGTTGGCAAGTGGGTTCTTTACCACTAGAGCCACCTGGAAAGCCCCACTTTATAGTCATATTTACCATGGATTGCCTGGTGGCTCAACTGGTTAAGAATCTGCCTGCAATGCAGGAGATCTGGGTTCGATCCCTGAGGACTATAGAGCCGATGGGGTCACAAAGAGTCGAACACAACTGAGTGACTTTCACTTTCCCATAGATTATGTATCAAAATTTGTACAAATTAGAAACTCTGAAATCAGCCCATATAAGCCACATTCAGCAATGAACATTGGGGTACACATTGGGGTACACGTGTCTCTTTCAATTCTGGTTTCCTCGGTGTGTATGCCCAGCAGTGGGATTGCTGGGTCATATGGCAGTTCTATTTCCAGTTTTTGAGGAATCTCCACACTGTTTTCCATAGTGGCTGTACTAGTTTGCATTCCCATCAACAGTGTAAGAGGGTTCCCTTTTCTCCACATCCTCTCTAGCATTTATTGCTTGTAGACTTTTGGATGGCGGCCATTCTGACTGGTGTGAAGTGGTACCTCATGGTTTTGATTTGCATTTCTCTGATAATGAGTGATGTTGAGCATCTTTTCATGTGTTTGTTAGCCTTTTTTATGTCTTCTTTGGAGAAATGTCTGTTTAGTTCTTTGGCCCACTTTTTGATTGGGTCATTTATTTTTCTGGAATGGAGCTGCAGGAGTTGCTTGTATATTTTTGAGATTGTTTGTCTGTTGCTTCGTTTGCTATTATTTTCTCCCATTCTGAAGGCTGCCTTTTCACCTTGCTTTTAGTTTCCTTTGCTGTGCAGAAGCTTTTAATTTTAATTAGGTCCCATTTGTTTATTTTTGCTTTTATTTCCAATATTCTGGGAGGTGGGTCATAGAGGATCTTGCTTTGGTTTATGTTCATTGCTGCATTGTTTACAATAGCCAGGACATGGAAGCAACCTAGATGTCCATCAACAGACCAACGGATAAGAAAGCTGTGGTACATATACACAATGGAATATTACTCGGCCATTAAAAATAATTCATTTGAATCAGTTCTACTCAGGTGGACAAAACTGGAGCCTATTATTCAGAGTGAAGTAAGCCAGAAGGAAAAACAAAAATACAGTATACTAACGCATATATATGGAATTTAGAAAGATGGTAACAAGAACCCTGTATGCAAGACAGCCAAAGAAATGCAGATGTATAGAACAGTCTTTTGGGCTCTATAGGAGAGGGCAAGGGTGGGATGATATGGGAGAATGGCATTGAAACATGTTAATTATCATATGTGAAATCAATCGCCAGCCCAGGTTTGATGCTCAGGGCTGGGGCACTGGGATGACCCAGAGAGGGAATCGGGAGGGAGGTGGGAGGGGGGTTCTGAAAGGGGAACATATGTATACCCATGGCAGATTCATGTCAATGTATGGCAAAACCAACACGATAATGTAAAATAAATAAATAAATAAATAAAAACAAAATTAAAAATACAAAAAAAAAGCCACATTCAATTATTTAAAAATATTTTTAAAACTGAGCAAAATGTTTTGGCCCCCGTCTGTGGAAGTTTGAGAGTTAAACCATGGTTCTCCCTAAAATATGAGACTGAGCCTTATCACCAGGTTGGGACTGTTCTGGCATACACTAGCATGGACTGTGAATTGAATTTTGTCTATAGATTTTGTCCTGATGTAACTGTGTCTGTATATTCTAACTGTGCAGTAGTCCCACTCATGCAAGCCCAAACATTTTGTTAATTATATTTATTTATGTACATTGTTTTGCTTCCCAGGTGGCTCGGTGGTAAAGTATCTGCCTGCCAATGCAGGAGATGTGGGTTCCATCCCTAGATCAGGAAGACACTTAGGAGGAGGAAATGGCAATCCACTGCAGTATTCTTGCCTGGAAAGTCCCATGGACAAAGGAGCCTGGCAGGCTACAGTCCATGTGGTGGCAAAGAGTTGGACAACTGAGCACATGTGTGTGTGCGTGCACACACAGACACACACACATATTGTTTTGTTTAAATCATTTTTAGAGCTCTAAGAAGTCTATAAGCTTGGTTTTGAGAAAGAGTAGAGGTTAATATTTTCTAGAGAATATGGGAAATATCCTTTTAACGGATAAGTTTTATATTAACATCGGTGATGGCTAATTATATGTGTTAACTTGACTAGGTCATAAGGGTGCTCAGATGTTTAGGTAAGCATTATTTCTGCATGCATCTGTGAGGCTGTTTCTGAATAAGATTTGCATTTAAATTGCAAGGCTGCGTAAAGCAGACTTCCTTCTTAAAGTGGATGATGCCTGAATAGAAGACAAAGGTAGAGGAAGGGAGAATCCATTCTCTGCCTGACGGATGAGACGGGGCATCAGTCTTCCCCTGTCCTCAAACTGGGACTTACACCTCAGCACTCCTGGTTCTCAGGCCTGCAGACTGGGACTGGAATACCACCAGCTATCCTGACTCTCTAGCATGGGGATATCAGATTGTGGGACTTCTCAGCCTCCATAACTATGTAAGCCAATTCCTTACAATAAATCTCTTTCGGTATATACATATGTTCCTAATGGTTCTATTTCTCTAGGGAAGCCTGACTAATAGCATGTCTGCGCCTCTAAATAGCATGTTTAAATGCTAAGCTTTAAATGTTTTCAACTAGTTGCCTTTATGTTCAAAATAAAGATTGACTTTGTTCACATTTATTCACCCCATAAACCCACCACACAAACACTTTGCCCCATCAATCCGTAAGAATTGTATTGTAGTTTAGATCAATAAATACTGTATTATCTATCTTAAGCTGAGCAATGTATACAGTAATTATTTTTTCTTTCTGAAAAACATTTTTCTTTCCCTGAAGTTTATATTTGCCTTCTTTTCTTTTTGTTTGTTTAGTTTACTCCCTTCTTATCTTTGATTTATTTCCAGACACTGTCCCAAATATATAAATCTCTCAGTATGGTGCATTTAAACACATTAAGCATCCTAAAAATTTAATCTTAAAAAATTATTTCACAGCTCATTCTGATGTACTCCAAATAGAAAGTGGTTGATGTAGGACTGTGTAAAGCTATAGTCTTGAGACTTCTTTCCCAAGTCTTGGTACTTCTTTCTGGAAATTCCCATTGCCTCCCTCTTGTGTTAGACTATGACTTCCCATTTCTTGATTTCGTCTCTGACTTTAGCAGAACACAATGTCTTGAAAAGTTTACATGGTTATGGAAGACAGTGTTTTTGAGTTCTTGCATATCTTGAATTATCTTGTCCCTAAGCTTACCCTGGATGTTTGCTTTAACTGGTATAAATGTTTCACTGTACATCATTTTTGCAAGGAGTTTTGAAAGTATTTCTCCAATGTCTTCTGATTCCCAACTTTTTAAGAACTTTGATAACCTTCTGATACTTTATCTGTTGCATAAAATGTTCTTTCTGGAAGCTTCTAGAGAATTTTCTTTGCATCGACTGCTCTAAAGTTTCACAGTTGTGGTTCTTGGTCTGGGTTTATGTTTATTGTGTGGGACACTTGATGATTCCTTGTGATTAGGACACCTCTGTTCTTTTGTGCTGAAATTATTTTTGAAATGTATTTCTTTGATAATTTTCTATTTTCTTCAATTTATCATTCTCAAACTTCTGTTTAGGATGTTGGAAGTCCTAAACTGATCATACAATTCTCCTATTCTTTTCAATCCTAATTTCTATTGGTCATTTCACTCTTATTTCTAGATATCCTCAATGTTGTCTTTCAACTCATCTACTGAGCTTTTCATTTCTACTGTCATGTTTTTAACTTCCAAGATCTCCTTTATGTTTTCTGAAATGCTTCACAGTGTATGTTTCCTGACCTGTGTTTGGTGATCTCTCTTGGATTGCTAATCATATTTCTGAGATTTTATTCTACTATACAGCTCACTAACTGTTTGTCCTCCTTATTCCTTCTTCCAGAATTACATCCCTGTTGACGGATATCCCTTTCTATGTATCTTTGCCAGTCCATTATTTTACAAAAAAATATTTGACTGTCATTTTGTTAAGTTTTGTAAAGTACTCCAGTCCAGTCTATACATTTACCCCTACAGGTTTAACTAACTCTTATACATTTGTCTCAAAAACTCTCTCAACTCTCATGGTTCAGAAGTCAAATTCATATTCATCTCCAGCATAATTAGGTTACAGCAACTTATTTGGAACTCCTGTTCCTCTTTCTTCAGGTACTCAATCCCCACTACATAGCTGAGTGCATGATCTATTTTTCTTTCTCTTTTCTTCTTCAATTTGTACATTCAAATATCTAGACTTTCTTCAGAGTGCTCTTTCAAAGGCATGTTTCCATTTGAAAATGTGCCTTGTTTCCCTGTTATATATACTATTCCAGTGCTGCCTAGTAGAAACTTGATGTGAGCCACAAATGTGAGCCACATTTGTAACTTAAAAATTTTAGAAACCATACAAAAGAAACTAAAAAGAACAGATGAAACTAATTTTAGCAATGACATTTATTTAAGTCAATATACCCTGAATTCTTAACATGTAATCAAAATTAAAATGATTAATGAGATATTTTGCATTCTTTTTTTGTGTGTTAAGTCTTCAGAATCAAATGTGTACTTTACATGTACTGTGCCCTTCAACTTAGGCCAACTGCATTTTAATCCTCAATAAACACATGACTAGTGTCTACTATATCAGACAGTATAGTTCTAGGCTCTTGCAGTACAAAATCTAGTAAATCATGATACCTGCACCAAATAACCTCAGTAAAAGAAGTCAGATACACAAGGAAAAACAAGGAGAACACTATGTAATTGCTGCAGTGATAGGGATTTGTTCAGGAAAAAAAAAGAGAAAAAAACATCTAAATAAGATTGTAGTTGCAGGAAAAGCATTCTTGAGTAAGGGATGCTTCCTATGAGTGCTAAAACTAAGTTTATATTATTATCATAGTAAAGGGTACCTGAAGGACGATGTGGGAGAGTTAATCAATGACAGGTTTCATCAGCATTGCAGGCTAGTGTAATAGTTTGAAATTCAGCTTGAAACCATAGGGAACAAATAAATACTTTTAAAAGTGGGAAATTTATGATTAAATGCATACTTGTGAAAATATTCCAGTTGTATCAGATGAGAAAAAAACCAGATTGGAAGGCAGGAAATCAGATAAGAATCTTGGTTGGTAGGCAGGCAAGAGATTGCATGAGACTTAATTGCAATAATGATTGTACCAGTGGAAGGTGAAGCAGACTAGAGATCTTTGAACAAGGCAGACTCATAATTTAGTGACTGTTTGAATAACATCGGAGGAGGGAGTGAAGGACATTATTATCACACTTCATGTCTGGCTTTGGGAAGGAGGAGGATGGTTTCATACATCAGCCCATGAATTACAAGAGCAGAAAAAATGACTTGAAGTTACCAATGATTGTGTTGTCTTTGGAGAGTGATTTCCTGTTGGAAAATCCAATAGAAATGCCCATTTACTAAGTAAAACTCAATTCGGAATTAGGCAGAAATACAGAAAGATAGACGTGTCAGTAGCCAGTATACACAAACAATTTTCAGCAGCCTAAAATGAGCTAGGATCTTAGATACAAAATGGATGTTTTCAAAAAGATGAAAAGTGAATTGAAATCAAAGGACACCATATAAGAGTCTTTTTCAACACAAACATTAGACACAATGTGCAAAAAGATAGACATGAAACATTTTCCCAATTACTTGCATGTGTATTTTACTTGGCAAGACATTAAATTTTCCATGTTAACAATATAGCAGATAAGTTTGTTAAATAAAGCCAAGAGACAGCCAAAGTCCTGCTATTAAATGTTCTCAAAAGATGATTTAAAAGCTATTTGTATAGTTTACCAACTTGTGTTCAGAGCAAGATTATATAGCTGAGCAAGGGGAAGATTTGTTTCCACTAGTCATCTCATGTTAGCTTTGTGTGTCTCAGTGCTGTGTTTACACTTGACAATTCAACACCAAATAAAACTGTTCCTTTCCTCCAAACACCATATACATGAGATATTAGAAAACAATTTGGTTGAGCTCTTCCAAGCATAGTCCAGTTTGTTAATGCTTCAAACAAACAGGTCATTTGGGGCATGATGAAATAAGTCTGTAGTTGAGAAATCCGTATTTACTTTTCTCTTGTGTGCAATTAAATGTATACAATAGGCTTGTCACACTGAAGAAGAATTAGAAAACAATATGACAGCATACAATCATCTAAACCATTATGGGGAAGAAAAAACAAGAGAAAGAAGAAAAGGAGCTGGGGTTTAGACCCCCAAATTTAACAGTTGAGCCAGTGACCTGCTGGGAAATTTTCAGAACTTTCATGCAGAAGTTATTAGAGCATGAAATTAGCCTAGATATGACACACCTTGCAAAGAAAGAGGGGAAGAGCAGAGTAAAAGCTAGCTACCTCCTTTCTTCCCCAAAAGCTATGGTTTATGCTAAGCTGAGGAGGATAGTTCCGTGTCCCATGCTTCTGGATTATTTCATGGGATGTACTAAAAGATGATGCTGTGAAAGTGCTACACTCAATATGCCAGAAAATTTGGAAAACTCAGTAGTGGCCACAAAAATGGAAAAGGTCAGTTTTCATTCCAATCCCAAAGAAAGGCAATGCCAAAGAATATTCAAACTACTGCACTATTGCACTCATCTCACATGCTAGTAAAGTAATGCTCAAAATTCTCCAAGCCAGGCTTCAGCAATATGTGAACCGTGAGCTTCCAGATGTTCAAGCTGGTTTTAGAAAAGGCAGAGAAACCAGAAATTAAATTGCCAACATCTGATGGATCATCAAAAAAGCAGGAGAGTTTCAGAAAAACATCTATTTCTGCTTTATTGACTATGCCAAAGCCTTTGTGTGTATCACAACAAACTGTGGAAAATTTTTAAAGAGATGGGAATACCAGACCACTTGACCTTCCCCTTGAGAAATCTGTATGCAGGTCAAGAAGCAATAGTTAGAGATGGACATAGAAAAATAGACGGGTTCCAAATAGGAAAAGAAGTATGTCAAGGCTGTATATTGTCACTCTGCTTATTTAACTTATAAGCACAGTACATCATGAGAAATGCCCGGCTGGAGGAAGCACAAGGTAGAATCAAAATTGCCAGGAGAAATATCAATAATCTCAGATATGCAGATGACACCACCCTTATGGCAGAAAGTGAAGAAGAACTAAAGAGCCTCTTGACGAAAGTGAAAGAGGAGAGTGAAAAATTTGGCTTAAAGCTCAACATCCAGAAAACTAAGACAATGGCAACTGATCCTATCACTTTATGGCAAATAGATGGGGAAAAAGTGGAATCAGTGGCAGACTATATTTTGGGGGGCTCCAAAATCACTGCAGCCATGAAACTGAAAGATGCCTGCTCCTTGAAAGAAATGCTATGACCAACCAAGACAGCATATTAAAAAGCAGAGACATTACTTTGCCAACAAAGATCTGTCTAGTCAAAGCTATGGTTTTTCCAGTAGTCGTATATGGATGTGAGAATTGGACTATAAAGAAAGCTGAGTGCTGAAGAATTGATGCTTTTGAACTGTGGTGTCGGAGAAATTCCCTTGGACTGCAAGAAGATCCAACCAGTCCATCCTAAGGAAATCAGTCCTAAATATTCATTGGAAGGAGAGGTGTTGAAGCTGAAACTCCAATACTTTGGCCACCTGGTGGGAAGGGTTGACTCATTGGAAAAGACTATGATGCTGGGAAAGATTGAGGGCAGGAGGAAAAGGGGACGACAGAGGATGAGATGGTTGGATGGCATCACTGACTCAATGCATATGAGTTTGAGCAAGCTCCAGGAGAGTCGGTGATGGACAGGGAGGCCTGGCATGCTGCAGTCAATGGGGTTGCAAAGAGTCAGACATGACTGAGCTACTGGACTGAACTGAACTGAATGCCAAAGGGAAACCTGAGAGCATCCATTGTCTTAACATCACATGCTACTATTGAAGCTGGAAAGACTTCAGAATCATTTGGTCCAAAGCCACCACATTGCAACTGAGGTCTGCACAACTTGTGTTCTTACCAAAATTTACATAGTCACTTCATGACAGAGGTAGGCAAAAGACCAGGTGTCCTTAATCTTATTGCTCCTTTGGCTGCTTTCTTTCCTGAAATAGGTTTCCCATATGTAAAAAATAAATCTTCCAGCATCTCAAATGATTTTATTTATAAACTAATATCTGGAAATACCACTCAAAAAGTCCATGCATGTACCTGGTGAAAGGGCAATGGTCAAAATCCAATGGCTTCTGAAATTAAGATGGGTATACATACAGTAAGAGAAAAATCACACCTGTTCAATCTGGTGATTATCCCTTCTTGCTGTGGTGCTTATTAGTCTTGTTTCACCTAATCTTGTTAGTTCTAAAATTAAGGGCAAAAGAATAATTACCTTCATTTGGTTTTTAAATAAATAGGAGAAAAAGGGGGGAAATTATTCATTACAAAAGGCAGTTTTATTATTCCTTGGCAAATTCATTCTGTAAATTTTGCCACCATATCTCTAGCACTTTATTCCATCCCAGGCTCCACGGACCTTGATTGCTGCTAAGTTGCCCCAAGAATATAATTTTCTTTATGTCACAGTCCAGCTGTATTACTTGGTTCCTGTTCCTGGCACTGATTCCTGGAACAGAGTGAAACTAAACCTTTCTCAAGACATCTGACATTGAGAATAGACTCTAACACCTTGGGGTTAGCATTTATCCAAACCATTGGGCCTCAAGGGGATAAATGATATTATTCCTGAAGAAGTCTTGACAACAGTCACTGGAATAGGAGGGGAAGAGGACTGCCCTCATATATCTCAGACCTGACACATATGTGTGTGCTCAGTCGCTTCAGTAATATCTGGACTCTTTGTGACCTGTAGCCCACCAGGCTCCTCTGTCCATGGGATTCTCCAGGCAAGAATACTACTGGAGTGGATTACCAGTCCCTCCTCCAGGGGATCTTCCCAACCCAGGCATCAAACCCACATCCCCTGCACTCCTGCTTTGTAGGCAGATTCTTTACCACTAAGCCACTGGGGAAGCCCATGTATGGAGCATTGTATTCAGTTGAGATTCAGTTAATCTTGAACAAAACATGGTCCAGCAAAATGAATCTAGTTTTTGGTTTGTTGATAATCCTAACTGTAAATTTACAATCTTGCCTTCTGAAACATGCATTAGCCATTTTTTCTTAAGTTACCTAGTTGCTACCCCCTATATAAGTAACAACATTATAATGTGATTTGTATCAACTCTAAAATTAAACCTTTTAAAGATGGTGAAATGGAAGGCTATAAAGTGCTGTGCTTCTAGATGATATGATTGAACTTTCAAAATAATCCTTGACTTGCCACCTCTGGATTCATTATTAAGCAGAAAATAATTTTCCTTTTACTTTCATCTATGTCCATTTTTACTGTTTTATTTTGAATTGGAAAATGTTCTTAATTGACACAGGGTATAGATGATCAGTTCACTTCAGTTCAGTCATTCAGCCATGTCCGACTTTTTGCAACCACATGAACCACAGCATGCCAGGCCTCCCTATCCATCACCAACTCCCAGAGTCCACCCCCAAACCCATGTTTCATCGAGTTGGTGATGTCATCCAGCCCTCTCATCCTCTGTCATCCCCCTTCTCCACCCTCAATCTTTCCCAGCATCAGAGTCTTTTCCAATGAGTCAATTCTTCACATGAGGTGGCCAAAGTATTGGAGCATCAGTTCTTCAGTGCTCAGCTTTCTTCACTATCCAACTCTCACACATCCATACATGACTACTGGAAAAACCTTAGGCTTGACTATACAGACTTTTGTTGGCAAAGTAATGTCTCTCTGCTTTTTAACATGCTAAGTTGGTCATAACTTTCCTTCCAAGGAGTAAGCATCTTTTAATTTCATGGCTACAATCACCATCTGCAGTGATTTTGGAGCCCCCCAAAATAAAGTCAGTCACTGTGTCCACTGTTTCCCCTTCTATTTGCCATGAAGTGATGGGACTGGATGCCATGATCTTTGTTTTCTGAATGTTGAGCTTTAAGCCAACTTTTTCACTCTCCTCTTTTATTTTCATCAAGAGGCTCTTTAGTTCTTCATTTTCTGCCATAAGGGTGGCAACATCTGTATATCTGAGGTTATTGATACTTCTCTCCTGGCAATCTTGATTCCAGCTTGCTTGTGCTTCCCTCCAGCCCAGCGTTTTTCATGATGTACTCTGCATATAAGTTAAATAAGCAGAGTGATGATATACAGCCTTGAGGTACTCCTTTTCCTATTTGGAATCAGTCTGTTGTTTCATGTCCAGTTTTAACTGTTGCTTCCTGATCTGCATACAGGTTTCTCAAGAGGCAGGTCAAGTTGTCTGATATTCCCATCTCTTTCAGAATTTTCCACAGTATTATGAATAGATGATAAATACATGTAATATAATTCTTGTATATTATCCATATAGATATTCTGTATTTAAAATTTCACATGTATTATTCTTTTACTATAGCAATGGAAGGTCTAAGAATAAAAGAGAGAGTTCAGAAAATTCTTTGTTTGGCTGGTATGGGGTGCTCTCCAGGCTTAACAGATGTTTGAAGCTTAGTCTTTATATCCCACAGAAACTTTTGCAAATTCTTTGGAGACTCCTTTGCTGGACCCATCTAACTTCTCTGGTATAAGCAGGGCTGATGGGATCTCAGCTCTAGCTCTAGTTTAACGGTGGCCTACTTTACACAGAACTCTCTATTGAAGGAGATTCTTTTTAGGAGAGTCAACTGCTTTGGAGCTGGTTTGCTGTACCATTTAGACCACACTTAATTAATGGAAAACACTCAGTAACCCTTAGCCCTGCTCCCAGGGGACAGTGAAGTTTCCCCACTGGGTCTATTACAGAATCCCTGATATTCTCAGGAAAATACCAGGCACAAATGCTGCAAAGTCCTCCAGCTTTATACCCATCAGGATCTCTAAGCAATGCTACGGAAGCCATTTACATTACACTTCACTTCTTTGGTAAAGGCCCGGACTTTCTGTTTTTTAAATCAGGTGGGACTCATAGCTCTCCCACAGCCTTTTCAACAAACCCTCCTTACAAAATCTGCCCTTCAAAGTCAAGAAATCAGAATCTTTTTTTCATACCAAGAATTTAGGGAGTTAACTGATTTTGGTTACTGGACATATTGTAAATTTTAACAAACTTGAGGACATGAGAGTAAAGCTTTAGTAAATGGAATAATGGTATAATGAAGAAAAGAGACAGCATGCAGAAAAGAATAGGGAAAATGATATTCTTATCTTAAAATGAGATGTAGAAAGCTAGCAGATATGAATTGAGATATATACACCATCATATGTAAAATAGATAGCTAGTGTGGGAACCTGCTGCACAACACAGGGATCTCAGCTCTGTACTCTGTGATGACCTAGAAGGGTGGGATGGGGGAATGGGTGGGAGAGAAGCCCAGGAGGAAGAGGATACATGTATACCTCCAGCTGACATACTTTGTCATGTATGGAAACTAGCACAACATTGTAAAGCAGCTACACTCCAATGAAAGCAGAAACAAAACCTGGAGACATAATAGTACAAAGCTAGCCACTTGAGAAACACAAAAAATAAAAATACAGCTCTCAATATCTGGAGGAAGAAATACAAGAGAATAAGGTTTTTGAACTAAATCATCATCATCCATACTGGAAAACCAAGAGATTTTGTTTGGATAAAGTGGAGAAACCAAGCAAAAGATGTATAGAGATTAAGACATTGGAAGAGAAATTTCCAATTGGTGTAGGGAGGAAAGAGGCTGGTGCTGTGATTCATACCCCTCTACATTATGGAATGGCTTATGCATATGTATTAATTGGATAAAGCATAGCCTTTAGAAAACAGACATAAATGCTTGCTAAATGGATGGAGATTATTTTATGTGTTCACAAATGCATAAAGTAATGTAAATAAATGAGCAAAATCTCATCATTTTAGAGGTAAACTACTAAAAATAAAAAAGTAAAATAGAGCAACTTACTCAATGAGAATTATACTTGATACATTATTATTATATAAAAATTAATTCAAGTGTATTAGGCAGAAATTAAAAATCAAATAGTAGACTTCATAAAACAGTATTATCCATTCATATGAATATGCATTCATTAGATGCATTACTCTAACGGGAAATAAATGGGGAAACAGTGTCAGACTTTATTTTGGGGGGCTCCAGAATCACTGCAAATGGGGATTGCAGCCATGAAATCAAAAGACGCCTACTCCTTGGAAGGAAAGTTATGGCCAACCTGGATAGCATATTGAAAAGCAGAGACATTACTTTGCCAACAAAGGTCCATCTAGTTAAGGCTGTGTTTTTCCAGTAGTCATGTATGGATGTGAGAGTTGGACAGTAAAAAAAAGTTGAGCACCGAAGAATTGGTGCTTTTGAACTGGTGTTGCAGAAGACTCTTGAGAGTCCCTTGGACTGCAAGGAGATCCAACCAGTCCATCCTAAAGGAGATCAGTCCTGGGTGTTCACTGGAAGGACTGATGTTGAAGCTGAAACTCCAATACTTTGGCCACCTGATGTGAAGAACTGACTCATTGGAAAAGACCTGGATGCTGGGAAGGATTGAGAGCACGAGAAGGGGACGACAGAGGATGAGACAGCTGGCTGGCACCACCGACTCGATGGGCAGGGGTTTGGGTGGACTCCGGAAGTTGGTGATGCACAGGGAGGCCTGGCGTGCTGCGGTTCAAGGGTCACAAAGAGTCGGAGGCGACTGAGCAACTGAACTGAACTGAATGATAGCGTATCTTGGGATTTAACTTAAAGTTGAGAACAGCATTTTGGAGTCATTTCATCAAATTCTGTTTTTTGAGACTCCCTTCCCAGGATGGATCTCCCGTCCCTAACTCTTTGCCTCTCTTTTTACTTCTTTTTTTTTTTTTTTGTCCTACCTTCTTTTGTAGGTGATGATGGGCTGCCTTTCTGGATGCCTGATGTCCTCTGCCGGGATTCAGATGTTGTTTTACGGAGTTTGCTCCGTTTTTAAAAGATCTTTTGGTGTATTTGTTGGGGAGAAAGTGGTCTACCCGTCCTATTCCTCCGCCATCTTAGTTTCTAGGCCAGCACTCTACCTCTGAATGGGCCACAGCAGCAAGCTGCCGCACAGAAACCTGCAGGTCCAATCTTCAGCAAGAGTACGTGCTGCCCAGGCCTCCGCACCAACGGGGTTATTCCCGCCAGTGCTGCCTGCTTCTGGAGCTCTGCCTCGGCCCTGCCGGATGGATCGCCATCCTTGTCAAGTTCACCGAAGGGAAGGAATGCTCTGAAAGAGGCCGCCGGGGGCGCCTGACCCATTTAATCAAATTATGGAGTTAACTGGAAGCACATGGAAATATGGAACATGCTGAAATCGTTGATGACACTAATCTGCATTTTTCACCTTCTGGAAATACTGACAAACTGCAGGATGATGGGCCTGATGATGAATTGGGGCTTACCAGAGAGAAACCAAGGCCGTATCTGTCTTAAAGAACTGACAAACACAGCTCCAAGATTTACTGCTAAATCCTGATCTACCAACTGGATATTTCTCTTTTTTAATATCAAATTGTGTTTTCTAGAAAAAAAAGCTATATTGCTTCCATATTTCTACTCTTTCTAACCAATACTCCAGCCAACCCATTTTCTCATTGAAATGTTTTCCTGAGAAACAGAGAAATGATGATTATGAGGCACATATATTCCTTTGATAAAATCATATCTTACCTTATATATGGAAGAAAATTGCAGTGTATGAACAACTTCAAATTATTGGAAATGATATCTGTGGGATCACTCTCCTAGCAGGAGTGGGATGGCAAGTCCAGCAACTTCCTCACATCCTGCCTGGCAAGGATAACTTCCGGTTCTTTCACATCCTGACAAAGGTAGAGTCAATGGCGTGGTTGACCATGAGTCCTCAGAGCATCATCTCAGAACACTTTATCTTTAGGCTTAAAACTGATACAAAATACTGATGCTTCTTCATAGTCCATAAAATTTACTTTTATTAGGATTAGTAATTTATTAGAATTAGGATTATTTTATTTCTCCTCAAACCAAAACAAGTCATACATCTCCTAAAAGTCTCTGTATACATAGGGAATGGGGTTCATGTTTTCAGTGAAGAAAGGAAAATTGGTTTTCCACAAAAGACTGGGAAATCTGGTCCCAGAAGTTTTGCTAGAATGAGGTAACTTTACTACCTGGATTCCAAAAGCTGAGCATCCATTTTAGGAAGCACAGTAAGGAAGAACTTTCGGGAAGTTCTCTGAATGCTTAGGGGACTTTCTTATTCTTCTTGTGTTTCTTCAGCAGTACCAACAAGAGGGCTGAATTCACAAAAATTGCTCAAAAAAACACTTCATTGAATAAGATGCATATAAAAGTCATAAGGTTAATGCAATTTTATGATTAATATTTTATAAAATTAATATGTATTCATGCATCAGATGCATTCTATGAGTAGAACAATGTTGACATATAATGCATATTTTAGGTATAGAACTACATGTAAAATTTCCTGTCAGAAGAAGTCTACTGATCAGTCTTATCTCTTCATACAGAGTATTGTTTTGAGCAGCATTCTTACTTAATGTGAAGTAGTCAGTGATATAACTGTCTGGATATATATCTTAGTCTTGAACTTATGACTTTTCTCTGGGTTCCTTCTAATTTAATGTATCAAAACATATGTGTCCTTCCCATACAGCTAAAATTTTCCCCCAACAAGGGGCCAATGTGAGTATCTGAAGTGTTAGCTTAGTGCAGTAGCCATATCACTAATCATGATGTGATTTCAGAAGTGAACTCCCAAAACAGGGTAAGAAAAAGACTCCAGGGTTTGAGTTTTCCTTTTATTCTAACATAAATCAAGTGACTGAGCATTGTATTGCAATTCACCTCAAACTAAGTTTATCTTGGAATGGAGACAAAACAAGAATGACTTAGGAACTGAAGGACATTTTCCATTATACTCTGAATATATGTAAGAAATTCTCTTTGGAATTGAGATTGAGAAGTCTATGTGCCTTCTTACCTAGCCTTAGGGAGATTTTTCATTGAAATGGTTTGCTACTACATAGAAAAAAGCTAAAACAAATTAGCCTCAGGGAACAAAAGAAGCCACATTACAAACTCAAGTGATGAGCAACGAGATCCCATAGACAGCAATTCCTTAAAAGGAGCTTTTGAAATGCCCTTGTTCTAGGTTTATCGGCACTGGGAGCTTAATTTCATGAAGTTTTAGAAAGGAGGGAAATTGTAGCACATACTCTGCTAAGTTCAGATCTCTTAATCCTTCTAAACTGCTCTGTCTTGTTTAGAAGATCTGCTTACAACCGTCATTGTACAAGTGTAAACACAAGAGCTCTTAGATCCTCCTTTGTGCTTCAGTTCTGCCAGACATCATTCATGTCTCATTTTACAGGCAAACCCTTAGTACCACCACAAGCTTCTTTAAAAAACCAAGCCCTAACGCAAGGCGCATGTACAAATCTTTGCATGTCTGGGTTTCCCTATAAGGGCATTGGGTTTTATTCCAGTCACAATTCTTGTTTATAGCTCACTGAATTTATAGCCATCCCCTTAAACATCTGCAGTCATCATTTTTTTTTTTTCTCTTTTTTCTAAGGAAATCACAACTCTCTCTATGGGACATAAAGCAGATATTTTCTCCTATTAAACCTGAAAGCGAGATGTTCTTTCTGTGTTTTTTACCACTGAACTAAGTAAAACATAAGCCTTCAAAGCTGTCAAGAGAATTAGGATAAGGCACTTGACACTAGACCTTTAATATTTCTGGAAATTTCCATCAACTGCAAGTCAGGAAAACAGGGTCCTGAACCCACAACTTTTATTAATATGCTGTGTGGCTGACAGCAGATCTCTTCATTTTCCTCATGCTCTGTAGAAACACAGACCTTGAATGCCAAGAGGAACTTTAGGGTTTCATGCAAAACACAACTCTCATTTCAGAGAGAGGGTCCCTTTTCCCAAAATGCTAATTCAGCCTCCCACAGGGAAAGCAAGGGAACTTCTCTCCCAATTTTCTCATTTCACGGTGTGTTTACAGTCTGTCCACTATACCATGAGCCAGTTTCCTCAGCCAAGGCTTAATGACAGGTTTCCTATCACACAAAATATTTGACCTGGAAGTCTATTGAAAGAATGTTAAGTGTAACCCAGATGGAAGCTGTTGCCTATCTCAAGCTACAAAACGCAAGATTAAGTGCTCATTTAAGAGTTACTTTCAGATTTTTTTAATAATACGTTGTTGTTAAGAAACAGATCATCTTTCATGTTTCCATCATTGACAAGAATCTGTAATGCATACACTCCATATATAATCCCTTATATATATGGAATTGCTGTGAACTGGATTGTGAATTGTGTCCCCCATCAATCATATACTGAAGTCCTAACCCCTGATATGATTGTATTTGGAGACTGGGTCTTTAAGAAGGAATGAAGATTAAACAAAGCCACATGGGTAGGGCCCTAATCCAAGAGGACTAGTGGCCTTGTGAGAAGCAAAACAATCTCTCCCTCTCTAATTCTCTCTCTCTCTCTCTCTCTCTCTCTCTCTCCTCTCTCCCTCCACACTCAGACACAATGAAAGGGAACATGAGGATGAAACCAGTTGGCAGCCATGGGCAAGCCAGGAAGGGAGTTCTCACAAAACCTGAATCCATGGAACTTGATCTTTGATTTCTAGCCTCCAGTACTGTGAGAAAATAAATCGTTTAAACCATTTACTCTGTGGAATTTTATTTTAACAGGCTAAGAAGACTAATATGCTACTTCAAAGGAAACTACAGTAAAATGTAATTTTGATAGATTGAAAAATTAATCGATTGGAAAATCCAAACCTCTGCTGAAAAGAATTTGGAAATATCTAAAAGGTCAGCTGTATAGGTGCTTTCCATGTCACTTCCTGATATATTTGGCTTTTCGAGTTTACCAACATGATGAAGAGCTGATTCATTGGAAAAGACCCTGATGTTGGGAAAGATTGAAGGCAGAAGGAGAAGGAAGTGGCAGAGGATGAGATTATTAGATAGCATCATCGACTCAATGGTCATGAATTTAAGCAAACTCTGGAAAATAATAAAGGATGGGAAGCCTGACATGCTGCAGTCCATCGGGCCTCAAAAAGTCAAATGTGGCTTAGTGACTGAACAACACTAACAACAAATATGACACTCAGTACAATAATAGCAAAGATCACACAGTCCAATCATATTCTTAGCATCAGGGTTACACTCAACAGAAAAATGCAGCATGCTTTATTCTAAAGCTATCAAAAATGTAGTTGTTCTATTGTCATTTTTTCTCCTAAAAATATAGTAGTGTGGGAGAGAGGGCAAAGAAGCTCATTCTTTTGTCATTAAAAGAGCAGGAATATCCTTAAATAAAAAAAAAAAGTTATCTTTTGTTGAGTCATCTCCTCCCACTAGTGAACACTGGACTGGTCCCTAGTTGGAGCTGGTGACAGAAGACCACAATGGTCAAGCTCTTTCACCCAGTATCAAGCATTTTAATAGATGAAACAGCCTGAGTAGTAAGGGGTAAGGAGTTCCTTTCCTCTTCCTATCAAGCTTTAAGTTTCCAGTGTAATTTCTTTCCAATACTGGTTTTTTTTTTTCTTTTTTGTTGTCAGAAAATCTAAGTTCTTTCTCCAAGATTAGATTACCAGCCAGTGATTTTCCTTTGTTAAAAGGACAAGCTTTCAAACAAAGGAGGTGCTTTTCAGGTAAAACAAGATGTCTTAAAGCACTGGGTCCCAAGGCCTAGATATTTACAAACTTCACAAAGCTAAGCAAGCTTATAAACTGTTTTACCACAGATGTTAGTACTAATTTCAATTTTTCTTCTTAAAAAAAAAAAAAGGAGAAAGAGAGAGAAGAAAAAATCCTCTTATCCCTCCCTGCCCCCTCTCAAGAAAAAGCGGTGCTATCAATAGCAAGTTTCTCTAATTTAAAATGCAATGGATTTCTTTACCATTTACTTACTAGAAAAACTCTGAAAATATTTTGCATCAAATAAATTGACTAATCTTCATATTTACACTCCACTGATTAAGCTCTTGATTATTTTCATCAGTTTAAATTGTGTAGTAAAATCTAACAAAAGTGAAAAAAAAGTGGGCAATTTAGAACCTCCTCAATACTTTTCCCATGTATTTATTGCAACCACAAAAATGTTAAAGGATTTTTTCTTTCATATCAGGAAGCACGTGTTATTAAATTAATACATATCAAAAAAACATTCTGTCTCCACTGTTTATTGCCTTGCCTGGAGTAGATTTGGAAGAGAACCATGGAGCATTAAGAAAAAATTAAAGAAGAAGCATGGTATTCATGCCAATTTCCTTTGCCCAGTTCTAACAGAAGATGTTCATTGAAAGTCCTATCTCAGAAAAGCAGAGATGTCTGCTTCAGTGGAGTCCTACAACCGATGACTCCTTTGATATGACGCATGACTTTCTCTCTAGTCCCTGTCAGCATCCTTGGTCTCTATTGCCCCATCCCAGTCACAGAGCCATCCCTTACCTTTCACCTGAGCATCACCTTTTGCCTCCCTCTCCTGAAACCAACCTAAGATTCATACAACACACACCCTTCACTCCTACTTAGCCAGCTCTCTCTAAACCATTCTGCATGGTAACTTGAACTCCCAGCTCCAACCCTCTCCCTTAATCTCACCACTTTTCCCCTCCTCCAGATCTATCCTTTCGCCAACAACACTTCTTCCTCAGACAGAATCTCTCTCATAGGCCCAAAACTGCCTCAGACACTCAGTTCCAAACTTGAATAATTCATTTCCATTTCCATCCCTGACAGAACTTTCTCATTCAGCAAGCCCTCTCATTTCTTGAAAGATTGCAAGAACCTAATGTCTGTCTGCTTTTTACCTGTTTACTCCCAAGTCCTACTTGTGTATCCTCTCAGTCCCTTAGGACTGGGCCATAGCTCTGTCCTGCTGTGATTTCCTCCAAGCCAAAATAGTTGTTTAAGTTCAGTTCAGTTCAGTTGCTCAGTCATGTCTGACTCTTTGCGACCCCATGGACTGCAGCATGCCAGGCCTCCCTGTCCTTCACCAACTCCTGGAGCTTACTCAAACTCATGTCCATTGAATTGGTGATGCCATCCAACCATCTCATCCTCTGTCGTCGCTTTTTCCTTCTGCCCTCAATCTTTCTCAGCATCAGGGTCTTTTCTAATGAGTTGGGTCTTTACATCAGGTGGCTAAAGTATTGCAGGTTCAGCTTCAGCACCAATCCTTCCATTGAATGTTCAGGACTGATCTCCTTTAGGATTGACTGGTTGGATCTCCTTGCAGTCCAAGGGACTCTCCATAGTCTTCTCCAACACCACAGTTCAAAAGCATCAATTCCTCTGTGCTCAGCTTTCTTCACTGTCCAACTCTCACATCCATACATGACTATTAGAAAAACTGTAGCTTTGACTATACAGACTTTTTCAGCAAGGTAATGTCTCTGTTTTTTAATATGCTGTCTAGTTTTCTCATAGGTTTTCTTCCAAGGAACAAGTGTTTTTTTGTTTTGTTTTGTTTTTAAATTTCATGGCTGCAGTCACCATTGGCAGTGATTTTGGAGCCCAAGAAAATTAAGCCTGTCACTGTTTGCAGACACAAATTATAATTGTGTGAAGCCTGGGACAGACCATCATGATGAAAATTATATTAAAGTCAGAGTCACAGTACATTGGTCCATAAAGGACTGGTTTGCATTTGCTGTTTGAACCTTAAAGGAGTTACCTAACTTTCTTGAATGTTCTCAGATTGTCTACAGACAAAAAGGCTTCAGTCTCCATCTGCTCCATCTCCCATGGATAGAAAAGAGGGCTGGGATTACTTTTCCCAACATCCCTTTCTCAGTGTGGTTTCTAGTTTCTATCCCACAATGACAGGCAAGCATAGTGCATCGCTTGAGGATAATGTTTGGGATTGGTAGATTGGATTTTGAGGCCAGTGTATACATGAGGTGTGCTTGCCTTAATATATGGCAGTATATTCTCAGCTCTGGTTAGGAGGAATCCATTAGACCTTAGGCATGACAACTGACCACTGATGTCAGGTTTACATCTAATTTTAGGGAGGAGGAAAGGGATCATGTGCCTGCCACTTTAAAGACAGAAGGGGTCATATAACGAGTAGTGGTCAGTGGACATGGATGGAAGTGACACATAAAACAAGATCCAGTAGACATTTGCTTTTATCCTACCACAACCAGAAACCCTCTAGATAGTGGAGTCAGAGACTCTGAGTGAAAATGGTAACCTCACTGATGATGTAGGATGAATGAGCAATATTCCTTTTTTGTTTTATTTTAAGTGATTTTCCACCTTTATTGAGGTATAATTTATTTTTAAAAGTGATGTATATTTAGGGTATGCAACATGATGATTTAGTATACCTGGTGAAATTATCAACATAATCAAGTTAATTAACACATTCATCACTCCACATGGTCACTTTCTTGCACATGTGTGTGTGAGGGATAAGAATACTTAAGACCTACTCTTTTAGCAAATTTAAAATATGTAATACAATAGTATTAACTGTATTCAGTATGCTATACATTAGAGGCCCAGAGTATATCTTATAGATGAAAATTTAGCCTTTTTGACAAAAGTATCCCCATTTACATCACCCACTAGCCCCTAAAACCACTGGGTTCTAATAATTTGACATTCCCCAGCCCTGTCAAAGATTATGCATTTGTATTGAAGAATATCAGAGAAATTTGGCACTCATGACAACTAGTCATAATTAAAGGTAGGATAACTTGCTGAGAGCCATTAGATAAAATTAAGTATGCATATTGAAAGGTAGTTTAGTCACTCAGTTGTGTCTGACTCTTTGCAACCCACAGACTGCAGCACGCCAGGCTTCCCTGCCCTTCACCAACTCCTGGAGCTTGCTCAAACTCACATCCATCTACTCAGTGATGCCAACCAACCATCTCATCCTCTGACATCCCCTTCTCATACTACCTTCAATCTTTTCCAGCATCAGGGTCTTTTCAAATTAGTCAGTTTTTCACATCAGATGGCCAAAGTACTGGAGCTTCAGCTTCAGCATCTCTCCTTCCAATGAATATTCAGGACTGATTTCCTTTAGGATTGACTGGTTTGATCTCCTTGCCTTCCAAGAGATTCTCAAGAGTCTTCTGCAACATTACTGTTCAAAAGTATCAATTTTTCGGCATTCAGTTTTCTTTATGGTCCAATTATCACATCCACACATGATTACTGGAAAAACCACAGCTTTGACTAGACAGATCCTTCTCAGCAAAGTAATGTCTCTGCTTTTTAATATGCTGCCTCAGCTGATCATAGCTTTTCTTCCAAGGTGCAAGAGTCTTTTAATTTCATGGCTTCAGCCACCATCTGCAGTGATTTTGGAGCCCAGAAAAATAAAGTCTGCCACTGTTTCCACTGTTTACCTACCTATTTGCCATGAACTGATGGGACCAGATGCCATGACCTTAGTTTTTTGAATGTTGAGCTTTAAGCCAGCTTTTTCACTCTTCTCTTTTTCACTTTCATCAAGAGGTTCTACAGTTCCTCTTCAGTTTCTGCCATAAGGGTGGTGTCATCTGCATATCTGAGGTTACTGATATTTCTCTTGGCAATCTTGATTCCAGCTTGTACTTCATCCAGCCTGGCATTTCTCATGATGTACTCTGCATGTAAGTTAAATAAGCAGGGTGACAATACACAGCCTTGATGTACTCCTTTCCCAATTTGGAACCAGTCTGTTGTCCCATGTCCAGTTCAAACTGTTGCTTCTTGACCTGCATACACATTTCTCAGGAGGCATGTTAAGGCGATGTAGTATTTCCATCTCTTTAAAAATTTTCCGCAGTTTGTTGTGATCCACACAATGGCTTCGGTATAGTCAATAAAGCAGAAGTAGATGATGTTTTTGTGGAACTCTCTTGCTTTTTCTATGATACAGTGGATGTTGGCAGTTTGATTTCTGGTTCCTCTGACTTTTCTAAATCCAAGTTGAACATCTGAAGTTCATGGTTCACGTATTGCTGAAGCCTGGCTTGGAGAATTTTGAGCATTATTTTGCTAGCGTGTGAGATGAGTGCAATTGTGTGGCAGTTTGAACATTCTTTGGCACTGCCTTCCTTAGGGAATGGAATGAAAACTGACCTTTCCCAGTCCTGTGACCACTGCTGAGTTTTCCAAATTTGCTGGCATATTGAGTGCAACACTTTCACAGCATCATTTTTTAGGATTTGAAATTGTTCAACTGGAATTCCATCATCTCTGATAGCTTTGTTCATAGTGATATTTCGTAAGGCCCATTTGATTTCACATTCCCAGATGCTGGCACTAGATGAGTGATCACACCATCATGGTTATCTGGGTCATTAAAATATTTTTGTCTAGTTTTTCCGTGTGATCTTGCCCCTTTTTAATAATATCTTCTGCTTCTGTTAGGTCCATACCTTTTCTGTCCTTTATTGTGCCCATCTTTCTTGAAATATTCCCTTGGTATCTCTACTTTTCTTGAAGAGATCTCTAGTCTTTCCCATTCTATTTTTTTCTCTCTCTCTATTTCTTTGCATTGATCACTGAGGAAGACTTTCTTATCTCTGCTTGAAATTCTTTGGAAGGTTGAAAGGTAAGACAACACTAGATCTCTTTAAAACTAGCTCCCCAAATGAGTAACCTGTGTTATAACTTGAAACAAGGAAATGAGACAATTCCTTTCCTGAGAAATACATCATCTAAGAAAATAGCCAATTCAGATTTTTCAATAGGGAAATTTACCAGTGGGCATAGTTTACAAAAATATCATGGCATCCTCACTCTTAAATATTTGTTTAAATTTATTTAGAAACAAAAATAATTCATGGAGCAGAAAAAAACTTTCATGAAAAAAAAACTGTGGAGCTCCACAGAAAGACTTTTAGAATAAGAAGCAGAGGCCATAAAAACAATGGAAACATTTAGCAACAATAACAAATAGTTCTGGAAATTAAAAATATGATAGCAGAAATAAACATCTGAAGAGTTACAGATAAAGTTTAAGAGAAAATTGTTTTTTATTTAGAATTATCTAGCCAACTTAACTCTCAATAAAGAATGGATCTAATAGCAGTCAGAACTGAGAATAAATATCAAAAACTTGGCTTTTAAGAGTTGGTAGACCTGTGAATATGCCAGTAACTCAGTGTGATCACTGGAGAGTGAAAAAGGATGATGATACTGTGTTTGATGTGATTACGTGTGTACACACAACAGGAAAATGAGTGTGTTGAAGAGATGCAGAAGCAAGATGAAGCATGATGAAGAAACTGAAGTGTTGCAAAATTAAATGCCCACGATGATACCACAGACCTGCTATAAAATGCACAAATAATTTGCATGAAGTTGCTTAGTGTATTATTCTCTAGTTGACCTCCACTTGTTCTCCAAAATGAGTGATTTATTTAGAATTTACCTATTTTGATAAATAACCAACAAGGATATATTGAATAGCACAGGGAACTCTACTCAGTATTCTCTGATAACTTACATGAGAAAAGAATCTAAAAAAGAATAAATATATGTATATGTATAACTGAATCATTTTACTGTACAGATGAACTAACACAACATTGTCAATCAATAATACTCCAATAAAATTAAAATTAAGAAAGACAGAGATTCTCCAAGGAAAAGAATAGAGGTACAACAAAGACAATTTTGAAAAAAGATCACACAAAAAAACCAAATTAATACCCTTCCTATGCACATTTATCACAAGTCTAAGAGTATGTATCCCACTATTCAAGGAAGGAAACTTAGAAGAGAAAGACTTAGAATCAGGAAGCAGAAGATCCAATCAAGAAAATAAAGGAGAGGGGCAGCGTGAAGGACTACCCCAAATGACAACTGGTCAACGGGCCCAAGTGCAGACCACACAGGTTGGAGTAGGAAGGCAGTAGGCTTCAGAAGACTAGTCATTCAATAAAAAGTTTGTTTTGAAAAAGCCTCTTGGATATTTTTCAGCACATTATTTGGAGATTTGTACTTTTAGTACAAGGGACAACATTACTGGCAATCACATTCAAGACCAAAGTTTAAAAATGAAGAAAATTAAAGAAAATATACTAAAGAAAGAAAATATAACCATGACTGACCTGAAAAGCAAATTTATATAAGCATACATTATAACTGTTAATTTTGGAATTTTCAAAGTATGATATAATTGTGATGGGGGTTGAGAGCAGCTGTGTGTGTTTGGAGGACAAAGTAGGTTTATGAAAGCCACTTTTCAAATTAGAAAGTCATGAATAGTACCTTAATGAAAACTCAAGGAATAGTGCATAAACATATTAGATGGAACATAGAGGACAATATTAGAAGGAAATGCTGAAGGATTGGAAAATGACCACATCTGTGGAATAGGAATCAAGTTTGCAGCAGAGATGCTCTTTTTTTTCTCATAACATTCAAATTTAGTTTAATTATAAACTTTAGAGAACAATTAGACATTTGACACAAAGCACATTTTGATATTGATTGAAAAAAAATACAGATTGTTTAAATCTTTGGGGGTTTTTTGTTTGTTTGTTTTTCTTTTCTTTTTTTTTTTTATTGTGTTGGTTTTGCCATACAATGACATGAAACCGCCATGGGCTTACATATGCTCCCCCTCCAGAACTGCCCTCCCTCCTCCCTCCCGATTCCCTCCCCCTGGGACATCTCCGTGCACCAGCCCCGAGTATCAACCCTGGGCTGGCGATTGATTTCACATATGATAATTAACATGTTTCAATGTCATTCTCCCATATTACCCCACCCTTGCCCTCTTCCACAGAGTCCACGAGTTTGTTCTATACTTCTGCGTTCCTTTTGCTGTCCCACATGCAGGGTTCTCGTTACTATCTTTCTAAATTCCATATATATGCGTTAGTATACTGTACTGTTGTTTTTCCTTCTGGCTTACTTCACTCTGGATAATAGGCTCCAGTTCAGTCCACCTGAGGAAAACTGATTCAAATGAATATTTTTAATGCTGAGTAATATTCCATTGTGTATATGTACCACAGCTTCCTTATCCATTCGTCAGTTGATTGTTTTTTTTGTTTTTTGTTTTTTTTTAATAAGGGTATATACTTGGTTGCTCGGTCATGTCTAACTCTTTGAGACCCCATAGACTGCAGCTTGTCAGGCTCCTCTGTCCATAGGGATTCTCCAGGCAAGAATACTGGAATATGTAGCCATGCCCTCTTCCAGGGGATCTTCCCAACCCAAGGACTGAACCCAAGTCTCCCACATAGCAGGTGGATTCTTTACCATCTGAGCCACCAGGGAAGCCCTTATGGGGATATACTTGCATTCTAATATTGTGTTAGCTTCTGCTGTACAATGAAATGAATCAGCCATAGGTATACATATATCCCCTTCCTCTTTGGCTCACATCCCTCCAGGTCATTACAGAGCACCAAGCTGAACTCTTTGCACTATATAGCAATTTCACACTAGCCATCTGTTTTACACATAGTAGTGTATATATGTCAATCCCATTCTCCCAGTTCTTCCTATCTTCCCTTCCCTTCATGTTTACCATGTCCATTCTGAACAATCTGCATCTCTATTCCTGTTCATCTGTATCAGTTTTTCTATATTCTACATATATGGATTAAAAGATTTAAAATGTTTATATTCATTATTCTTATATATATTATACATATAAAAGGGCTGCCCAGGTGGTATTAGTAGTAAAGGACCTGCCCCCCAATGCAGGATACATAAGAGACACATGTTCAATTTCTGGGTTCAGAAGATACCCTGGAGAAAAGCACAGCAACCCACTCCAGTATTCTTGCCTGGAGAATCCCATGAACAGAAGAGACTGGTGGGCTACATTCACAGGGTCACAAAGAGTTGGACATGACTGAAGCAACTTAGTGGAGAAGGAAATGGCAACCTACTTCAATATTCTTGCCTAAAGAATTTCGTGGACAGAAGAGCGTGGTGGGTTGCTGTGCATAGGGTCGCACAGAGTCAGACACGACTGAAGCGACTTAGCAACAGCAGTAGCAGCAGAAGCAACTTAGTACAGCACATATATATTAAAAAATCTGAGTATAACATGGAGTATACCCAGCACTAGGAAATGTACCCAGCAGGGAGAACAGTGAGGAGAGAGGACTGGAGAGGCATAACCTTAACAATAATGATAAGCCCACCTAATTGCTCAAAAAAGATATATATTTTAAATTGTTTAAGTGTTATTCACTCAGTCATGTCAGACTCTTTGCCATCCCATGGACTGTAGCCCTCTAGGCTCCTCTGTTCATGAAATTCTCCAAGCAAGAATACTTGAGTATGAAGCCATTTCCTTCTCCAGGGGATCTTCCTGACCCAGGGATTGAATCCAGGTCTCCCTCATTGCAGGGAGATTCTTTACCATCTGAGCCACCAGGGAAGCTCTAACCAAGATATTTATCAATCATTTTAGAAAAATCTCAAAAGCAAAGGAAAGTCAACTGTTCTTTAGAGAGTTTCTAAAGTTTTTATAGGAGCCATAAAAATCATAAATCAAAAAAATGATGGAGAATTAAATTGTCAATTTATGAATAGAAAATAGAATCCTAATTTCTATTCAGATTCAATATTCTGTCTCATGTAAACTTATCAAGTATTCATGTTCTTGAAAATATGAGACTTGAATAAAGTATTGTTCTTTATAGAAATCTAAATATATTTCTTTCCACATCTGACCCCCATGGAGATGTTTTTTGAGAGAAGAAATGATTTTATTTCAGGGAGTAAATATTTCCTGCAAATTCTGATGATCACTTTAACTGCACTCCAACACAAACAACATTTATTGCATGACTGATATTTCACCGCCTTTCCTTGATTTCAATTTTGAGTTCATAATGGTTCCTAGAGCTCAAACTAACATAAAGATAACTGATCTAATCCCATCATTTTTCAAATGAAGTCCAGGGAGTAAAATGGACTTGCCAAAGGTTATATATCTAGTTAGTGGTTAAAGATGAACCCAATTCTTTTTCTTAGTTCAAATCTCTTACCTACACATCAACTCAACTACTTTATTTACTAGGCAATATAGACACATTTTCTGAGCTCTGCTAGTTTTCCAAAGATATGTAAGAATGTTTGAGACTGGAGTGGGGAATATTTGTTGACTTAAAAACATTTAAGAAAAGTGCAAGCCTGAAATCCATAAATATATTATTGAATAACTACAGGGCATTAATTTAGGTCAAATACTAGTTACAGCAACAGTTACGATTTTATATAGTCATGTAAATTTTATTAAATGAATTACCTATTTGTTATTACATAGAATCAGGCCTACAGTCCAATACAAAACAATCCTGATTCTGTTGTGCAGGTTGATTAAAAGAGGTTTTTAAAATAAATACTATCAAAAATACTCATGTGTACAAACATATAGACATATACACCACATATAATTTTCCAGGTTGTGTTTATAGTCTAGTTTTAAAAAAATCTAATTCAAGTTTTAAACTCTATCTATATAAAAATTCCAGGTAATTAAAAGTCATCAGGTTTGGGACTTTTTGTCCTGGTTATCTGGTCTGCCATTCTAAACTGGTGTATTGGGCACATAAACTATTTGATCTCAAAGGTTCCTATGGTTCTAAATTCTCATAATTCTGTTATGATCCTTCTCTTATGAAGATCAATCCTCAAGAAGGAAAATTTTTCCTAAATCCCTGTAGGGGACACAGGGGCGGGTTGGCTATTGTTTTTAATGCCCTGAGTTCCTTCCTCTTCATTGCCTCATGCATTTGCTGATGTCAGGCCTTTGACTGTGAACCATAAACTACAACTGCCACAGATTTTCCAAATGTTAACATGTTAGGCAAATGTATCCTTTGTGGGAGCAGCAACTGCTGTGGGAAGGAAATCTTGGAAGCACATTCCAGTTGCAGCCTGATTTAATTGAGGTAGTAAACATCATGGGAACGATGGTTGACATTGGCCAGGCTCCACCATAAGGCGGTGCACAGAGTCAGGAGGACCAAAGGGGAAGTGCAGAAAATGAGGCGAAACACATGAAGCAGTGAGAGGAGGAGAAGGGAGAGAGAACGCCAAGAAATCCAGACACATAAACAAATGAGTAATGCTTTTCATTGGTTGTTCAAATGTGTGTGTGTGTTAAAAGCTTGGAGAGCAATTTATGCAATAAAATATTCTACAAATTATTCTCTTTGAGAGAAGATATCTTCATACTATTTTAAGATGCTTGTTCTCAATCCTCCTTTAAAAAAGGATTAATTAACCCAATTTACAAATTACAAACTCATTTACACAAGTAAATCACAATATTTTCACCAAGCCAATCTCCTTGCCTTTTCTTAGTATATGTGAATTTGTGTACCCCATTCAAGAGTTTCCTTTGATCTCAAGGCTGCAATAAACTGATCAAGATGCTGAAAAGGGTTACAGTTTTTTTCACTCAAGCTTAAAGTTTGCTCTTTCCCTCCTTCAACAATAGCATCTTTGACAAGTTAACATTTTTTTAAGATTATGAGTTAAGTTGTTTTTTTCTCTCTACTTTTAAAAATACCAGTATTTATTAACATTCTTTATACATTCTTACAACCAATGTCATGAAAACTCTATTTTTCCCTTTGCTTCAATACTGTAGTATCTAGAAGTTCAGTACTCTTGAAATCTCATATCTTATTCCAAATATCCACATATTATGAATCAATAATGGTACATACAAAGAGTTTAACAGTTGCTCTGTGCTATCTATTCAATCTTCTTCAATTTCTCATGTTTGCTCTTTCCTGTGTTTCTAAATATACAAATGCTTCAGCTAACAGATGGCAAATGGAAGCACCAATGGGCACAGAAATCAATCCAAGGCTGTTAAGCATGAAATGTCCCTGAGGCAAGCAGCACAAGGAAAAAGAAAGGGAAGCTTAGCTATTTTCAAAGGGAAGAAAGGACTGACTGTCCTTTGTAGATTAGGGAGCCATTTAATAAACTGGCCAAATAAAATTGACCGACTGAGAATGAATTCATTTGATTGCCTGAATCATATTAATAAATCACATTGAACATGGTTCTAGGCTTTTGGTTACCCAATATGGTAAAAACTAAGTAACAGACTCTCATCTTGAATGCTAAGAAAGAGTTTCATTGAAATGAGGACTAATGCATCGTTCTACTTTTAAGGATTTCTGAGAGTGGCTATATTAAACCTTCCAGATTCTCAGTTTTTTAATGTTTTAGAGATGATATTTACTCAGTCTGTGGAGTCTTTGCAACTGCCAAAGAAAAGGTAGTAAGGTAATCTTTAAATATGACCACTGCTGATCTTTCTTTCTTCACTAGTCATTCATCGCAGATGACTCTGTTTTTAATATATGACTCTTTTTAGTATATATTTGAAATAAACAGTCCATGCCAAAGTATTTGAAGTAATTTCAAGTGTCCTTCAGGCTGGATATAATGGCTGGGAAAGAGAAAATTGTGCTGCATTCTTTTATCAGCCAAGAATCCAACTCAATCTCTTGAAGCACATTTAAATTTTAATTGTGATGTACATTTCATGTTACAAAAATTAATTCCTAAATTATGTCTTCACAATATAAAGCTGAAGGAATAAAAATAAAACTATACTAAGAACAGGAGATAAGCAGAACTAAGGTTCTGTAATGACATTTTGACTTGCTCTTTATTGTAATTCCTTATTTTCTTTCTTCTAAATACTACTTGAACTTTTTAAAAATTTAGATTGCATCTTCTTGAACTACAAAAGAGATTTTGATAACAAGCGCACTGACTTATAGAATGTTACAAACAAGGATACTTCACCATGGTTGGTTGTGTGGTACAGCGGGAATCCCTGGGCTCCAGGTTGGAATCCTGGAATAACCAGGTCAATAAGAGAGGTAGATTTTCTTTTTTCAAGTAGCAGCCCAATAATTCAAATGATATGAATTTACAAAAGTGCTGTGAACATAACTTAGGGTTAAGATATCTAATTAGGAGTTAGGGAAGAACTTTATTATTAGATAGTGGTTCAAGAAAGTCAAAAGTATGGCATGAGGCCAGCCATAAGAGAGGAGGGCATGAGAACGTGCCAGCAGAGAGATCAGCATGAACAAAAGCCTCAAATTGACAAGAGCTTCACTTAGTCCAAAGTTAGATCTCATTCAACAGCAGAGAAGCACAAGGGCAGAATTAAAAAGTAAACAGAGTGCTGTTGATTGTATTCTTAGCCAGAGGGATTTTTGTATTGAAAAAGATTGAAGAGTTTTAACATAGGAGTATGTGTTGGTTATCTATTTCTATCTAAATGCACCCCACCCCCAAAACTAGAGGCTCAAACAATATGTATCACCCCACAGTTTCTATGTAGTTTTCAGAGTCCAGGCAGAGTTTACCCAGGACCTTCAGTTCATGGTCTCTCATAAGGCTATAATCAAAGTGTTGGCTGGGAATACAAACATTTTGAGGCTCAACTGGGGAAAGATCCATTTCCAAGCTCACTTATGTGATTGTTGGCAGAATTCAGTTTCATGTAGACTGTTGAACTGAAGGCCTCAGTTCCTTACTGGCAGTTGGCTGAAGGCCACCCTTGCTTCCTTTTCCCATGGGCCTCTCCATAAGGCAATGCACAGCATGGCAGCTTGCTTTGTTAGATGGTGTAACTGAGAAGAGCCAGAGAGAGAGAAAACAAGATAGATGTCATAGCCTTCTGTAACCTAAGCTCAGAAGTGACATCCTATTACTCTTACTACAGTCTATTCATTAGATGCCAATATGTCCGCCCAATTCTCAGGGGAGGGAATGGCACAATCACGTGGATATTAAGAGTTGGAGGTTATTGTGGGTTATCTTACTTAGCAGGCTGCCTACTACAAAATATAATTTTATAATTTAGAAGGATTACTAATTCTGCGTTAGGAGTGAGCCATAGGCATCAAAAGTGGAGTCAGGCAGACTATTTAAGTATAAGCCTATAGTATTTGCAGATGTCTTGGGTGTTAGTGGAAGAGAGGATTCAAGAGCTTCTGGCTTTGGCAAATGACTTCATGATGATGTCACACTTGTGGATGCAGAAGACAAGCTTAAAAATGTCTAGGTAGAAATTAATCGGAAATGTATGAAGAATCAAAATATATGTTTGAGAAATGTTCACTGAACACAATATATTGCATAGTTTATCATGTACTCAATTGTTTTCCAATTTGAATTTATCTAGAAAACCCGAAATATTGCAAACAATTAAAAATATATGTGGCTTTGCTTGAAATTAAACTTTTAGTCTATGTGAAACCCCAGGGGAGAACTAAAAACAATAAAAATAAATTACAGGAAAACAGGTTTCAGATTAGTATAACAGTCTTCTAATAACTTAATAGAAGTCTATAAAAATTTAATAAAATGCCCCATAAAATAACGAATTTCATATCTTTAGAGGTGTTAAAAGAGCATTTAGAAAATCATTGGCAATTCTATGTACAACTGAAGCTGAATTAACTTACTTTAAAAGAGTCCCAAACCTTCTGTTCAATAATTCCATAACATATTGTGCAGAATTACACAAAATCCTTAAATTATTGTATAAATAGAACGTCTTTTATTTTGCTTAAGTAATGTCACATTCATGAATCCTTTACGTGTGGACCTGTCATTGGCTATACTCAGCCACAGATTAGAATAACATAGCCCTTTAGTCTAACCTTCTTTATGCTGCATCTCATGGGTTGGTGCAGTGCGTTATTGCAAGTCTTGCACTGTATACACACATGCATCTCACAGAGCTCCATAGTCACTGAGAGGACTACTATCCAAAAGTTCTACTATTGAGCAAATGCATTTCGGGCCAGTGATCCTTTCCATGCCAAGTTCACTTCTAAAATATTACTGAGGAATGGTAAGGCCATTTCCCATAATGTCACAGGTATAAAGGTCCAAAATGTCTGCACTTATGCAATTTGAGAGGGTGAGAAATTTGACACGAGGAATGCAATGCATTAGCACCATAGCTAGATAGTCATACATCCTCATCTCTTAAATGTGAAAAAAGAAAAAAAGGAATATGTGGTGGCAGCTAAAACATATTTCTTGTCCCTTCGTTTTTTCCTTCCTTTTAAATAATTTCAATTAATTTTGTCTTATTTCTTTTATTGTGCCTTTGGTTGAATCATATCATGTGTGCCTTGATATTGAAATATAAGAAAATAGCCTTGATTGTCATTACTTTGACTTTATTATTTTAAGAATATAGTGGACATGTTTATAATAATGTATTCTAGCTCATGAAAATGGCTTCTCTATTTATATATTATTTTCATTTCTTTAAATAATTTTTATATTGTAAGTATCTGTAGAGGAGTTTTTTTCCTACATCTTTGATTTGTTCATAGGTTTATGATTTTTTGATGCTATTATAAATAAATAAATAGTATAATACACATAACCAACATTCCAAAAGACTCCTGGTACAAATTTGCAGAAATTAAACCATCAAGGTAACCACAATTGTGACTTCTAACATCATTGATTGGCTTTATTTTTATTTTTTTAACTCTATATAAATGAGATAAAAATATAATATACATGCTTATTTTTCACAGTGAAGTTTATAAACCTACTCACCTTTGTTGTAGCCATGAGAAGAGTCTTCAATTTTGGAGGGAAGTTTTATTAATGTACCTTTCACATTTAGATATTCAGTTCATCCTAAAATCTTCATTCTATCTGGAATTAACTTCTATATATGATGTGAGATGTGAGAAAAAGTTTAATTCAGTTTTCTTCCATTTGGATTTTCAACTCACCCAGCATCATCTACTAAAAATGTGAAGTTTCATTTTTTTTCCATAGAAATATTCAATTTATCCAACATTATATATTGAAAATATGAACTTTTCTTCATTAAATTTCAATGGCACTTCTGTTATAAACAGTGTGATTTTTTATCACTCTGTATTCTTTCTATGGCCCTCCTGGGCAATTTATCTGATTATGTCAGTGCTACACAGTCTTAATATAGCTATAAAATAAGGCATAATATCTGGTAGTCCAGGATTGTCTTTGCTACTTTTTACTCTTTGATTTTTTACATTCATTTTTAATACACACACACACAAATGCAGAGATTTTGATTGGTATTATGTTGTATGTACCATTTGGGTAGAAAGTAGTACATAGTCCATATCTATCAATGATAAGTCTCCAGTACATAAAGACTACATTATTGCCTTTATTTGTTCTTTTTCCTTTCTTTCAGTAATGTATGTTTTATAATTTTTAGTGTATAGGTTTTCCACATCTTTCATATGTTTTATTCCTGCTATTTACTACATGTAATGTATTTTATTGAAATATCAATAACCTCAGATATGCACATGACTCCACCCTTATGGCAGAAAGTGAAGAGGAACTGAAGAGCCTCTTGATGAAACTGAAAAAGGAGAGTGAAAAAGCTGGCTTAAAATTCAAAAAGCTAAGATCATGGCATCCGGTCCTATCCCTTCATGGCAAATAGATGGGGAAGCAATGGAAACAATGAGAGACTTTATTTTCTTGGGCTCCAAAATCACTGCAGATGGTGACTGCAGCCATGAAATTAAAACACACTTTCTCCTTGGAAGAAAAGCTACGACCAATCTAGATAGCATATTAAAAATCAGAGACATTACTTTGCCAACAAAGTTCCCTATAGTCAAAGCTACAGTTCTTCTAGTAGTCACGTGTGGATGTGAGAGTTGGACCATAAAGAAAACTGAGCACCGAAGCACTGATGCTTTAGAACTGTGGTACTGGAAAAGACTCTTGAGAGTCCCTTGAACAGCAAGGAGATCAAACCAGTCAATCCTAAAGGAAATAAGTCCTGAATATTCACCAGAAGGACTGATGCTAAAGCTGAAGCTGCAATACTTTGGCCACCTGATGCGAAGAACTGACTCATTAGAAAAGACTCTGATTCTGGGAAAGATTGAGGCAGGAGAAAAGGGGACGACAGAGGATGAAATGGTTGGATGGCATCACCGACTCAATGGATATGAGTTTGAGCAAGTTGCAGGAGATAGTGAAAACCAGGAAAGTTTGATGTGCTGCAGTTCATGGGATTGCCAAGAGTCGGACACAACTGAGCAACTGAACGACAACAATTACATTTTTGTCAGAAAATGCTATTTGTCAGAATATGCTAATTACATATTTTTCAGAAAATGAGATAAATTTCATTTTAAATTCTTTGATATTTGTTAGGACTTGCATTGTGGCCCAGCATGTGATGACCTATGATCGTAAATGTTCTATGCACACTTGAAAAGAATACATTTTGCCATTGTTTGAATACAGTGAGTGTGTGTGTATGTGTGTGCGTGGAGAGAGAGAGTATTACATATATTACATATGATATATATATTACATATAATGCATATATACAATATCAAGTTGTTTAATATAAAATTTTAATACCCACACTGAAATTAGTCACTGAAGGAGGTATACATAAATACCACATTATGACTGTGAATTTGTCTCTGTCTCTTTTTAGCAGTTTTGAGAACATAGAGTTAGTGGTATGCAAATTTAGGCCTTGTATACTTTTCTGTAGAAAAGAAAGATCTTTTGAATATCTCTAATAGTAATCACTTCCTTCAACATTTGATATTAATATAGTTCTGCAGCTTTATTTTAATTACACTTGCAGTATTCAGGTTTCCTTGGCAGCCCTAGTGGTAAGGAACCTGCCTACCAATGCAGAGACATAAAAGACACAGGTTTGATCCCTGGGTGGGGAAGATCCCCTGGAGGAGGGCATGACAATCCACTCCAGTATTCTTGCCTGGAAAATCCCATGGACAGAGGAGCCTGGTGGGCTACAGTTCATAGGGTGGCAAAGAGTCCCACACAACTGAAGCAAATTTTCCATCTTTCCCTCTCTCTTTTTTTCAACTATTCTGTGTTCTCATATTAAAGATATAGCGTATGTAAGCAGTACTGTCGGAGGAGGTAATTGAAGGGTCATGACCTCTAGTTGATCTGCCAGCTGGACCCGGGCATCCAAAGGCTCCTCCTCCTTTCCCCTCCTTTGATTGTATATTCCACCCACAGTTAGCACATAGGAGTGTTCCAAGAATGCAGCCTTAAGAAAGCTAAATATTGAGATCATCTGGACTAGTCTACCACTGACCCTCGTCAAAGTCTCTCTATAATCTTTTAAGAATCTGGCAGGCCAGTACAGAGATCTGCTCACCCTGTGGCCACACAGGATGAGCCTCATATGTTGCTTTTCAGTCGCTCCATCCTGTCTGAATCTTTGGGACCCCAGGAACTACAGCACCAGCTTCCGGGGTAACTCAACTGGTAAAGAATATGCCTGAAATGAAGAAAACCCTGGTTCAATTCCTGAGTCAGGAAGATCTCCTGGAGAAGTTATAGGCTACCCACTCCAGTATTATTGGGCTTCCTTGGTGGCTCAGTTGGTAAAGAGTCTGTTTGCAGGGTGGGAGACCTGGGTTCAATCCCTGTGTTGGGAAGATCCCCTGGAGGAGAGCATGGCAACCCACTCCAATATTCTTGCCTGGAGAATCCATGGGCAGAGGAGCCTGGCAGGTTAGAGTCCATAGGGTTGCAAAGTGTTGGACACAGCTGAGAGACTAAGCACAGCACAGCACAGAAGAACTACAGTAAGCCAGGGTTCCCCATCCTTCACCATCCCCTGAAGTTTAATCAGACTCATGGCCGTTGAGTCAATGATGTCATTCAATCATCTCCTGCTTTGTCGCCTCCTTCTCCTTCTGCCCTCAGTCTTTCCTCATGTAGTTCTCTGGCTTATTAAAGCTGCCACCTACCAGTCTGGAAAGGCCTCTTTCTTCAGTTTCTCCTTGTTTCCTTCATGAGAACAGTTCAAACTTCACCCAGGAACTCCAGCTGCAAACCAATAAATGCAGTTTCTTCATTTTTTAATCCATTTTTTATGATTTATATTGGTTATTACCTTGCATATGCTCAGTCATGTCTGACTTTTCAACAGGACCCCATGGGCTATATAGCCCACAAGTCTCCTCTGTCCATGGAATTCTCCAGGCAAGAAAACAGGAGTGGGTTACCGTTTCCTCCTCCAGGGGCTCTTCCTGACACAGGAATCAAACCTGCATCTCCTGCATTGGCAAGTGGATTCTTTACTACTGAGCCACCTGGGAAGTCCATTGTTTATTGCATTTAAATATATCTCTATCAGCTTTCTATTTGTTTTCTTATTTGCCCTATCAGTTCATTGTTTTGTCATTTCTTTTATTATTTCTTGCTCTTTGTGGATAAACGATTCTTATTTTTTCATTCCTCATCCTCTATTACCTTACTAGTAACACATTCTATTATTTTTTATTGTTGTTAAGATTCTTTTTTTTAATTGTGGTAAAACACAACATAAAATTTACCATTTTTAAGTACACATTTCATTGGCATTAATTACATTCACAGTGTTGTGTAATCATCCACTTTCAGAACTTTTTTGGTCTCATTCCAGAGTCATTAAATAATAAATCCTCATTCCCTCCTTCACCCAGTTCCTGACAACTACCATTCAACATTTTGTCTCTATAAATTTGACTACCCTGGTTACCTCATATAACTGACTAACTTATCTCAGTATGTCATCAAGGTTCACCCATGCTGTACATGTAAAAATTCTTTTACTTTTTAAGGCTAAATGATATTTCATTGTATGTGTACATTACATTTTGTTTACCCATTCATCCATCAATGGGCACTTGAGTTTCAGCCACTTTTTGACCTTTGTGAATAATGCTATTATGAATATGAGAGTACAAATATCTGTAAATCACTGCTTTCAGTTCTTTTGGATGTATACCCAGAAATGTAACTAATGGGTTACAGACACAATTTCCTTCAATTTTTTGAAGAAGCAGCATACCATTTTTCATAGCATATGCACCATCTTACATTCCTACCAGCAATATACAAGATTCCAGTTTCTTCACATCCTCATCAACATTTTTTATTTCTGCTTTTTTGATAATAGCCATTCTAATGAATGTGAAGTGGTATATAATTATGGTTTTGATTTACATTTCCACAATGATTAGTGATGTTGTGCATCTTTTCATGTGCTCACTGATTATTTGTATGTCTTCTCTGGAGACATATCCACTCAAGTATGTCAGGAAGATCTCCTGGAGAAGATATAGGCTATTTTCTGATTAAGCTCTTTTCTTAATTGTTAAATTGCATCATTGTTCTTTTTATTGTTATTTTAGAAGCTATGATATGTATCCATGACTTACTGGATTTCACATTAAATTCATACTTCACCACTTTCTAGTCAATGTAATGACCTTATGTCATTTACTCTCTTTAATTTTTATACTATTATATTATGACTTTTAATACTGCATTTGTATGATTTAAGAAAATATATAGATATTATTATTGATACTATTAATTATCATTACCTTAAACAGTGAGTTTTAATTTAGATTTGCCTACTTAGCTATGAATTCTCATTTTTTTACTTATGACTGATTTACTATGCTTGCATCTGAGATAATTTAATTCTGCCTAAAAATGTACTGTTTTAGTGTTTCCAATCCTTCCTAAAGAGTGTCTTAATGTTTTCTCTTTCATTGTTTTGTTGAAGAGCTAGATATCAATTCCATTTTTTTTTTCTTTTGAAAGTAATGTATCCTTTCCCTTTGGTTGCTTTTAAACTTTTTTAAAATTGTTTTCAGTAATTTTGCTATCATGTGAAGAAATATGTCTGTGTTTTTAATTGGATTGAGGTTCACAAAAGTTTCTAAACCCATGAGTCAAGGTCTATAATCGGTGTTGGAAAATTCTATGTCATTATTTCTTAAAATGTTTTTTTTTCTTTTCTTTTGGTGACTCCAGTTGTATGTATATCAAAACTTTTCATTTTAACTCACATTTTTGTTTTATTCTTTTCATAGCATTTAGTTTGTTTTCAATTATAGAATTTCTGTTTGATACTTAATCAATTCAATTTTCTTATGATATTCCCCATTTTTTACTCTATTTTTTTTAATGTATTGGTAATGTACCTTTTTATTTCCAGGTATGATAATTCTATAGCCCTAGTTGTATGATCTGTGCTTATTGTCTGCTTTGATTCCCACAGTTCTCTTATCTCCCTCCCCTTCAAAATCAGCAAAGAATGATATATAATATGTAGTTGTGAATAATTTTTGAAAGAAAGCATGGATTTCCAAAAGACTAGCTCACAACTAAAAAACAATCAAAATTCACAACAAGTATTCAAAAGAACTGAAGCTAAGGGAAACTATAAGATTAACAAAGTTACTAAACCTACAATTAATCCTATCTTGGTGAGAAATAAGTAACATTTTCAGAAGTCTATCTATCTGTCTATCTAAAGGAATTTACTGAGCTTCCTAGGTGGCACTAGTGGTAAAGAATCCGTCTGCCAATACAGAAGACCTAAGCAATGTGGATTAGATCCCTGGGTCAGGAAGATGCCTGGAGGAGTACACAGCAACCCTCTCCAGTACTCTTGCCAGGAGAATCCCCTGGACAGAGGAGCCTGGCAGGCCACTACCCACGGGGTCACAGAGTAGGACACAACTGAAGTGATTTCTCATGCAAAGAAATTTACTATTAGGATTTGGCTAAGATGATCATGGTGGCTGAGAAGTTCAAGATCCTCAGTCACTAAGCTAGAAGCCCAAGAAAGTCAAGAGTATAGTTCTAGACCAAGTTAGAAGAACTGAGAACCAGAGAGTCAGTGTTTAAAGTTCTAGTCTGAGTTTATTCCACAGGCAGGAGAAGACCAATGTCTCAACTCAAAGACAGTCCAGAAAAAATAATGAACTATTTCTCACACAGTATTTTCTTCTATTCAAGCCCTCAGCAGGTAAACGCCTTCACAGACTACTCCAAAAATAACATTTATCCAAATATCTGGGCTCCTGTTACCCAATCAAGCTGATATATAAAATTAACCATCACAACAAAGGTGGCATTTTGGTTTTTAACTTTAAAATTTTTTTTTAAAATTTGAAGTATCAGTTCAGTTCAGTTCAGTGGCCCAGTTATATCTGATTCTTTGTGATCCCATGAACCACAGCATACCAGGCCTCCCTATCCATCACCAACTGTTTGAGTCTACACAAACCCATGTCCATTGAGTAAGTGATGCCTGCCAACCATCTCATCTTCTGTTGTCCCCTTCTCCTCCTGCCCTCAATCTTTCCCAGCATCAGGGTCTTTTCCAATGAATCAGCACTTCCCATCAGATGGCCAAAGTACTGGAGTTTCAGCTTCAACATCAGTCCTTCCAATGAACACCCAGGACTGATCTCCTTTAGGATGGACTGGTTGGATTTCCTTGCAGTCCACAATTTGAAAACATTAATTCTTTGGTGCTCAGCCTTTTTTTATAGTCCAACTCTCATTTCCATACATGACTACTGGAAAAACCATAGCCTTGACTAGATGGACCTTTGTTGACAAAGTAATATCTCTGCTTTTTGATATGCTATCTAAGTTGGTCATAACTTTCCTTCCAAGTAGTAAGTGTCCTTTAATTTCATGACTGCAATCACCATCTGCAGTGATTTTGGAGTCCAAAAAAATAAAGTCAGCCACTGTTTCCCCATATATTTGCCATGACAAACTGGTTCTAAATAGGAAAAGGAGTACGTCAAGGCTGTATATTGTCACCCTGCTTATTTAACTTATATGCAGAGTACATCATGAAAAACGCTTGGCTGGAGGAAGCACAAGCTAGAATCAAAATTGCTGGGAGAAATATCATTAACCTCATATGTGTACATGACACTACCCTCATGGCAGAAAGTGAAGAGGAACTAAAGAGTCTCTTGATGCAAGTGAAAGAGGGAAGTGAAAAAGTTGTCTTAAAGCTCACCATTCAGAAAAACTAAGATCATGGCATCTGGTCCTGTCATTTCATGGCAAAATTTGAAGTATAATTACCACAGCAAGAATTGGATCTGAAAAGTATAACCCTGGATATAAAATTATTTGTTTTTTTAGCTGTCTAGAATATGAAGAGACACTGATTCATGAGTCATTGTGGATGGAGAGCAAGATGTCAGCTCTTATATCTATTATATATATATATATATTTACTTATTTAATAAATATATATATAATTTATTTTATATAATGTTATATATAAATTAATTATTTACTTATATGTAAATAAGTATATTACATCATTTATAAGGTTGCATCTGGTCCTGGGGTAGGGTGTTTCTGTGGACTGCTAATTGACCCATTTAAAGGAGAGAAGAATATTTGACTATGACATCATTAACACTCTAGTTTGTTAGTTTAAGAGTCACGGGGTGTCCAGATTAAACAGATTATATTGATTGCTACTATTTCTATTTGGACACAAGGCTTCATGTCATCTTAGGGAAGTATTTGGGTTTCTCTGCAAAACAGACTCTAAAAATTCTGTTTTCAAAGATCTTATTAATAAAAGATTTAGCCAAATATCCCAAAAACTAGCAACAAATAAAGTAACACTATAGTAACAGTGTATGATGCTAAGATTATGTTGCCTTAGTGAAAGAGCCAAATAAAGTGAATTTAATTTAAATTAGGTGAAATAGCTTTATAAATTACCTGGTTTTAAATTTTAAAGTATATATATTTTATATAAAATTTCATTAATGCAATTTTATAAAGTAATTTTACAATATATTTTATAACAATAAAACTACAAATTTATCATAAAATTTTCATACAATGTATGGCCTGTTATTCTCTCAGTCATGTCTGACTCTTTGTGACCCCGTGGACTGTAGCCTGCCAGGCTCTTCTGTCCATGAAATTCTCCAGGCAAGAATACTGGAGTGGGTTGCCATTCTCTTCTCTAAGATATCTTCCCAACCCAGGAATCAAACCCAGATCTCTTGCATTGCAGGCAGATTCTTTATTATCTGAGCCACCCGGTAAGCTCATATAATATACAATTAACTTTAAAATATTATTTGTCTATTGAAATTAAGGAAATTTTATAATAATATTATGATAGCTATTATGTATAAACTTAAACATTAGGATGTTATTCTTCAATTGAAATTAAGAAAATTTATATACTTGATAATGAGGGTATTTTTTAATTTAATTTATTTATTTTAATTTTCTTGACATTATCATGTTGGTTTTGCCATACATTGACATGAATCTGCCATGGGTATACATGTGTTCCCCTTCCAGAACCCCCCTCCCACCTCCCACCTCCCTCCCGATTCCCTCTCTCTGGAAAACTATATTTCTCAAGGTTACATTTTAAGAATATATTTGAAAGGATAAAATGTTGCATGATGAAATCACAACAAAATTTATGCATTAAAAATGACAGCTCCTAGGTGAAATATTTCATCAGGAATTTCAAATGCTCTACTAAAATATCTGGCATTTCTGTAAAACTCTGGAAGGTATTTTTGACATAAACTAACATTGCCTCAAGGAATTCTCTAAGCTGTCCCTCTTCACAGCTATTAACAAAGTTTTTGTCAAACATGGTCATGAAATGTGGCCCTGAGAGCTCCAGCTCTTTCAATCAAAACTGATGATGCAAAGTTGTCATACAATATTACAATTGTGTCCCCACTAGGGAACTGAAAGAGTATTATTTCAATCCCTTTAAAATTCCACATGAAGAAACAACTTTAGAGAAGTGAAGATATGTGTTAGGTTTAAACAGTTTGTAGCAGAACTAGTCCAAAAAAAAAAAAAAAACAAAATGCTGCTCATTAGTTTTCAAATCTTTCCCACAGACACACATTTAGAAAAGAAATGAGACTTTGGATCAAGATGGTATAATAGACAAGGATGTGGAACTCATCTCTCTCCAGAGACTCACCAAAAATACATCCACCTATGCAACAATTCCCACTGAAAGTAACTGGAAACTGGCAGAAACTCTCCTGTACCATCAAGGCTGTAACAAAGATCCAAGAGCATTGGAAAGGAAGGGAACTGAAGCAGTGAGAGAGATCTGTGCCCCTGGCGGGGCGGGGGGAACTCAGAGGAAAAGAGAAAACACACCAGAGATCTGCACGGGACAGTGAGCAGTTTGAGTCACATACTGGATGTCCCAGTCCTGGAGTCCAGAACAGGGAAGAAAACCCCCCCTTGGCTGACTGGAGGGCCACGAAAACTACCAGGAGTACTTTAGGAGACTAGACTCCACATGAAAAGAGGAGCATGAAGGGCTGACTTGCTCCCCAGGCAGAGCAAAGAAGCTAGATTGAAAATTTCTCCAGTGGCTGCCTGGTTTTCCATAGCTGTCTTAGAGCATGTCCCAGTCTGAATTGAGCAGATGCTTCACCCCACTCACTTCCCCTCACAAAAGAGCAAGAGCGACCAGCACAGGGAGAGAGTTTGGCCATGGAACACAAATACAGCTTGGAACTGGAGTGGCATCTGATGCAATGGGGATGGCCATCATGGGTGCTTACACAGGCGGCCCAGCAGAAGCAGTCCTGACCTCTGACGGCAGTCAGCCAGCCACAGTTCACCCCGTGATAAAAGCTGACGGGCCAAGTGAGTCCCTCCTGGCCCTGCAGAGTGGTTCCCAACAGGGCAAAGGCCAAGTAGCCTGGGAGCAATCACTGGGTGTGAGGGACAAAGGAAACTCAGAGGCGGTGGGGTTGCCGCTGCTGGTGACTGCACAAAGAGTGCTTCGAACCCAGCCTCGGTTGCTGTCTGTGGTTGACCCACCACAACTCATGCCTCCTCCTCAGCTGAAAGCCCTCCATGGGCCCCTCTTGCCCTGACACAGCTTCCCTTCAGAGAAAAGGTGCTGATGCCAGGAGATGAGAGATCACACACTTCGTGAAAAGAGAGTCAGCTCAGACCTGACCCTAAGAACTTCTGCTTCCTTCAACTTGGGATCTGACCCCAAACCCAAGAGGGTGGTAACAGCCACTGAGCAGAGAGAAAGTCCTACCTCACACTTGCTTCTGGCTCTAGCTCCTCTATCTCCAGCCCCACCTCCTACCAAGGTGATAGCTGACTGTATAGTCTGATGAAAGATGTCTTCTTTTCATGTCAAATGCAGTTCTGCCACCAAATATTTTGGGCCTATGAAGACTGTGGGCACTCCTACAAAACAATACCCTTTTAAGACTGCAGTAGGCAATGGTCTCATCTAAATATGTAGAGACTGAGAAAGTTAGGCAAGTTAAAAAGGTGGAAGAACTAATCTCAAGTATAAGAGCAAGAGAAAACTCCTGAAAAAACAAATAGTGAAACAGAAATAAACAGTTTACCAGATGAAGAATTCAAAACATTTATAATAAGAATGCTAACTGAATTTGGGGAAAGAATAGATAAACACAATAAGAATTTTAATAAGGAATCAGAAAGTATAAAAAGGAAAGATAAATGAAAAATATAAATTGAAATGAAAAACACACTGGAAGCAATGAATAGCAGCCTATGTGATACAGAAGAATGTATAAATAATCTGAAAGATAGAATAATGAAAGCAATTCAATCAGAATAGTAACACTTAAATTTTCTGGGATAACATCAAAAGCACAAGGATTCACGTTATTTCTGATCCATTATTTGTTTTTTCAAGAAGTGGTGCTGGAAAAACTGGATGGCTACATGTCAATGAAAGAGATTAAAACATTTCCTCACACCATATACAAAAATAAGGAAAAAATGAATTAAAGACCTAAATGTAAGACCTGAAACCATAAAACTCCTAGAAGAGAACATAGGCAGAACATTCTTTGACCTAAATTTTTACAATATTTTTTGGATCTTCTTCCTAAGGCAAAAAAGAAATAAGAACAAAAATAAATAAATGCAATCTATTTAAACTTAAAAACTTTTGCACTAAGTTGAAAACTATCAATAAAACAGAAACCTACAGAAAGGGAGAAAATATTTACAAACGACAGATTGATAAGGGGTTATGGCTTCTTGGATGGCTCAAATGGTAAAGAATCTGCCTGCAATACAGGAGACACAGGAGATGTGGGTTTGATCCTTGGGTCAGGGAAGATCCCCTGGAGAAGGAAAATGGCAACTTACCCAGTATTCTTCCCTGAAAAATCCCATGGACAGAGGAGCCTGGTGGGCTATAGTCCACAGGGTCCCAAAGAGTCAGACACAACTGAAATAACTAAGCACACACACATAGACATCTAAAATAAATAAACAGCTCTATAGCTCAATCTCAAAAATTAACTCAATTAAAAAATGAGTAGTAGACATGAATAGGCATTTATCCAAAGAAGACAAACATAACCTTAGGCACATAAAAAGATGCTCAACATCACTAAAATTAAGAAATGCAAACTAAAACCACAATATCATCTCACATTAATTAGAATGGCTATCATCAAAAGGATCACAAATAACAAATGCTGGTGAAGATGTGGAAAAAAAGGGAACACATGCACACTGTTGAAATGTAAATTAGAGAAGCCATTAAGGGAAACAATATGGAGGTTCTACAAAAAACTAAAAATAGAACCGCTGTAAGGGACAAAGTGGAACAAATGGAGAAAGTAACATGGAAACATAAACTCCATCATATGTAAAATAGCTAGCCAGTGGGAATTTGCTGTATAACTCAGAAACTCAAACTGAGGGTCTATGACAACCTAGAAAAGTGGGGGGAGGTTCAAGAGAGAGGGGACATGTGTATATCTATGTATGTAGATATGTGTATCTATATGTATATCTAATATATGTATAGCATGTTAATTCATGTTGATGCATGACAGAAATCAATACAATATTGTAAAGCAATTATCCATCAATTAAAAATAAAAAAAAGAACTACTGTATGATCCAATAGTTCCATTCCTGGGTATACAACCAAAAAGTTAAATACACGAACCAGAAAAGATATATGCAACCCAATATTCACGATAACATTATTTTCAATAGCCAAGATATGGAAACAACCCAAGGGACCATCAACAGATGAATAAATAAATAAGATGTGGATAAATTATACATAAAGATATATAATATTCCATTATATATACAATGAAATATTAGTCATAGAAAAGAATGAAATTTCTACCATATGAAGCAGTGTAAATGGATCTAGAGAGTATATGCTTTGAATGCTTATTGAAAAAGGCCAGGCATAGAAAAACACTCTATGTTGTCACTTACATATGGAGTCTAAAAAAGAGCACAAATGTGAACATGGATGAATGCATGGGTAGAACAGAATAGAAAAAGACTTACAGATAATAGAACTAGTGGTTATCAGTGGAGACAGGGAAGGGGGAAGAGGCAAGATTGGGGTAGGAGGTTAAGGGATACAAACTTCTATATATAAAACAAATAAAGCAATAAGAATATATTGTAGAGCACAGAAAAATATAGCCATTATTTTGTAATAACTTTAAATGGAGTATAATCTGTAAAGAATGTTGAGTCACTCTACTATCCCTCTGAAACTAATATAATAATCAAAAATCAACTATGTTTCAATAAAAATTTAAAACAATAAAACAGAAGAAACTTAGACACCCTGAAGGTCTAGACTTATAAATGGTAGTGACTTATTAACAAGAAGCAGAAAATTTCTTGGAGGTTTGTAGAGCTGTGTGAATTTTTCAGCCAATGTAAAATATATTTATATCTTTTTTAATGCAAAAAATATTTTGTATAACTTTACTGTATTACCAGTTAAAAATAAAGAAAATCCAGGCAGAATTAAAGACAGTTGATACAATATTATAGACACAAGAGTTCATATTTTTTTATCCTTGGCAAACTAATATGCCCTTCAGAGCCTACATGCATCTGGGTTTTAGAAACAAAGAATGATAACCTATTTCCTATATCATTAGTTTGATCAAATCAGATCGTTTCTGTGGATTGGGGGCAATTTTAAGAAGTCTAGAAAGCAGTATAAATGATTCCAGATCTCAAAATAGACATTGGCAAATCCAGACAAACCTAAAACGCCATAAATTTTTATTAAATTCTACTATTTCATTAATAAACTGAATTATTTGGCACATTTTTCTCATAATATAAGCTTCAAATATAAGGTAGGAAAAAATGAAATGTTCCAGCCCAGAGCAAAATCCTTAATGCCCATCCTTACTGCTTTGCATTTCTTTACCCAGTGTTTCAGGGTCTAAAACCTATCATTCAGCTTTTTCTTTTTAGATTTACAAGCCCAAAGACTGTGAAGAGGCACCAAAGTTGTCCTTCTCCAAATTTGCATGGTTAGAAATCATCTTTTCTTTCTTTTTCTTGCATTAAAACTTCTGAGATGTCCCTGGCAGAACAGTGTTCAAGATTTCATGTTTCCAGTGTAGGGGGCACAGGTTTGATCATTGGTCAGGGAACTAGGAGCCCACGTGCTGAAAGGAATGGCAAAAATAAAAAATAAACTTCCTATCTAATTTCTGCACATTTCAAGCAGATATTAGGAGGAAAGCAATTTGAGTAAGTAAATTCAAATATAGCATATATGTATTCAGTGATATGCATATACATATACATATATATGCTATTTATAGCTTGGTAAACCCTTCCCAGAATTAGATGTAATTTGAAAGGATGGCTTATCCCTAGTTTGAATGAATTTGCAATGAGCAGAGAATCTGAAACTTTAATCACAGCAGTAGGTCAGGTAGGGGTAGGGGTGGGAAGATGCTGGTTAAATAGCAGGACTGCCTCAGTTTCAGAATTTTTTCTAAGATCTCTGTGCTTCTCTGTGTGATTTGCTCCTGCACTTTTCAATGCTTTTGAAATCATGGTTGCCTGTTTCATTACCCTGTAGATATTTTTGTGTGAGATTATGTTTCCTAATCTCTTTCAAACTGGTGCTGCTCATGGACCCTGGGATGAAAAAGTCCTTGTCTTTTGGGAGGAAAGAGTTCTGAGCAGGCTGTCTTCAAGTGGTAGTTTGGCATAGCCTCCAACTTATTAGACAAGTGTTATGATGTCAGGCATGGTTTCACTATTGTAGCCTTTCAACTGGTTGCAAGGAATGAGAACAATGCATTCTGTTGGTAAGATGGGGGCAGCCTGGAGGGTTCACTTGATATGATAAAAGTTTTCTGTAAGGAGAGGTTATTAATGAAAACTGCTGATTTGAGTCCACATGTATTCCTTGAGGAGTTAAGTCATTTCACCTGCTAACTAGCCAATACAGATATGGATAATTAAAAGCATGCATTTCACAAGATATTAACGGCCAGCAATTTGAAATCTATACGAAGGGTGTTGACCTATCTTCCCAATGTTTCCACCCTTTGGATACTCTGGAGAAATTAAGAAGAATTATTGGCTGATACTGATCCTTGCTGTAAAGACAACTTTTGTGGGTTATTCTGCCAAGAATCTGTTGTTCTAAGCAATTTGCAAGGAAGGCCCGATTGATATGCATTCTCCCTACTTAAGTATTTCTGGTTCAAATTATTCCTTGCAATAAGTTCTGGCAGAGTGGTGGATTTACAGTGTAATGGTATTTAGAAGGTAGGAGTGGGAGGCTGTTTCAAATTCCAAGCTATATTGAGGAGTAATTAGGTGCCATGGAATAGATCTTTTCAAAGATAAGGTCTGTGACTTCCTCTTTAGAATGCTTTTCATCAGCAAGAATGTTTTCTTTTAAAAGTAGTCCATCACCATTCTCTTTTGTGTGTGTGCTTTTTTTCCATTTCTCAAATCCTAACAAAGGATATCTTGAAGGTTTCATTTATAACAGATACTTCTTTATATGTGTAAAAGTACATAGTTATATCTGTTGTTTTACATACCAATGTACAGAAAAATTTTACCCTAAATTTGGGGGCAAATCTTATTTTTGACAATGGAGGATATTTTAAACTCTTTCTTATTCATATTTCTCTGCCAGAGAAATTTAGTGACCTACAAACATTCTTGCACCATTATAGGAGTCTTATTTCCAAGAATTTCAGATCTTACCCATTTTGCAATAACTAGAAATGAAACTATGAATTAGACTTTTCTAAGGCTTGATGTGGTGATAATATCATTTTCTTAAGTTAAACCACTTATATAGAACAACCAGAAAGAATCAGGTTTTTACCATTCTTCTGGAATCTGGGTTTATAAAAACTCTAAGATGGATTTAACTACTCTTTCTGTGTTGAAGATTTAGTCACTTTCATCTTCACCTCCTCCTCAAGAAAATTCAGATTAAGTAAAGTACCAGCAGTGGACCTCTAATCTGTTCATCTGAACTTCTTGTGGTTGCCGATTTATTTACACTTGAAATAAAATTGTCTGAATTAGTTATATAAGGAATGTATTTTTTTTTCTCCCAGTGTGTTCTTAAGACATCAAACCAATTGAAATTTTGCACTTATACATTGCCTATAATAAAAGTAAAATTTTAAATTTGATAAATTTTGATTTTTTACCAATTAGATTTATCCATTATAATCATAATCCAGTGATGCCAGAGAAATGATGCAGGGGTGTGATGAAGTTAGAAATATAAGGATAATATATTCCTCATCTTACCAATAGCTAAAATAATTTCAATAATAAAGATTAACTAATGAAAATACATTTCTAATTTCTACCAGGTTTTATGAAAACATTATGTATATATGTATATATATATATATGTATATATATATATATGTACTTAATCTACAGATAATACAGGAAAAATAGTTTTAGCTTTTCCCCTTAAGACTGATAAAGAAACTGAGCATCAGAGAAGTTGCAAAATTTTTCTAAGGTTTTTCAAGATGAGTAAGTAGGAAGAGAGTTTTCTGGCCATATTCCTCACTTCATACCGTCAGATTTTGTGTTGATAAAAATAATGTTCTTTAGTCCCTCCATGAACAAAATATCATCAGTGAATTCCAAAAACAAAGAATATAAATACACACAAAATGTGTAACTATCAATCATCTAAGTAAGAGAAGTAATTATGAAAGGGAGGAGAGAACAGATCCTAAGAAGAAAAACAAGGCAAGGAATTAGGAGATGGCTTGGGATGGGGACTTCCATTTTAAGAAAAGTGAATTAAAGCAGCCTCACAAGGAAGGGGTCCTTGTGAGTTAAGTCCTATGGCATTTGGGGAGAAGCGGAATAAACCTGAGGGGCAGGAATTTCCAATATAAAATCCCTAAGTAAAAAATTAATGCAAATTAATAATGAGAAGTTTTCTGTTTGGGGCAGCATTGTCATCTATTGAAATGCTTCATTAAATGTAATCCTACTGGGAAAACATCTCAATTAATATGCATTTGAATAATTATTAATGAACATAATACCCCTGCATGATATATAAAATTCCTTAATTAAAGAGCTCTGCCAGGACTTAATAGTTTGCTACTTATTTTAGCCTAAAGCTATTTAGACTAAAGCCCTAACTCAACAAGAACACAAATATTTGGATGACTAATAACAGCAAAGGAAAAATTCGGTTTGGATACCTCTGTTTTTTTTTTTTATTTATTTAGAAAACAGAATGACAAAAATAAATTTCTTTTATAGTTACTCTTCATAATAACTCTCCTTTTTTTAATCTCTTGATGGGGAAAAAACAAAAAAGAACTCAAAATGTGTCAATTAACAAAGCAAAATAAAGTTCACACATTTTCATAAAAGGAGAATAAATGAATCTGTACATTTGGTTGGGCAGTCTCCTCTCTGGTCAGTGACTGAAACCATTCTGTGCTCCTGTGGTTTTTTTCCCTTTGACATTATTTACTCTTGATTCTACATATATTGTATTTTTCTTACCTTTACTATTTTCACAGATCTTGCTAAAAATTTGAGAATTGTTCAGCCAGCACATAGTTACAAAATTAGGGTTGGTAGTGTCATAGCTGTTTCAATAAAAAATGAAGGTGAATATAGATTGGTCACAAATACACATGTCTTCCTGCCACCTTGTAAAGTACAAACTCCCTGCCCTAACTGGTGAAGTGGAGGGTTATTCCAAAGTATTCATGAGTGAGGACTCTCCTTTTAAAATGTGTGTTTTATTACACTTTGAAGAGTAGGAGGATCTTAGAGGCTGTCCTAGTACGACTGCCAACAGGAATTGCTTGTGGCTCAGGCATTCCTTCCCACACAAGCCCCAAAAGGCAGCTGTCTCCATAACAAGTTAATGTGTCCCTAAAAATGTTCCCTTGTCCTGGGTGACCAACATGAAATTCAAAAAGAGTCAGAGTAGGATGTGGGAAGGAAACAGTACCCACCCCCCCCAAAAAAAAGTCATGTAAACAGCTTCCGCTCTGTCTCATCTCAAATGCTGAGCTTTGGTTCACTGCTTCTTTTCTAATCTTCAAGGAAGAGAATAAAAACTGACCATCAATGGAGTTCTTTCGATGAATTATAAAAACAACTTCCCTCCTCTACCACTTCTGATCTGACATGTATGTTATTGCTTTATGCATATTTTATAGAAATGACAGAGAAAGAAATAGCAACCCACTCCAATATTCTTGATTGGAGAATCCCATGGACAGAGAAGCCTGGTGGGCTACAGTCCATGGGGTTGCAAAGACTCAGACACAACTGAGAATGCACACATAGAAATGGCATCAGAGACCTGTCTGTATCAGAGGAAGTAAATTTTGTTTTAGACATTCATTATGGAAGCCATATTAATTTTATTGATAGTTCACCTTTTATCCTTCAGTTGTTGTGTGAGATGGTGATTCTGCTGGACCAAGACTCCTGAGGTCCAAGTCTCTATCCTATGATAGAATAGTCTCATATCCTATCTTATGATTCCTCGCCTGTTGAAAAGCATGAAGGTAAGAGAATATGGTGGAGTAGGACACGGCAACTCACTCCAATATTCTTGCCTGGGGAATCCCATGGACAGAGGAGCCTGGTGGGCTACAGTCCATACGATCACAAAAAGAGTCAGCCATGAGTGAGCACTCACTCCATGCCAAGCGAATATGTATTCCCAACAGTTACCATAGATTTTGTCTTTTAGGCAAAATTAAGCAGCTAATTTTTTTCCCATTTTATAAGGTTTTCAGACTCCTACTCTTTTCTTCAGAGAAGGCAATGGCAACCCATTCCAGTACTCTTGGCTGGAAAATCCTGTGGATGAAGGAGCCTGGTAGGCTGCAGTCCATGGGGTCACTAAGAGTTGGACACGACTGAGCAACTTCACTTTCACTTTTCACTTTTGTGCATCGGAGATGGAAATGGCAACCCACTCCAGTGTTATTGCCTGGAGAATCCCAGGGACGGGGGAGCCTGGTGGGCTGCCGACTACAGAATCGCACAGAGTAGGAAATGACTAAAGTAACTTAGCAGCAGCAGCAGTCTTTCATTAGGTATGAATGTCCCTGGGTCGCCGTTGAATTTAAAGATTTTATCTAAAACTAGTTAAGTGGATAAGTCACTGATAAAACTTGCTGTTGTTGTTTTCAGTCACTCAGTCAAGTCTGACTCTTTGTGACCCCATAGATTGCAGCATGCCAGACTTCCCTGTCCTTTCCAGTCTCCCAGAGTTTGCTCAAACTCGTGTCTATTGCATCAGTGATGCAATCTAACCATCTTATCCTTTGCCATACCCTTCTCCTGCCCTCAGTCTTTCCCAGCATTGGGATCTTTTGCAATGAGTCGGCTCTTCGCATCAGGTGGCCAAAGTATTCAGTGCTTTGCTTCAGCACCAGTCCTTCCAATGAATATTCAGGACTGATTTCCTTAGGATGGACTGATTAGATCTCCTTGCTGTCCAAGGGACTCTCAGGAGTCTTCTCCAGCACCACAGTTCGAAAGTGCCAATTCTTCAGCGCTCAGCCTTCCTCATGGTCCAACTCTTAAATTGTTACCTATAACAATCGTGTGAAGCCTTTGAATAGGACCTGTTAGGTCCTCCCCTACACACATGCACAGACACACACACTCTCTCACACACACCTTGTATTTCACTAGTAAATGTTCCAGCCCTTGCTTTAAATATTTCTAATTGCATATATCAAAAGAGAGTTTCTTTCCTGAATTAGTTGAATCAGAGTATAAAGAGAAAGTGTTGTCTGAGCTACTGAGTTTGGCTCAAGCTTTTCTAACAGCTTGAAAAATAAGATGACTACAACTGAATATATTGGTTGACTAGAACTGCTATAACAAGTACCACAAACTAGATAACTTAAACATTAGAAATTTTCCAGAATCTACAAACCCCGAATCAAAATGTTGGCAGGATTGGTTCCTTCCAAAAGCTGTGAGGAATAATAAATTCCTTTCCTTTCCCTTAGGTTCTGGGGATTTGCCACCTTTGTCCTTCCTTGACCCGTGGTAACATATCACCAGTCTTCTCATGAAGTACTCCCTACATGCCTGACTGTTCAAATTACTCCTTTTTATAATGTCATCCATCACATTGGATTAGGGATTCACCATATTCCAGTCAAGCCTCATTTAAAATAAGCTCATCTGCAATAGTCCTGTTTCCAAACAAGTTGACATTCTAAAATCTGGGAAGTTAGAACTTCAGCATATAAATTTGGGGGAGACAAAATTCAGCCCATAAAACTGGTCACTGTGTCCCTGGAAGTAACAACTCCTTGATTTATTATTTGATATTGTTTCTAATCTCCCAAATTCCAGTTGCTCCAGCCATTACTTATTTACATTCTTGAATACACAGAACTCCAATGCATTTTCATTTTCTTTTTGAAACCAGAGCTGTCCTTTATTTAATCATTCAGTGAACATATATTTATATCTTCCAGGTACAAGATGCATAGTGTAAAGCAAACTCTATCCCCAGCTCTGATAGACTTAATGGTCAAATTAGAGAATTAGAAATAGTCAAAAGAGAATAGAAAAACTTAGAATCAAGAAATTTTAAATAGTTAAAGAAATATACTACACTTTTTCTAGGTACAGAACAATAAGAAAGAGGTCAAGAACTTGCTTACTTTTCTTTTCATGAATTTCTAAAAGCCTAATTTTTATATTTAGTTATCAGTCTAGGGGATAATCAACATTTCAAAAGGATTAGTTCCTAGCAAGAGGAAACAGACTCCACAATAGTGTATTTCAAGGGATCACTGAGCATCTGTGAGTCACCAGTCACAGGATTTTTTCCTGTCCTTAAGGCTTGAAGCAAATACTGCTCATTAATATGAACAGAAAAGATTCACTCTAAAAATAATTTTCCTTTTATGCTTTGTTCTTTGCCACATGCAATTTAAGCAAACCATTCTTTAAGTCACACTGAGATGAGATCCAAATGAACCACAAAGTGGATGAGACTCATGCAAATGAGAAAGAGGAGGAACCCATCAAGTACCAAAATAATAACAAGGATACAGAGAAGCTAGGCAAGACTGGATTCTCTGGTTTCATGGTGACCATGACCCAGATGAGCAAGATCCAATTATTAAACAAGAGTAAGTAGCTTAATATCACTGCCTGTTGTGTATTATTAGGAAACATCTGTATGAAACAGCAGGCTTCCAGTGGCTCAGCAGTAAAGAATCCACCTACAATACAGGAGATGTTCAGGAGGCACAGGTTCTGTCTCTGGGTGGGGAGGATCCCCTAGAGGAGGTCATAGCAATCCACTCCATCATTCTTACCTGGAGAATCACATGGATTGAAGACCCGGGTGGGCTACGGTCCATGGGGTCACAAAGAATCAGGTATGACTGAATCGACTGAACACACACACATATGAAAGATGTGCTGCCTTTGAATTTTCTGTTGTTGTTTACAATAAAAAAAAAAGTTAATATCTTTAAGAAAGTAACTGCAAAAGAAGCAAGTTTCATTCTTTAAGATTTAGGAGGGCCCAAATCTCTCACATCAGTGATATTGGTAGTTCCAATGCAAAGGTATCGTCTTATTTTTTAAGAGGGTCTGATGCAATGAATGGGAGTCCAAGACACAAAGTTGAGAGTTTACAGCAACTGAGGCTGAGAGCAATTAAGATACAATAATTATCAGTATGAAAGGGAGAGAAAGTGGCTAACACTGGGAAGATAATATAACCATAGCTTAACGTGACTAGGTATTATCATGTTGCTCTGCAGAATGGGTACAGCAATCTTCACTTTCACTGGAAACACATGAAAGTTCCCTTAATTCCATGTGGGTGGGGACAGATGGACACCTCTGACCCATTAAAGATGAGTAGAAGTGCTATATCATTTACTTGCCTTTGCAAAGCCCATTCTTTCAACCCACCTCCATCTCATCCCCAGTCTCTACCCAGATAGCTCTTTGCTCATGTGCATGGTGATCAGCAATGTTTTTAATGGGTTGTGCTCTAACAGCCTGGGTTTCTGAGTGTAGTGAACAGAGGGTTACCTTTGACACTGTAAACACTTGAGCATCCTGAGCAATAAATAAACTTTTGTGTTTTTAGCCACCAGGACTTTGGTGTGATTCATCTTCATAGCTTTTACTAGTTTACCCAGACAGATTCCAAAACCATCCCAATATTTGACATAACCTGGATCTGTAAATTTTTTCAGTTTTAGATATATAAATGTATATTCCAATATTATCCTAATGTGCTTTTCTCTGATACCAAATACTCTAATATTCTGTGTATCTCATACAATTGTAAGATTTGGTGCTTCTTCTACAACTTTCCTGTTCATGGATACTGCCATTTTATATTTCATGAGTTATTCAAGTTTTTTGTTAACCCCTTTTCAGTTTCAGCCATTGCAAATATTTTCTTCCACTCTGGCAAGTTATCCTTGACTTCATCTGTGATTTTGCCATTGATGTTTTACTTAACAAAGAAAGTGAACTGAAAGTCACTCAGTCCTGTCCAACTCTTGGCAACCCAACTCTATAGGCCATGGAATTTTCCAGGCCAGAATACTTGAGTGGGTAGCCTTTCCCTTCTCCAGTGTATCTTCCTGACCCAGGAATCGAACCCAGGTCTCCTGCATTGCAGGTGGATTCTTTACCAGTTGAGCCACAAGGGAAGCCCAAGAATACTAGAATGGGTATCCTATCCCTTCTCCAGTGGATCTTCCTGACCCAGGAGTTGAACCAGGGTCTCCTACATTGCACGCAGATTCTTTACCAAATGATCTTTCATCCTTTCCAATCTGTAGGCCTCTAATAACAAGAGCCCATGGTGGCTCAGAAGGTTAAACCATCTGCCTGCAGTGCAGGAGACCTGGGTTCGATCCCTGGGTTGGGACGATCCCCTGGAGAAAGAAATGGCAACCCACTCCAGTACTCTTGCCTGGAAAATTCCATGGACTGAGGAGCCTGGTAGGCTACAGTCCATGGGGTCCCAAAGAGTTGGACACGACTGAGAGACTTAAATAATAATAATAATAATAACATTATAGTTTATTTATTCTCATATTCTTTATTAGTCAAAAATTTCATTTTCTTCCATGGGGGATGTAATATTCTCTACACCATGTGTTAAACAATCTGTCCTTTACAAATGATTTGTAGAGCCAGATAGTAGTTGTTGTTTAGCCACTAAGTTGTGTCCAACTCTTTTGTGACCCCATTAACTATAGCCCGCCATATCTTCTGTCTATGGGATTCTCCAGGCAAGAATATTAAAGTGGGTTATCATTTCTTACTCCAGAGGGTCTTCCAGATACAGGGACTGGACCCTAGTTTCCTACATTTCCTGCATTGTAAACAGATTCTTTATCATTGAGCCACCATGAATTCTTTACTGCTGAGTCAGATTACTTGTATACTAATTTCTCATATATTTACAATATGATTATTGATTAAAATTTGTTAAATGTTTTCCCTCGGGCTCTCATTTGGCAAAAGCATCTCCTTTTTCAGTTTTGCATTTGTTGACTGTCAGTTCCTACCTACAAGAAATGCAAATGAATACCAACAACACTTCTAACATGCATAACCAAGAGCATTTGTTGATACCCATTCATACTAGGTTAAATAGATCAGCTAAATACCAACACTGCCTGAATCTTATATCCTATGTTAGGGAATGGTAAAGATTAAAATATCCTAATAATAAGGTATTGCTTTAGCTTCCTTAGAAGACCTCAAGACAAGAGTTTGCACACAAGTCCTTTAATTTTTGGAGGTGAAAGAGCCCCGATAGGGAAGTAGGAAAGTGAGACAAACAGAGAAGGCAGCTACTAACAGTAGTTACCATTATGGGGCCTAGAGCTTAAGTCTACTGGGGAAATTCTGCAACTGAATGTAGAACACAAAGTTTACAGCTATCACACATGAGGGGTGAAGAATCTGGGATATTTCTAAACAATAATCATCATTTCAGAACTGTATTCAGAGTCTTCAGTAGGCAGAAAAGGAGCTCCAGAATTAGCCTAAAGCTCTTAGGCATGGATGCTGGAGGTTGGTAGGATGCAGGGACATGTTATGAACTGAGAAGAAAAGATGATGGGAACCTGGTGGACCACCAATGGTGATTGCTCTCATGGGGAATGTAGATCATTACTGAATGGCCCTGTGTAGTAGAAAGGGAAATATAGAAACTTAGAGTAGAGCTTCGGAAGCTTGATTAACAAATCAACACTTTTGGAAACCTGATAAAAACTCTACAAAGTGGATGCTGTTCATATTCCTATTTTACACATGAAAGATTAATGTATAGGAGGGTTGGGGAAATTTCCCAGAATTTTGGAGCCAGGTTTGATTTTGTTGCTACTTTTTTCAGGAAATCATGTCATTGGGATATTGAGACTTATTTAGACTATTTGTCTTTATTCTCCCATTACATTTGTAAAATGGTCTGTGGGAAAAAAATATAGACATATCAGTCATGAAAATGATTTGCTTGTACAAACTGAAAGAAACAAATGGTTAAGAGGTGAAACCTAAATGTTGAATTATTTTACGATTGAAATGTAATGACACAAACAGGAAACCTTATCCAAGCAGTGAGTGAGTGCATCTCCTATTTAACATTCTCTCATTATTTCCTCATACTGAAATAATACCCACAATGAAAATAATCTTGCAAAGCTCTGCCCTAAGAGGATATTTGCTACACTCTGTCCTTAAATAATCTTGTATAAAATCTTGGTTTTTAACTTTTCTAATTTAAACACAATGACAGATGCTAGTGTTTTAAGAATCCTATTTTCCCGCACTCTAGTGTTTACTTAGAGTAATCCACTGCTCTTTCTTAAAAAGAATAAGATAGTGTGGCAGAGTATCATCTTGTTTATGAAGCTTCATTTTCTGTTTTGGACCTGCTGCCAAACTGCTTGCAAAATAGCCCATGTTAGACAGTTTTGTCAGTTCTCTACTTGTATTATTTCCCTCGAATGAACGGTAGGTTCTGAAATTCTTCTCTAGATTCTATTATTTTAAAAATGATAAAAGGAGACATGCATTATTTTTAGTCATTAAAAAGAACTTTTAACATGAAATACTACAAAATTTCATAGATTAAATATATTTTCCTACAAAAAATGATTTTAGTTGCCAATATTTCATGTATTGTTTTCTACATTCATGCGGCATGGCCTCCAATCCAGAGTACCATATAATGACATCACTGGTGATGTAATATATCTTTATTTTTGTGTCTTTATGTGTGGATGTGTGCGTAACCAAGATATTTTAAAATAGAATATCTTATTTCATCATCAAAAAAATGTATTAGACTTTAACTAAAAAAGAAAAAAATCTAGGTAAGTGTCTCAGAATCAGAGAAGACTAGTAGCTGCTAGATGTACTGACTGAATTCAGGACTGCTAACTCTAATATTAATGTAACATTCATATTCTTTCCAATAAGCCATGTTTCAAGACTATGTTTCCAAGTGAATTATGGGACACTATAAATTTAAAATATAGCTTGGATAGGCAATCTCATAGAAGTTCCTTATATTACTTGTAAGTCATCATTAGTTTCTGGGTACTTGCTCCACAAATATTTCTGCCAAGTGAGGCATGAAATAGCACTTAACAAAAATGAAATATTTGTGTGATAATTACCACAAAGACTCTCTCTCAGTGATTCTTACTAATGAGGCAGCAAAAGAAAAATGTGCCATGAAGTTTGTCAGCTAGAAGAAAATGTTGAAGAATAATCTGCTCTCATGAAGTAAGTGGTAGCAAGAGTGAATTAAAAGACTATTATTTCCTATATATTGTTATTACTTACCTATAGTTTTAAGACATACTCTGCTGCTTGTTAAGTCACTTCAGTCATGTTTGACTCTTTGCTTCTCTGTCCATGGGATTTCTCAGGCAAAAATACTGGAGTGGGTTGCCATTTCCCTACTCCAGGGGATCTTTCTGACCTGGGAAGGCAGATACTTTACCACTGAGCCACCTAGGAAGCTCAATAGGGTCTGGCAAATATATGAAGAGCTAAAAGATGTCATCTCTGGCATCAAGAAACACAGGTCCATGCACTCACTCCTGAACACACACACATATAAAACCACAGTGAATCACTAGTGCAAATGTGCTCAGATGAATTAGAAATTTAGAAGAGATATTTCTATAGAACAGTAAACAGTGGTGGTAAGACTACAGATTCTAAGAATGAGATTTTCTGAGAAGGAAGAAGAAAAGAAACATAGGTACTTGATATCTCTCTCCAAAAATTTCATTCATAATTAATGAAGAGAGCTACAGAATGCTTAGCCAAGAAGATGTGAAATAATAAACACAAATCTACCATAAGCATTGCTTAATGCGAAGTCTTTATTTCATGGTAAATGCTCCCTGAAATCCAAGGACAGAATGTTGACAGGGCCATTAAAGAAAAGCTTAGCCTCATCTGCTTACATTGCAGAAGGCTGTAGCTATGCCAAAGACTTGTGTTAAAAGGAAAGGTCATCATTTTATGGGGTAGGAACCAAATCATTCTAACCCATCTTAAGCTTGTCTATAATTTTTCTGATGGCATCTTTTAGTAGCAGTTAAAGCTCCTCCAGTTTATTCACTTTTTTCCAACTAAAAAAAGGTGGTGTAATAAAATTAAATTTTATTACTCAAGCTAAAATATATCATTTGCATTTTTGTTTTGGATATCTAAATTGGACAAGAGGGGAATTCACTGAAACTCAAGTGGACATTATTCTGGAGATGTGTATTATATGTTATCTTTTATGTTTTAGGGTTACTTTATTCTATATTCAAATGATTTTGTGAATTTTTTTTTCTTATGTCAAAACTGTTTTGCTTGGAGAGATGACTCAGAATGGTAGTGTAGGAAGATCCTGAACTCACTTCCTCCCCTGGATACCACAAATCTGCAACAATATTTTGGAATAATTCCTCCCAGAAGACACATGAAAACTGATAAACAGACCCTCCACAGCAAGGGGTGAAAGAACAGCATCTAGAAACAAGGAGTAGAGGCAGAGAGCTGGGCTCATCAAGGAAAACACCACACTCTAGCTATAGTAATCCACAGTTGAGAAGAACCACAAAAGTAAAGATCTTTTCCATGAGAAGTAAGGGATTCAAGCTCCAGATTAGGCATCCCAACCCCCAAATCTTGTGTAAGAAAGACAAGCCCCTAAAGCATCTGCCTCTGAACATCAACAGGGAATACATCCAGGAAACCTATGGAATTTCAACAAATAGAAAACTCATCCTTAAAGGACTTATAGACAGACTCAACCTGAAAACCAATGCAAAATCTTCAGAGTGATAAGTACATGGATTATAGGTGAAGAGAACAAGTTTACTAATCTCGAAGCCTCTGCCAGAGATGTAGGAACAAACTGGGATGCTTCCTGGGGACTGAGTCACTGCTGGGAGCCATTTATGTGGTTCAGTGCTACCTTGCTAATATTGGACCTGGCAGGCATCTTTCTGGAAATCTCCATAAAACCTTTTAGCACTAGTGGGTGTGCCCAACCAAAAACACTGGCTGTCTCTGCACTTTGGCCAGACCTCATAGGCAACCAAGGAATAGCCCTGCCCACCAGTGCCCTGTGGCCTCAACTGGACCCCATGACCAATCTGGGGTCAGATCCACCCATCACCGCTCGTGGAATTCACAGCTTCAGGAAAGCACATGCAGCTCACCTTGGTATGTTGGTCAGGCAAGACTACACATGTGAGTCCCTAAATAAGGGATTCTTTCAAGGTTGGGAGAAAGTAACGGGTATACCAAATACCCAGAACCAAGCATGAGGATTTAAGCAAAATGAGACACATTCTATTTGAAAGAACAACACAAACCTAGAAAAAGAACTAAATGAAATGGAGATAAGTGGTCTACAGATTCAATGCAAACCCTATCAAAATACCAATGGCATATGTCATAGAACTAGAATAAATAATTATGAAATATGTATGTGACAGCATGGATGAACCTTGAAAATATTATGCTAAGTGAAATGTCAGAGAAAAATAAATGCTGCATGTCTTCACTTATAAGTGGAACCTGCAAAAAAAAAAAAAAAAACCAGATCAAATGAGCAAACAAAATAAAATAAAGACAAACTCACAGAAGCAGAGAACAGATTAGCGACTGCCAGAAGGGAAGGAGGTTGGAGGATGCGTGAAATGGATGGAGGTCAACTCTATACTGATGAATGGGAACTAGATTTGAGGCAGAAATCATCTTGTAGTGCATACAAATGTTAAACTATAATCCTGTTCATCTGAAACTTACAATGAAAATAAAATTAAAAATAATTCTTCCTGGTTGCTTGCTATCTCTGAATCAGAGTTGGTAACGTGATAATTTGATCATTAGTAAAACAGACCCTACGACTGTTAAATAAATTGAAATAGCCATTATCTAAACAAATTAATCCAGACTTTAACAACAAAACTATTTATTCATCAGCTTGGAAGAAATGAAATTTTCCTTAGTCTGACACCTCACAATGTATAAAAAATGTACCCTGAACAGGCAATAGTATTTGTTCTGGGAAAGCCTAAATCAAAGATTGCTCATGTATTTTACAAATAGTCATTGATTACTAAAGCTGTGTTTCACATTTTTAGAGGCACAGTTAAGAAAAAGGTAAAGTCCTGGCCATTGTGGAATTTACAGCACAGGGCAGGAAGTTGGTCAAATACTTAGCTCATTTTCTGTGATCAATAAAAATTAAGTTCATGCATTATAATTAATTTCTAGTTTTCATTTACTGTGATATAATTCATTATGATAACATGAAGGATCTATGAAAATAAGACATAAGAATCTTATTGTTGTTCACTCAGTTGTGTCTAGCTATTTGCGACTCCATGAACTGCAGCAAGATAGGCTTCTTTGTCCTTCACTGTCTCCCAGAGCTTGTTCAAACTCATGTGCATTGAGTCAGTGATGCCATCCAACCATCTCATCCTCTGTTGTCCCCTTCTTTTCCTGCCCTCAATCTTTCCCAGCACAAGGTCTTTTCTAATGAGTCAGCTCTTCACATCAGTTGGCCAAAGTATTGGAGCTTCAGCTTCAGCATCAGTCCTTCCAATGAATAGTCAGAGTTGATTTCCTTCAGGATTGACTGGTTTGATCTCCTTGAAGTCCAAGGGACTCTTAAGAGTCTTCTCCCACACCTCAGTTCAAAAGCATCAATTCTTCAGCATTCAGCCTTCTTTATGGTCCAATTCTCAAATCCATACATGACTACTGGAAAAACCATCACTTAATCTTACAGTGATCAAAAACTTATCCATGGCACAACCACTTTCTATTTCATAAACTGCTATTTTATGGCTAGCTCCTGCTTTGTGACCTGTCTGTTGAATGAACAGGTACTGGGTGTTAGAGTTTAGAGGCACCACAGCAGCATCAGGACTGTATTCTCCATGTGTCTAGGGTTGCAATCAATATCACAGTTCTTACTGTCAGAATTTCCTCAACTTGATAAATTTTAATATGCTCATATCAAGGGGTAATCCAAGTTTGGGGAGTCTATAGCTTATTTAATTATGCAGGTCTTCTTTCAAAAAAATAAAAACTACACATTTTTAAAACAAAATTAAAAAGAGCAATTTCAAAAATGCTAGAATCCACCTGCCTAACAGGAGACACAGGTTTGATACATTGAAGATCCTATGGAGATCTTCAGTTCAAAAGTATCAGTTCTTCAGCACTCACTCAGCCTTCTTTATGGTCCAGTTCTCACAGCCATACATGATTACTTGTAAAACCATTGCTTAATCTTACAGTGATCAAGAACTTATCCATGCACAACCACTTTCTATTTCATAAACTGCTATCTTAAATTGCTATCATAAATTGATACTTCTCCCACAGAGAAGGAAATGGCAACCCACTCCAGTATTCTTGCCTTGGAAATCCCATAGACAGAGGAGACTGGCAAGATATAGCCCATGGGGTCACAGAACAGTCAGACACAACTTGGCAAGTATAAAACAATAGTGTAAGGGAAGCTCTGAAAGTCAAGTTTCATTAGCTTCATAATAAATGTTTCCACAAATAAATAAGAACAGAGTTCACAGTCCCTCACATAGACACACTCATATACACATACAGTCAAGTGTAGGACTCTCTCATCTATAAATAAATTGTGAAAATATTAGCAGATTTAATCCATCTGTAGAGTACAAATATATTATGAGAAACCACCAAACAATCTTCTAAGTTGACTGTACCATTTTACATTCCCAGCCACAATGAATGAGATCTCCTATTGTTCCACAGCCACTCCAGCATTTGATGTTTTTGGTATTCTGGATTTTAGCCATTCTAATTATTGTTTTAATTTGCATATACATGACTATATATGATGTAGATCATCTCTTTGTGTGCATATTTGCCTTCTGGTGAAATGTTCACTAAGACACTTGGTACATTTTCTTTTTAATGTTGTTGTTTTCTTATTGAATTTTAACAGTTCTTTGTATCTTTTGAACATGGTTCTTTGCCAACTATGTCTTTGGGAAATAGTTTTCTATGTCCAGCTTTCTCCCAGTCTGTGGCTTGTCTTTTCATTCTCTTGATAGTGTCTTTCACAGAGCAGAAATTTTAAAAAGTTCAGCTTATTAAACCTTTATTTCATCCACCATGCCTTTGATGTATCTAAAAGGTCATCATCAACCTAAAAGACATTTATATATATACATATATATATTTTTTTTTCCTATAGCATACTCTTACCTAGGATGCTGCATCATGTTCCTTGGTATTTACCCAAAAGAGCTGGAAACTTTATGTTTGCATAGCAAGTTTATGCATAATTGCAAAAGCTTGAAAGGAAGCAAGATGTCTTTCAGTAAGTGAAAGGATAAACAAACTCTGATACATGGAAACAGTGGAATGTTATTCAGCACTTAAAAGAAATGAACTATCAAGTCTTTGAAAGATATGGAGGAACTCTAAATGCATATTGCTAAGTGAAAATATCCAATCTGAAAAGGTTGCATATTGTATGATTCCATTTATATGATATTCTGGAAAAGGCAAAACTGTGGAGACTGCAGTGGTTGCCAGTGGTTAGAGGAGAGTAAGGATGAATATATGGAACACAACAGGTTTATAGAGCAGTGAAAACACTTTGTGTGGTGGTAAAATGCATACGCATGTTCAGACCCATATAAGGCGCAACACCAAGGGTGAACCCTAGTGCAAACTATGGACTTTAGGTGATAATGATGTGTCAAAGTACATTCTTCATTTGTAACAAAGGTATCACTCTGGGGGGAAATCTGTACCTTGTGTTCCACATTGTTGTGGACCTAAAATATGTCTATTTACAGTATATATTATAACTAACAAAACTGAGCTACTAATAGTTTCACTTCACCTTCTGATAAGGTAATACAAGAACAGATTAACACTTTCTGTGAAATTCTTCCCCAAAATGGAAAATCTGAGTCTAATAATAAAAAATAAGAAAAAAATGAATTGGGGTATAGGAGCAAAACAAGAAAATATATTCTGTAAACTTTAAATGTGCCAAGACCATGGAAGTCAAGGAAAGACTAAACTACTCTTCCAAACTGAAGAAGATTAAAAAGACATGGAGTAAAGGTAATTCATGATCCTTGAATTGTTCCTTCTGCTATGAAGGACATTACTGAGCAACTGAAGAATCCTGAAGACACCTGAGAATTTGACAGTAATTATGCATCATGATTGCCAGGAGAAGTATCAATAACCTCAGATAAGCAGACGACACCACCCTTATGGCAGAAAGCACAGAAGAACTAAAGAGCCTCTTGATCAAAGTGAAAGAGGAGAGTGAAAAAGTTAGCTTAAAACTCAAGATTCAGAAAACTAAGATCATGGCATCTTTTCCCATCACTTCATGGCAAATAGATGGGGAAACAGTGGAAACAGTAACAGATTTTATTTGGGGGAGGGGGTGCTCAAAATCACTGCAGATGGTGACTGCAGCCATGAAATTAAAAGACACTTGCTCCTTGGGAGAGAAGTTATGACCAACCTAGACAACATATTAAAAAGCAGAGACGCTACTTTGAGAACAAAGGTCGGTCTAGTCAAAGCTGTGCTTTTCCCAGTAGTCATGTATGGATTTGAGAACTGGACTGTAAAGAAAGCTGAGCACCGAAGAATTGATGCTTTTGAACTGTGGTGTTGAAGAAGACTCTTGAGAGTCCCTTGGACTACAAGGAGATCCAACCAGTCAATCCCAAAGGAAATCAGTCCTGAATATCTATTGGAAGGATTGATGCTGAAGCTGAAACTCTAATACTCTGGCCACCTGATGCAAATAACTGACTCATTTGAAAAGACCCTGATGCTGGGAAAGATTGAGGGTGGGAGGAGAAGGGGGTGACAGAGGTTGGATGGCATCACCGACTCAATGGATATGAGTTTGAGTAAACTCCAGGAGTTGGTGATGGACAGGGAGGCCTGGCGTGCTGTAGTCCATGGGATCGCAAAGAATTGGACATGACTGAGCAAATGAACTGAACTGAACTGAACTGATGCATCAGTATTAATTCCCTGACATTGATAACTACATTTTGGTTATGTAGGACAGCTTCTTTGCTGAAAGTATACACTAAAATGTTTAGAGTTAATGGAGTATCAAGCAGCAATTTATTGGGAAAGAGTTAAGGGTTAAAAACTTGTTTTATTCTTACAACATTGCCAGAAGTTTAAAAGTATTTCAAAATAAAAATAATTTTTAAGAATTTTACCAAATCACGTTTTCAAAACAGCCATATGGGTGAATATTTTGATCCTTGTTGTTCAGTTGCTAAGTTGTATCCTACTCTTTGTGACCCCATAGACTGCAGCAATCCAGGTTCCTTTCTCTGTCCTTCACTCTCTCCCAGAGTTTGCACAGATTCACACCTTTGGGTCAGTGATGATATCTAACCATCTCATCCTCTGCTGCCCTCTTCTCCTTTTGCCTTCAATCTCTCCCAGGATCAGGGTCTTTCCCAATGAGTTGGCTCATTGATGCTTATCAACTGGGAACTCTTGAAACCTCAAACCAAGACATTATTATTAAAGAAGTTTAATTTTAAAATCTGATTCTCTTTCAAAATGTCTTGATATGGGTAAAAGTTTCCATCACCATCCACCATCCCATTCATCATTATGGAGCTAATAATTCACTTGTAAAGCAATTAATTGAATCCATGTATTGTGGAGGTCTACATAGGAAAGAATCTGGGGATTAGGCAATGGCCTTTTTACTTTGAAATAACTGTATGTTAGAAGTAAAAGTATCACTTTACTTAGAAATATCATAATCATTTCTACTTCTCTTCTGTTTGGTGACTGTACCCAAAAAATCTGTAAATAAAACCACTCTTTTCAGATTTTAAATACACACTGACATACACAACACACACACACACACATATATCCATTACTCATGCAATTGTAACAGGACTATGCCTTTCAAAATGATAGCAGTCTTTACTATAACCCACCAGACCACTAATATGCTTGTGCCTGAGTTAGGGATGAGCAGATTCCCAGATCCCTGTGGTTTTACAAGCCAGTGTCATCTGTTTACCATTGAACACTTCCTAAGGCTGACTTCCCACCACTTTTAAGACACTCCGTCAAAAGGAATATCCAACTGCCCTTCTAAATTGTAAATATTACAAATCACTCTACTTTAGCAAGATATTTTATTCTTCAGATTTCATGTATTGAAAGCTGTATGGCAAGGGCAGAAACAGCAACCAAAAAGGTGTAATTGCTAAGTAGCGAAAGAAACAGGTTTTTATTATTGCTCTAGTTTGCCCATTTAGGATATTTTTTCTCTTACTTCACAATAGCTCCAGCTAGCCCATCATTAATAATTGTTAGGATGTTAGCTTAAAAAGTTTATTTTACACTTAAGGACAGTTGGATTTTAGCATGAGTTTCAAAATAAATTAAAACCCCTGAGACTCAGACAAACAAATATACTGGAGAAATATCAAGCATCCGAATTATTTGGTGAAAGAATATTTGGAACAGGAACCTTCCCAGAAATCACACTGAAAATACCCCTCTGCTTGACTCCAGTCACTAATCTAGGGGTAGTATGGCTGTGGAGAAAGAGCCTTGTTTTAGCATCAGAAGAAATTGGGGTATTGACTACGCCAGTATGACCAGGGGCAAATGATGCAGCATTTCTGATACTTAGTTTAGTTAAAAGCATAATGAGGATAAGAGGCTACCAAGGATAAGAGAATATGGTTACCAAATATAAAGGTGGGGGGTATAAACTGGGAGATTAGGATTGACAGATACACACTGCAATATATAAAATAGATATCTAATAAGGAACTATTGTATAGCACAGGGAACTCTACTCAATACCCTGTTACGGATTACATAGGAAAAGAACTGAAAAAGAGTGGGTGTACATAGATGTATAGTTGTAAACCTGAAACTAGCGTAACAATGAAAATCAACTATGCTCCAATAAAAATTTTTAAAAATTAATAAAATTTTCAGTTTTAAAAAAGGGGATATTGTTATAATTGACCATTGTTAAACATAGTGTTCCCATTTGTCTTTCCATATTAAAGAGTAAAAATGTGATCTGAATTGTCATAATTTGGATTCTCTCAACAACTTTATGACTATGTTACCTAATCCAAGTTTATATTGTTTACCACACAACAGACTAATAAACCAATAGAGGAGACGTTGGGGCGGGGAATAGCAACTTTCTTCAGAAATCCAACAGACCAAAAAGATAGTGACCTAGTGTCCCAGTGAACCATTTTACCAGTAAGAACTCAGGTTTCTGCTACACTAAAAGGGGAGGGTTTGTTGCAAACTACTTGGTGCTGGCCAGATCCTAGAGGGGATGTGGTAATTCTTTGTTCTTGCAGCTGTCCACGTAGGCCTGGTCATGATGTCCCTCAGTTCATTTCAGCTCAGTTGCTCAGTTGTGTCCAACTCTTTTGCAACCCCATGGACTGCAGCACACCAGGCCTCCCTGTTTATCATCGATTCCCAGAGCTTGCTCAAACTCATGTCCATCGAATTGGTGATTCCATCCAACCATCTCATCCTCTGTTGGGCCCTTCTCCTCCTGCCTTCAGTCTTTCCCAGGATGATGATCTTTTCTGATTAGTCAGTTTTTTGCATCAGGTGGGCAAAATATTGGAGCTTCAGCTTCCGCATCACTCCTCCAAAGAAATATTCAGGACTGATTTCCTTTAAGATTGACAGCTTTGATATTCATGCTGTCCAAGGGAATTTTAAGAGTCTTCTCCAGCACCACAGTTTAAAAGCATCAATTCTTCAGCACTCAGCTTTCTTTATGGTCCAACTCTCACATCCATACATGACTACTGGAAAAACCATAGCTTTGATTTTACAGACTTTTGTTGATAAAGTAATGGCTCTGCTTGTTAATATGCTGTCTATGTTGGTCATAGATTTTCTTTCAAGGAACAAGTGTCTTTTAATTTCATGGCTGTAGTCACCATCTGCAGTGATTTTCAAGCCCAAGAAAATATCTGTTATTGTTTCCATTGCTTCCCCCACCTATTTGCCATCAAGTGATGGGACCAGATGCCATGATCCTAGTTTTTTGAATGTTATGGTTTAAGACAGCTTTTTCACTCTCTTCTTTCACTTTCTTCCAAGAGGCTTTTCAGTTCCTCTTCACTTTCTCCCATAAGGGTGGTGTCATATGCATATCTGAGGCTGTTGATATTTCTCCCAGAAATCTTGACTACAGCTTGTGCTTTATCCAGTCTGGCATTTTTGCATGATGTACTCTGCATAGAAGTTAAATAATCAGGGTAACACTATACAGCCTTGAAGTACTCCTTTCCCAATTTGGAACCAATCCATTGTTTCATGTCTGATTCTAACTGTTGCTTCTTGACCTACATACAGATATCTCAGGAGGCAGGTAAGGTGGTCTAGAATCCCACCTCTTCAAGAATTTTCCACAATTTGTTGTGATCCACATGGTCAAAGTCTTTGGCATAGTCAATAAAGCACAAGTAGATGTTTTCCTGGAATTATCTTGCTTTTTCTATGATCCAACAGATGTTGGCAATTTGATATCTTGTTTCTCTGCCTTTTCTAAATCCAGCTTGAACATCTGGAAGTTCACGGTTCACGTATTGTTGAAGCCTGGCTTGGAGAATTTTGAGCATTAACTTGCTAGCATGTGTGATGAGTGCAAATGTTCAATAGTTTAAACATTCTTTGACATTGCCTTTCTTTGAGATTGAAATGAAAACTGACCTTTTCCAGTCCTGTGGCCACACAGGAGTTTTCCTGTGCTGAGTTTTCCAAATCAGCTGGCATATTGAGTGCAGCACTTTCACAGCACCAACTTGGAGGATTTGAAATTGTTCAGCTGGAATTCCATCACCTCCACTAGCTTTGTTTGTAGTGATGCTTCCTAAGGCCCATTTGACTTCACACTCCAAGATGTCTGGCTCTAGGTGAGAGATCACACCATCGCAATTATCTGAGTCGTGAAGATCTTTTTTGTACAGTTCTTCTGTGTATTCTTGCCACCTCTTCTTAATATCTTCTGCTTCTGTTAGGTCCATACCATTTCTGTCCTTTATTGTGCCCATCTTTGTATGAATTATTCCCTTGGTATCTCTAATTTTCTTGAAGATGAGAGGATAACAGGCAGGAAGGCCAGGGGTCTCCAAAGGAGGAATTAGGCTGCAAAGGTCAGACATCTTTTTTCTCTCCCATAAGTGGTAGGAAGAAACAAACTCTCTATGGAAACGTTTTTTTCTTAAGCTGTGCTAATGAGACTATGTATTTGCTTTGGAACTTGCCTTTCTTCAAAATGGTTCTATCTAAGACCAACTTTTCTTCTTTTTTCAAACCTTGGGCTGATAATAGCTCAATAAACCAGTAGTCATATCCATTGTTTTATGGCTGGGGGATGACATACCTCATGCCATTCTATCTCAAAAATGCATATTGTTGGAGAGGGGCCTGCTGAAACTCTGTCAGCCTTGAGGTGTCTCTCTTATCTGATTAATAACTTTCTAACAGACATAAAACAGGTTGCTAAAACTAGCAAGGGGGACACTCTCTATCTCCCTTCTGATGCCTATGTCAGAAGCTTTCTCTGTTCCTTTTTATGCTTTAATAAAAGGCTGCTATACAAAAGCTCTCAAGTGATCAGGCCTGGTCACTGGTCCCAAAGTTTAATCTTCTTTGGAGATCACAAATCCAACACTGTTCACCATAAGCTACCAAAGAGATCTCTAGTTTTTCCCATTCTGTTATTTTCCTCTATTTCTTTGCATTGATCACTGAGGAAGGCTTTCTAATCTCTCCTTGATATTCTTTGGAACTCTGCATTCAGATGGATATATCTTTCCTTTTCTCCTTTGCCTTTCACTTCTCTTCTTTTCTCAGCTGTTCGTAAGGCCTCCTCAGACAACCAGTTTGCCTTTTTGCTTTTTCTTTTCTTAGGTATGGTTTTTATCACCGCCTCCTGAATAACGTTACAAACCTCAGTCGATAGTTCTGGCACTCTATCCTTTAGGTCTAATACCTTGAATCTATTCATCACTTTCACTGTATAATCGTAAGGGATTTCATTAGGTCATATCTGGATGGTCTAGTAGCTTTCCTACAAGACAAATATTATTCTATGTTCTGCAACTTTTTATCTCTATATGAACAATAAGTCTTATATGTTTAATGGTCAAGCATGGGAGACAGAGCCTTGAGAAGGTACTGTCTTATATATTTCAGGCTATAGGCTTCATCCTTTTATAAAAGGTTCAGAGCCGGCATGCTTAAGCACAGGCAACAGAGTACAAAGGTTAGAGCTAAAGGAAAGATCTAATATGGAGTCATATTTGTTCTTGTAAGTTACAAGGAGAGCATAATATTCTACTCTTTAGAAAATGAGGTATTCATGCATTTGAAGTGAACTTAACTGAAAACTTGTTGTTGCTTTGTTAATTGGAAATTTTTCTCAGTAGTGAAAACATGTTCATTGCTAAGTGCTTTCCATTTCTATTCAGAGGTGGCATTTTGTATTTGAGTATAGATGATATGGGCTTGCCAGGTGGCTCAATGGGTAAAGAATCCACCTGCAGTGCAAGAGACGCAGGAGATGTGGGTTCGATCCCTGGATTGGGGAGATCCCCGGGAGAAGGAAATGGCAACCTACCCAATATTCTTGCCTGCAGAATTCTATGGACAGAGGAGCCTGGCGAGCTACAGTACATGGGGTCACAAAAAGTCAGACATGACTTAGCAACTGAGCTCACATACACACACACACACAAGTGATATGAGAATTCTCCGTGGTTCCAAATGTCAACTTTTATGTCTTATTTGAGAAGAAAATGAAAGAGGGAATGACTATAGATAGGATTTTACATTGTCAGTAAGCTCAACATCATAAAATTTTGCCTCTATTCCATAAACCATATCTAGCTCCTTACCACTTTATTTGTATAGCTAGAAAGTCAAAAACAGGGAGAGGATGAAAAGGAAATATAGTTTTATTATGGTTTTAAAAGTCTTTTGAAAGTAGCATTGTCACACACAAAAATAAATGATGTAATATTTTGTGAGAGGATAAGATCACAAAAATTTCTGTAAGCCACTTATCCATAAACTATGGCTATCTCACTATATCAGAATATGAGCCAAGTTTCCTAGAGAATTCCATGGACAGAGGAGCCTGGAAGACTGTAGTCTATGGGGTCATAGAGAGTTGGAAAAAACTGAGTGACTAACACTTTAGATAGTTCTTAAGTTATGCTTCCAAACTATGAAGAAACTAATATTTATTGATATCAAAACTTTGTTTTGTTTTGTTTTCCTAAGTAAGTCCTGCTTCCCAGGTGGCACAAGGGATGAAGAATTTGCCTGCCAATGAAAGAGATGCAGGTTTGATCCCAGGGTAGGGAAGATCCCCTGGAGGAGGAAATGGCAACCCACTCAGAGCTACCGTGGCAGGCTACAGTGCATGAGATCACAGAGTTGGACATGACTGAGCACATGCACAAACATACACACACACACTCACACACTCAAGTAAGTCCTACTTTGAAGATTCTGAAGTCAGCATGGTATAATTTCTATGAACCATTTTTTTATGAGTATTCAGCAAGAAAAAATACAGTTACCATTTCAAGCTTTTTTCTGCACCAGATAACATTCTAAGCACCTCATTTAATCCTTAGAACAACTTGTATGATGAAGTATTACTACCCTTATTTTTTAAAAAGAGAAAATTGATTGTTTTTAGAGATGAAAAAGCTTCATTATTCTGGCATCACAAGGGTAGAGCCAGGACCCAATTAATCTGATTTCAAAGCCTCCATTCTCAATTCCTGTGACAGTCATGAGTGTTTCCCCTATAGATTGCATTCATTTTCAGATATGCTTTTAGCAGCGCTCTCACCTCTGCAAGCTAGTAGTAGAGTTGCCAGCTTCAGTTACAGTAGAAGTCCAAAAATTATTTGACCTTTAAATAACTTTCAGAAAAACCTGCCATGGCAGGGAAAACTACCAGAAAATTAGAAAACAAGGTAAGGGCATTATCCAAATGAAAAAAATAAATAAATAAAACCACCTTCTAAATAGTTCTGGTGCATATTCTTTAATCAGATTAACTAGTTGGCATCACGAGGAAGGATTCTTTTGTTAGCAAAATATTTCCAGCCAGGAAAAGGTAGCACTAATAAGGCTTTTCATCCTGCCCCGAAGGAACAAACCTAAGAAAGTACAGTAGAGGGTTAGGTGCTGTGGCAATAGAAACAAAAGATAATACAAGCAAAGTTTAAACCCTTCATGTTTTCATTAGGATCATCTCTACTCACAATTGAAATCCCAGTGAGTTTAGTTTGTGTGAACTATTATGTAAACTTAGTATTTTTTTAATTTATTTATTTTTTATTGAAGAATAATTGCTTACAGAATTTTGCTGTTTTCTGTCAAACCTAAACATGAGTCAGCCATAGGTATACATATATATTTCCCCTCCCTTTTGAAATTCCCTCCCATCTCCCTCCCCAACTCACCCCATAGGTAGATAGAGCCCCTGTTTGAGTTTCCTGAGCCATACAGCAAATTCCCATTGGCTATCTATTTTATATATGGTAATGTAAGTTTCCATGTAACTCTTTCCATACATCTCACCCTCTCCTCCCCTCTCCCCATGTCCATAAGTCTATTATTTATGTCTGTTTCTCCATTGTTGCCCTGTAAATAAACTCTTCAGTACCATTTTTCTAGATTCTGTATATATACCCTGAGTAAACAAAAACTGAAAGAGACCCATGTGTCCCATTGTTCACTGCAGCACTATTTACAATAGCTAGGGCATGGACACAACCTAGATGTCCATTGACAGATGAATGAATAAAGAAGTTGTGGTACATATATACAATGGAATATTACTCAATCACAAAAAAGAACACATTTGAGTTAGCTCTAATGAGATGAATGAACCTAGAACCTATTATACAGAGTGAAGTGAGTCAGAAAAAGAAAGATAAATACCATATTCTAACACATACGTTTGCTTAGTTTTAATAGAGACTTTGGTGTGAGTGTCAGTGCTTAGGAGAAATATGGTAAACCTAATGGATAGATGTCAATTTTTTTCCAACAACTCCATATAGTTTTATTTGCATAGAACTAATCTCTCCATGTATGCCCACATAGCCATCCTGGAATGCAGATAGAAAAAGAATGTGTATGTGTGACATGACAAATATCAGATACGAATGAATCAATTGGCTTACCATAGATTACATTGCCATTTGATAATTTTAATAAAATGAGGGAGAAGTTTTCAAACTTCTAGTCTGAACAAAATAACAGCAGATTTCTTTTTATTTTTTTAATAATTTTATTCATTTATTTTTGGCTATGCTGGGTCTTTGGGTCTTTGTTGCTGCCCTGACTTTTCTCTAATTTCAGAGATTGAGGGCTACTCTATAGTTGCAGCATCCAGGCTTCTCACTGTGGTGGCTTCTCTTGTTGTAGAGCACAGACTCTAGGGTGTGAGGGCTTCAGGAGTTGTGGCTCCTGGGCTCTAGAGCACAAGCTCAATAGTTGTGGCACACGGGCTTAGCTGCCCTGCAGCATGGGGGATATTCCCTGACCAGGGATCTATCCCATGTCTCCTGCATTGGCAGACAGTTTGTTTACCATTAGGGCACCAGGGAAGCCCAATAATGGATTTCTTACAATTCAGATTTCTAGGTACAACAGTAGAGATTCCTATTCCTGGGCTAAGGCTCTGGGATCTGCATTTTTAACAATAGTTCCTCAACTATGGATGGAGGTTCGTGACATTGTACAGGAGACAGGGGTTAAGACCATCCCCAAGAAAAAGAAGTGTAAAAAAGCAAAGTGGCTGTCTGAGGAGCCCTTACAAATAGCTGTGAAAAGAAGAGAAGCTAAAAGCAAAGGAGAAAAGGAAAGATATTCCCATCTGACTGCAGAATTCCAAAGAATAGCAGGGAGAAATAAGAAAGCCTTCCTCAGGGATCAGTGCAAAGAAATAGAGGAAAACAACAGCATGGGAAAGACTAGAGATTTCTTCAAGAAAATTAGAGATACCAAGGGAATATTTCATGCAAAGATGGATTCAATAAAGGACAGAAATGGTATGGACCTAACAGAAGCAGAAGATATTAAGAAGAGATGGCAAGAATACACAGAAGAACTTTACAAAAAAGATCTTCACAACTCAGATAACCACGATGGTGTGATCATTCACACTCAGCTAGAACCAGACATCCTGGAAGGTGAAGTCAAGTGCTCCTTAGAAAGGCTCACTACAAACAAAGCTAGCGGAGGTGATGGAATTCCAGTTGAGCTATTTCAAATCTTAAAAGACGATGCTCTGAAAGTGCTCCACTCAATATGCCAGCAAATTTGGAAAACTCAGCAATGGCCACAGGACTGGAAAAGGTCAGTTTACATTACTATTCCAAAGAAAGGCAATCCCAAAGAATGCTCAAACTACCACACAATTCCACTCATTTCACACGCTAGTAAAGTAATGCTCAAAATTCTGCAAGCCAGGCTTAAGCAGTACATGAACAGTAAAATTCCAGATGTTCAAGCTGGTTTTAGAAAAGGCAGAGGAACCAGAGATCAAATTGCCAACATCTGATGGATTATCGAAAAAGCAAGAGAGTTCCAGAAAAGCATCTAGTTCTGCATAACTGACTATGCCAAAGCCTTTAACTGTGTGGATCACAATAAACTGTAGAAAATTCTGAAAGAGGTGAGAATACCAGACCATCTGACCTGTCTCTTGAGAAACCTGTATGCAAGTCAGGAAGCAACAGTTAGAAATGGACATGGAACAACAGACTGGTTCCAAATAGGAAAAGGAGTATGTCAAGGCTGTATATTGTCTCCCTGCTTTTTTAACTTATATGCAGAGTACATCATGAGAAACGCTGGGCTGGAATAAGCACAAACTGGAATCAAGATTGCTGGGAGAAATATCAACAACCTCAGATACACAGATGACACTACCCTTATGGCAGAAAGTGAAGAGGAACTAAAGAGCCTCTTGATGAAAATGAAAGAGAAAAGTGAAAAAATTGGCTTAAGGCTCAACAATCAGAAATCTAAGATCATGGCATCTGGTCCCATCACTTCATGGGAAATAGATGGGGAAACAGTGGGAAAAGTGTCAGACTTTTTATTTTGGGACTCCAAAATCACTGCAGTTGGTGAATGCAGCCATGAAATTAAAAGACGCTTACTCCTTGGAAGGGAAGTTATGGCCAACCTGGATAGCATATTGAAAAGCAGAGACATTACTTTGCCAACAAAGGTCAGTCTAGTCAAGGCTATGGTTTTTCCAGTAGTCATGTATGGATGTGAGAGTTGGACAGTGAAAAAGGCTGAGCACCGAAGAATTGATGCTTTTGAACTGTGGTGTTGGAGAAGACTCTTGAGAGTCCCTTGGACTTCAAGGATATCCAACAAGTCTATCCTAAAGGAGATCAGTCCTGGGTGTTCATTGGAAGGACTGATGTTGAAGCTGAAACTCCAATACTTTGGCCACCTCATATGAAGAGTTGACTCACTGAAAAGACCCTGATGCTGGGAAGGATTGGGGGCAGGAGGAGAAGGGAAAGACAGAGGATGAGATGGCTTGATGGCATCACCGACTCGATGGACGTGGGTTTGGGTGGACTCCGGGAGTTGGTGATAGACAGGGAGGTCTGGCATGCTGCAGTTCATGGGGTCGCAGAGTCAGACCCGACTGAGTGACTGAACTGAACTGAACTGAACAACTGTTTTCATGGCAAATGACTCAGAGTCTCTTTTTGAGAAACACTAGCCCAATGAGCTTCTTGGCTGACAAATGTTAAACTGATTAAGGACAGGCTTGGGGAATAATTGTGGCCTGCAGTTTCCTGGAGTGTTGGTCTCCTTTATGGAAATATTACTTACCGGACTTAATAAACTGTTTATAATGGTTTAAATCAAGCCATCTGCTAAGGAAATCCAATACAGGACAGTGAGCCATGGCAAGGGCCTCAAATACCAGTTTCTAAGGACATCACAGCAAAGTCCTATCCACAGAGAGTGAAGGACTAGTTGATCACACAACCAACTGCCCTATGCAGACCACCCCACATCCTTGGGCATTATCAGGTAGTGGTGTACTTGGGGTCAATTTCGGGTTTGTGGTCTTCTCCATTTTTCTCTCTTTAGGAATTGCTGCCTCTTTAATGAAAACTGTCCTAGGGGAAAATTTTGGTGTTCATAACAAGCACTTGGAGGAGAATTAAACCAAAAATCTTTTGAAAAACATTTGACATTTTCTCTATAAAGCCTTTTCCTGATTCTGCCAGCTGAAAGCAATCATCTTTCTCTCATTTCCCATTGGATGTTCACCTCCAACTGACACTGTGATTGCTCTGTGAGGCATATTTATTTATGTGCCTTTTCTCTCTCTGAGCATGACTATGGGCTCATTATGGATGAGATCCATAGTGGATTCAGTGTTTTATTCCTTCTCCCCATTACATGCAACACAAAACTGGCTTGTGTGCTAAGTTGCTTCACTTGTGTCTGACTCTTTTCAAACCTGTAGACTATAGCCCGCCAGGTTCCTCTGTCCATGGAGTTTTCCAGGCAAGAGTACTGGAGTCGGTTGCCATGCCCCACTCCAGGGGATCTTCCTGACCCAGGGATCTAATCTTCAGGCAGATTCTTTACTGCTGGGGATTTGAATCAATGAAATTTTCATTTACTAGAGAGTAACTTCTTGCAGAACAGTTGTTAACAACCCTAAGTAGATAATTTGAGAAGCCTGCCAAGCAGGTATTTTTCCAGATCCCATATCTGACAAAAGAAAAGAAAAGTGAAGTAACTCAGTCCTATCCGACTCTTTCCAACCCTGTGGACTGTAGCCTAACAGGCTCCTCTGTCCATGGGATTTTCCAGGCAAGAATACTGGTGGGTTGCCATTTCCTTCTCCAGGAGATCTTCCCAACCCAGAGATTGAACCTGGGTCTCCCACATTGTAGGCAGACACTTTACCACCTGAGCCACCAGGGAAGTCCAAATATAATATATATATATATATATATATATATATATATATATATATATATAGTGAAAAATCACATATACCAGATACCCCTTTCTCCTCTGATCTGAGACTTGTGATACCATAATTTGCAGAAACAGTGAATCAAATTTAAGTCCTTGGAAAGAAAGCCATTATTAAGACAACTACAGTTCTAGCTTCTTGACTCTCTTCAGGGCTAGTGTAAGCAGAGTTTCCTTGGAGAGGAATTTGGCAAGAAGAAATTGATTAGACCTTGGGTTATCTGCCAAACCTGAACCTGAGCCTGACTGAGGGGAAGGTGGTTGAGGGGAAAGATCATTTCAAGGCTTAGTGGATCTATTGAGACTAAAGGTCTGTTGTTGAGCAAAGGTGATACAAGTCTCTTTTAGGCGTTGCCAATAACAAAGGCTTGTGGGTTAGTCTTGGTGATTAGAACTTACTTATTCCTTATGGCTTTACTAAAAGTTGATGAAATCTAGTGTTGCTATTTAGCAACTAGTCAAGCCTGGCATCTGTTTGTGACCTGGCTGGCATAAGAATGATATGGTAGATGCTACCAATTGTGGCTTAGCCTCAGGGGCATGTTGGTACAAAAGCTTGTCTTGGCCCAGTATGATTCATCTTGGACACTTTGGTTATTCTCTGTAGTATGCTGTTCTAGAGGTAAGAGTTGATGATGTCTTAACAGTAATTGCAACCTGGAAACATTTTTACTTTGTCATTTAGTCTTGATGAAGCTTTAGCTAGCTAATCAGGGCATGGTAGTGGCTTGTGAGGATCTAAGTGACACTTGCTCTAGTATCAAGCTATGATATATTTAGACAGTTGATTTGGACCAACAAGTAGGATTTAGAAGAAAAAAAGTCTGTAATATGATTTCTTTGTGTAAGGGAGGGGAAACGGAAAACCTTAGTATTCTGGTCAGTTTTTACTACAATACTCAGTTTATGAGCTCTTCTTTCTCAGAGGAAATGCCTAGTGGAATCTAGGACCCAGGGCACAAAGTCTAATGAAACCTCAAATTTTAAGGCCTATAGTTTATGAAATTCCAACTTGGTAATACGATAGTGGAGAGATGAATTGAGAAGATATTTAAGCATATTGATGAAGCCTATGGAGTCAGAAGAAAGCGGTCAATTCCTAGAGAATTCTCAATGTCTACTACTGCCTGCACATGTGGACTTGCATCTGGAATGTGGGAAGACATGTCAAAGACCATCACCAATTTTAGGGCTTGAGTTCCTTCAGAGACTGTGGCAACATATGATTTGCTATGGTGACTCCATTGTTCTCTGATCATTATTGGTGGCTGATGGTAGAGTAATGTGGGTGCTGCATCTGGGGCCTGGCCACAGCATACCAGTGATTACACACCCATGTTCCTGTGTGGGATGGAGTAATGATAGAGCTTGCAGGTTGGGGAGTCAAATATAGTCATAGGTCTGGACACAGGAATCATCTTGGTGCAGTAATTGTACAATTCTATGGTGAAGATGTAGCACTGGCTTAGTTTTACATACATGGTCATGGGCAGTGATGCTTTTCCAATGGAAAGAAATTATCTGGATGCTAAGAACCAAGATCTCTGTTAAATGACAAATATATTTTGGCTTCTAGTAGTTATCTGCCATTCTCAAACATATTTTTAATCCTGAGTGAAATTTATCCACTTTCCAAACTGTTTATGACACAAATTCTTAATACCCTAGCCCAGACTCCTTTTACTGAGTCATTGTATTCACCCCTCAGAAGCTGTACGGTCTGACTGCTAACAGCTCACATCAGCTCCCTTCTCCAGAAGATCCCCGTTAGAAGCTGGGACCTGACTCACCTGGAGGTACTAGGAGGTTAAACGTGCCCCCAGCACACACACCTGTGGTGTTGCTTTATAGCCAGTGACAGATAGAGCTGGAGTCTAACAATCCATCTCCCATGCCTCTGGGTAGGACAAAGTCTGTGATGTGATTGATGTTCCTATGGGTCACTCTAGACTTCTTCTGAACAATATGTTTGCCTGGCTTCCCCTTGACCCATTCTATTTTCCTCATCCCCTTAAAAGTTTTCCCTAAGACCATTCCATCAATAAATTACTTGAAAAGGAACCCTAGTCTCAGCTCTCAGTTCTCTCTCAAAAGGAATACCATTAGGTGATTTAGGAAGGTAATGTAGACTGGATATCTTGAAGGGACATTGAAAGAGAAAGAAAAGTCAAATAGTAATGATAACAACATAAACCTAAAAGGAAGAAAAGGATATTAACTACTGAAGTTGGAAGGTTGAGTACAAGATTTTTTACATGTTTTTTTCATATTTTATGTCCAGAGCCTAGAAAAGAACCTGAATATATAGTAAATTCAAAAATTAATCAACTAGTGAACTAGACATCCATCATTTATAAAGAGAAATTTGATTGCCTGAAGGAGTGTGCAGAGAACCAGCATCACAAATGGGGATACATATGAAATAAAATAGATAAAAGCTAGACAGACCTGAGACAGAAATGGGAAAGTAGAGAATTAATTTGAGAAGAGAAGAATGCAATTATGGTCATGAAAGCTCAACCAACCACCTTATGATGTACATTTATTCTTTTTGGGTTTGTTAAACAACATAGTTCTCCAAGGACTAAGATCTATAATTAGCAAATATTTTAGTTTTTAGCATGGGAAACTGTTTACTAAAAATGATATCATTCACACACTTAGTAGAATTCATAAACAGATAAAAGCAGTATTTATTTGCATTAGGCTGATAAGTCAAAATTTATGGCAGAGTCAACTAATAAGAAAATGAAGCTGTGTTGAGTCACTGAAAAATGTTTAAGTGTTGATTGTGTTTTCATCTTACATGAACCACAGTAAGCATTTTATCTCATTATACTGTTTTTTATAAAATATAAACATACACAGAAAACTAAGCTCATGGCATCTTGTTCCATCACTTTATAGCAAATAGATGGGGAAACAGTGTCAGACTTTATTTTGGGGGGCTCCAAAATCACTGCAGATGGTGAATGCAGCCATGAAATTAAAAGACACTCTTTGGAAGGAAAGTTAGACCAACTTAGATAGTATATTAGAAAGCAGAGACATTACTTTGTCAGCAAAGGTCTGTCTAGTCAAGGCTATGATTTTTCCAGTGGTCATGTATGGATGTGAGAGTTGGACAGTGAAGAAAGCTGAGTGCCAAAGAACTGATGCTTTTGAACTGTGGTGTTGGAGAAGACTCTCGAGAGTCCCTTGGACTACAGGGAGATCCAACCAGTCCATCCTAAAGGAGATCAGTCCTGGGTGTTCATCAGAAGGACTGATGTTGAAGCTGAAGCTCCAATACTTTGGCCACCTGATGGAAAGAGTTGACTCATTTGAAAAGACCTTGATGCTTAGAAAGATTGAAGATGGGAGGAGAAGGGGATGAAAGAGGATGGGACGGTTGCATGGCATCACCAAATCAATGGACATGGGTTTGGCTGGACTCCAGCAGTTGGTGATGGACAGGGAGGCCTGGCCCACTGCGGTTCATGGGGTTGCAAAGAGTCAGACACGACAGAGCGACTGAACTGAACTGAAACATACAAAAATAAGCAGTTATAAAGACAACACATTTTAGAGCCTCTCCCTGAAATCTCATGACACTAAACCATTTTAAATTCTTGAAAAGAGTCATACTGAGAAATTTCTGTTTCAGAGTTGAAGCACTTAAAGTCTAATTCTGTCATGCTTTAGCTGTAATAAAATCTTCTAACTGCTTTAAAATTGTCACAAGGAAACTTTGTGGGATTACTTGTTATTTCATGACAAATGAAATTAAACTATGATCTATTCATCTACTTTGTAAATACTTTTGATCTTTCCTCTGACCACAAGTGTTGGAGTATTTTTTCTAATATTATTTTACTTTAGCAGATATGCATTAGGCTGATTTATTCAAAATTAGTGCAAAACTAAGGCTTATTAATAGTATATTGATTAGATATTTAAATATGTATAAATATGTTACAGAAAAAGCTTCTTCTAAGATTGACCCTCCCTACCCACTCCTGAAAAAAAGATACAATGTAGTGTTCAAGTTAACGTTAGTGAATTCCAAAGCAATATTGGTAGACACCAGAGTCTGAGGGTCTTTGGAGCATTTAAAATATGTAAATGAAAGTTAAATCAAACATTGATAGACAGTCAGAAGCAGCTCTATTGAAATATTGAGTTTTATAGAAAACAGTTGGAAAATCATGTAGAAGGAAGACTGACTTTTAAGTCTGACTTGTAAGTCTTCTGTAATCTGACTTGTAAGTCTTCTATCCAATGCTCTTTGCCTTCCTTATTTCTTCAATAGTGTCTTGTTCTAACAAAAATGCACAAAGGTCGGTGAGGGCATATCATATTTAGAGACAAACCAGCAGTGGTTAAGAGGCAGGGAGTAGTGTGTATTATGTAGCTCTTGAAGAAGCCAATTTAAACATATAGTACTCTCTTTTCAACTACTCCCATCACACATCAAAATCACGTATGGAACTTTATAAAAAGACATATAACCAGGAAACATCCCATAGCAAGGGCCTTTCCCCATGACTCAGCAGTAGGGAATCTGCCTGCCAATGCAGAAGACAGGGAAGACATGGGTTTGATCCCTGGATTGGGAAGATCCCCTGGAGGAGTAGATGGTGACCCACTCCAATATTCTTGCCTGGAAAATCCCATGGACAGAGGAGCCTGGCCGGCTATGGTCCATAGCATCCATAGGGTCACAAAGAGTTGGATGCAACTGAGCACAACATATTCCATATCAAACAAGTTGGAATTTCAATGGCTGAAACCCAGATTTCTAATTTGTTTTTAAATGTTCCTGGAATGGAGACAAGAATATACAATGGGGAAAAGATACTCTCTTTGATAAGCAGTTTGGAAAACTGATCTGTGCTGTGCTGTGCTTAGCCGTTCAGTCGTGTCCAACTTTTTGCAACTCCATGAACTGTAGCCCACCAAGCTCCTCTGTCTGTGGGGATTCTCCAGGCAAGAATACTGGAGAGGATCACCATGTGCCTCTCCAGGGGATCTTCCCAAGCCAGGGATCAAACCTAGGTCTCCCACCTTGCAGGCAGATTCTTTGCTGTCTGAAACACCACTATGTGTTAAAAAATGAAATTAGAACACTTTCTCACACCATATTAAAAAGGAAAGAAACTCAAAATGGATCAAAGACATAAATGTAAGACCTGATATCATAAAATTCTTCAAAGACAACATAGGTAGAACATTGACAGAAGTCTTAACAATGTTTTTTGGCTCTGTCTTCTCAGGCAAGGAAATCATCAAGAAAATGAAAGACAATCTACTGTGTAGGAGAAGATATTTTAAAATATCTTCTCAAATATTTCAGAAGATATATTCAAGTATCTTGTCTGATAAGACAAATGATGTGTCTTATTTAGTTAATAATCAAAAATATATAAAGAACTCATACAACTCAACATCAAAAATACAAAAACAAATTTAAAAATGGGTAGAAGAATTGAATAAGCATTTTTACAAAGAAGACATACAAAGTCCAGCAGATACATGAAAGGATGCTCAATATAATCATGAGCAAAATGTAAATCTAACCACAATGAGATGTCAGCTCACATCTTCAAGAAGAGGTATTGTCAGTAAGACTACACATAGCTTGTATTGATGAGCATGGAGAGAAAAGGACTCTTGGTACACTGTTGGTGGGAAGGTAAATTCATACAGTCACTATGGAAAACAGTATGGAGCTTCCTCAAAATGTTGAAAATAGAGCTACCATAAGATCCCGTAATTCTACTCCTAAGGGTGTATTTGAAGCAAATGAAAACACTAATTCAAAGATATATGCACCACAATGTTCATAGCAGCATTTTTCCAGTAGACAAGGTATGGAAGCATTCCTAAGTGCTCATCAACAGATGAATGGATAAAGAGGATATGGTATATCTATTGTAATTTTAGCAATAAAACAGAATAATTTTGCCATTTGCAACAACATGGATGAACCTGGAAGGTATTATGTTTGGTGAATAAGTCAAACTCAAGCACTATAGGTTTTTGCTTATATGTGGAATCTAAAAACTAAAGCTCATGGATGAATACAACAAAACAGAAATAGACTGATAGATACAGAGAACAAACTAGTGGTTACTGAAGGGGAAAGGTGTCAGGGGAGGGACAAGATAAGTGAAGGGGATTAGAGGTGAAAACTATTAGGCATAAAATAAACAAATTACAAGGATGTAATTTACAACACATGGAATATAGTCAGTATTTTGTAACAACTTTATATGGAGTATAATCTATAAAAATATCAAATCACTGTTATATACTTGAAACTGATATATTTTTAAGTCATCTGTGTGTGTGCTAAGCCGCTTCAGTCATGCCCGACTCTTTGCAACCTCAGGGACTGTAGCCTGTCAGGCTCCTCTGTTCATGGGATTTGCCAGGCAAGAATACTGGAGTGCCTTGCCATTTCCTTCTCCAAGGGATCTTTCTGCCCCAAGGATTGAACCTGTGTCTCTTATGTCTCCTGCATTAGCAGGCAGGTTCTTTACAACTAGCGCCACCTGGGAAGTCAACTATACTTTAAAAAAATAAATAAGTGAGTCCATAAACAAACTGCATGAATGATTATGATAGCCAGGATTGGGAAGTGTTGGCAAACAACTTTGTAGTTTTTGAAGTGTTTTTACCTATGTCATACTTTAATCTCAATAATTAAAAATAAAATGTATATAGACTTTGAATAATAAAGATAAATAAATGAAAATAAAGGGGCAAATAACAAAGTAACCCTTATAGCATTAACATATCTTAAGTTGAATGGCTTTTCTGGGAACTAAACCCAAATTTGCACTTGCGTGCTGTAACTTTCCATCTCATGCTGTTCCTATCAGAAGATATTCTCTTAAGAATCATACATGATCAGCAGGTGACTGATACCTGCAAGAAATGGACCTGGCAATTGTGGTCCAAAGAACTCTGCTACAACATAGTAGGAAACTGAATGTATTTTGCAGAGGCTGTGTCCTCAAGCAGGATTGTCCTCCTCAGACTTAAATTCACACAGAGCATTCCGTTCTCTTTTCTTAATTAAAAACCTGAGATTACGTTGATATTACACATGTTCATTGTCAATGACAATTTATTATACGTGTTCATTGCCCATGGATACAACTGAGAGACTGAAAAATGAACAAACGATATCAACCAGCAAGTCCTAAGAGAGATGTCCAAAATAAATGAGTTGCATAGATGTGGAAGTTGCCTAAAACCATCCAGCCCAGTAAGTTTGGTCAATGCTGTGCCTCCTTTGTATCTTTGCTAAGCCCCTTATATTTGTTTCAGATAATTTTCTGACTGTCCTTCCAAATCTATTTCTTATCCTTTTCACTCTGCTTTCTCTTTGGGGAGGCTTATCTGTATGGGCTATATTAATAGGCACCATTGCCCATTGACCTCTGCTGAATTTGGTCAAAAAAGGGGAGGAAAGTAAATTTTAAATGTCTATGTGTGTGCTCAGTCTGGAATTTTCCAGGCAATAATACAGGAGTGGGTTGCCATTTTCTTCTCCAGAGGATCTTCCCAACCCAGGGATTGAACCTGTGTCTCTTGCATCTCCTATATTGGCAGGTGGATTCTTTACCACTTCATCACCTGGCAAGCCCTCTCTGGTCTCCCCTTTTATGGGATTGCCTCAGTCTGGTTGCATTCCTTAACCAAGTGTCCCTGCTCCTCTCCTCCAGGTGGCCCTCTCCTCAGACTCTTTCTTTCCCAGGTCATGGAAATGGATCCCACATTTTTTTTTTTTTTCTGTCACACAAGACCAAGACACAACTGTTTACTACTGTTATTTTTTCTTAATTTTTTTATTGGTTTTGCCATACAATAATATGATATCGCCATGGGTGTACATATGCTCCCCCTCCAGAACACACCTCCCTCCTCCCTCCCGACTCCCTCCCCCTGGGAAATTTCAGTGCAGCAGACCCGAGCATCAATCCTGGGCTGGCGATTGATTTCACATATGATAATTAACATGTTTCAATGCCATTCTCCCATATCATCCCACCCCTGCCCTCATCCACAGAGTCCACGAGTCTGTTCTATACGTCTACGTTCCTTTCGCTGTCTCGCATGCAGGGTTCTCGCTGCCATCTTTCTAAATTCCATATATATGTGTTAGTATACTGTATTGTTATTTTTCCTTCTGGCTTACTTCACTCTGGATAATAGGCTCCAGTTCTGTCCACCTGAGTAGAACTGATTCAAATGAATTTTTTTTTAATGCTGAGTAATATTCCATTGTGTATATGTACCACAGCTTTCCTATCCATTCTTCAGTTGATGGGCATCTAGGTTGCTTCCATGTCCTGGCTATTGTAAACAATGCAGCGATGAACATTGGGGTACACGTGGCTCTTTCAATTCTGGTTTCCTCAGTGTCTATGCCCAGCAGCGGGATTGCTGGGTCATATGGCAGGTCTATTTGCAGTTCTTTAAGGAATCTCCACACTGTTTTCCATAGTGGCTGTACTAGTTTGCATTCCTACCAACAGTGTAAGAGGGTTCCCTTTTCTCCACATTCTCTCCAGCATTTATTGCTTGTAGACTTTTGGACTGCAGCCATTCTGACTGGTGTAAAGTGGTACCTCATTGTGGTTTTGATTTGCATTTCAGGAAACAATTCCATTCACCATCGAAACAAAAAGAATAAAATACTTAGGAGTATTTCTACCTAAAGAAACAAAAGACTTGTATATAGAAAACTATAAAACTCTGATGAAAGAAATCAAAGAGGACACAAACAGATGGAGAAATGTGCCGTGTTCGTGGATTGGAAGAATCAATATAGTGAAAATGAGTATACTACCTAAAGCAATCTATAGATTCAATGCAATTCCTATCAAGCTACCAGAGGTCTTTTTCAGAGAATTAGAACAAATAATTTCACAATTTGTATGGAAATACAAAAAACCTCGTAGCCAAAGCAATCTTGAGAAAGAAGAATGGAACTGGAGGAATCAACCTACCTGAATTTAGGCTATACTACAAATCCACAGTCATTAAGACAGTATGGTACTGGCACAAAGACAGAAATATAGATCAGTGGAACAAAATAGAAAGCCCAGAGATAAATCCACGCATCTATGGACACCTTATCTTTGACAAAGGAGGCAAGAATATACAATGGAGAAAAGACAACCTCTTTAACAAGTGGTGCTGGGAAAACTGGACAGCCACTTGTAAAAGAATGAAACTAGAACACTTTCTAACATCATACACAAAGATAAACTCAAAATGGATCAAAGATCTAAGCATAAGACCAGAAACTATAAAACTCCTAGAGGATAACATAGGCAAAACACTCTCCAACATAAACCAAAGCAGGATCCTCTATGACCCACCTCCCAGAATATTGGAAATAAAAGCACGAATAAACAAATGGGACCTAATTAAAATTAAAAGCTTCTGCACAACAAAGGAAACTATAAGCAAGGTGAAAAGACAGCCTTCAGAATGGGAGAAAATAATAGCCAATGAAGCAATGGACAAACAATTAATCTCAAAAATATACAAGCAACTCCTGCAGCTCCATTCTAGAAAAATAAACAACCCAATCAAAAAGTGGGCCAAAGAACTTGACAGACATTTCTCCAAAGAAGACGTAAAAATGGCTAACAAACACATGTTTACTACTGTTATTATCCAAAGTTACTATGAACTCTCCCTTGATTGCCCGCACTTTGTCTACTCATTTGCAAACAATCCTGTTAGTAAAGTTTCCTGGAATGATCATCATCAAAACATGTTATTTGTTCCTGTCTAGATGACTGATAAACGATACTGTGCTCACTTTCTTTTTTTTTTTAAATTTTCTTTACTTTATTGTGTTGGTTTCAATGGCATTTTGAAAGGTAGCTGATGTTTATCTCTGAGCTTAGCTTCTAGAGTTATATTTGTATCTTGTCACAAGTAAGTGGATTTTATTTTATTTTTAGTTGATTGTTGATTTACAATGTTGTGTTAATTACTGCTGAACAGCCAAGAGATTCAGCTATATATACGTAAAGAATATATATATATTCTTTAAATGTTCTTTGCCATTATAGCTTATCATAAGATAATGAATATAGTTCTCTGTGCTATTCAGTAGGACCTTGTTATTTATCCACAAAAGCTGACATTTGAGAACCCCAACCTCCCACTCCATCCCTCCCCCAACCCCCTTCCCACTGCAACCACCAGTCTGTTCTTTGTTCTCCATGATTCTGTTTCTGTTTTATAAATAGATCCATTTGTATCATACTTTAGATTCTATACATAAGTGATATAGTGTGGTATTTGTCTTTCTTTTTTTGATTTACTTCACTTAGTGTGATAATCTCTAGATGTATCCATGTTACTGCAAATGGCATTCTTTCTTTCTTTTTTTATGAATGAATAGTATTTTTGTTCATTAGAAATCTGGGCATATAAACAAACCAACATTGAGCAGTGATCACTGGATACCAATTAGCTTGCTCACCTTGTAGGATTTAAACCTAAATTTCTGTCTTTAGGATTAAGACAAAGTAAGTGAGGCTCATACAAAGCACTCAACACAATCCTGAAATCATTCAGGTAGCAGTGTGGAGGCTGGATACGGGACAGAGCAATGGACATAAAGAGTCATGTACAAATAGACCTGATGGTGAAAAACAGCAGTAGTATGGTGACGGGTGAACTGATGGCGACAGAATAGAGGTAAACTCAGAGGAAACACTGGAGAAGGCAATGGCACCCCACTCCAGTACTCTTGCCTGGAAAATCCCATGGACGGAGGAGCCTGGTGGGCTGCAGCCCATAGGGTCGCTAAGAGTCGGACACGACTGAACGACTTCACTTTCATGCATTGGAGAAGGGAATGGCGACCCACTCCAATATTCTTGCCTGGAGAATCTCAGGGACTGCAGAGCCTGGCTGGTGGGCTGCAGTCTATGGGGTCGCAAAGAGTCGGACACGACTGACGCGACTTAGCAGCAGCAGCAGCAGAGGAAACACACTTTGGACAGACGTTAAGTTGAATGATGATAGAATAAAATAAAACAAGAGAGAGAAAAAAAAGTCAAAATTCAGTACAAATGACTTTAAAAGTAAGATTTAAGTTCGAGTGAAAACTTCTAGTTTAGGTGAAAAAAATGAAAGGAATCCCAGTGAATTCTACTTGAGAACTAGCATTGTGTTTGTTTCTGGAAAAAGTCTGTCTTGTGGGAGTGGAAAAGGAGAAGAATTCCAAAATAAATGGGGCTAGTAATTAAGGACACAATATAAAGAATTTGTTCCCCATTGATTACTCACATGCTATTTGCATGTGTTATTTGTTAGTTATTTGAATAGACCTAACTTTTTGTTGAATTAGGAAAATGGAGCAATATTCATTTCTATTAAAGGTAATAAGAGAGATGAAAAATACATTTTGCCAAACTTTCAATTTTCTGACCCATCTGAGTTTCAAATAGGGTTCAAAATTTTTCATTTAAATTAAAATATGAAAGGGGAAACATTTCTGGATTGACCAAGGCACAGGCATGGAGTAGCATATAGATACTGTGAGTGTAAGATAATTATTAGAAACTATTTTATGAGTTATGTATAAATAAATACAAAACATATGGACTGCATTTCCCTGGAAATACACTTGGGTTTGAAAATTAAAAAGAAAAAATAACTGCCTTGGCAAAAAGCTGACAAGACTTTGCCAAACCCCAACAGTTGGAAAAATAGCTTGAAACATTGAAGAACCCAAACATAGATGGGTTTGCCCTAGTTAGAAGGCCTTTTACGGTCAGATAAACGTGGGTAACAGTGGAGGAGGCAGGGTGGAAAAACAAATTATGAGCAACACATGGTTTGGCATCTTTCCAGTCAATTTAACAGAAACTCAGATTAAAATATTCCCCATAATGTACCTGACTCAAATGTTCACACCAAACAAGATCAAGAATTCCCTGGGTAGTTGACCCAATTTGAAATTACAAGTTTTCACAGCTTAGTATATCCATATTGCTGGATATTCTACCCATAAATTATAGATTCAGTGACAGGAATATTAAAAGTTCAGAAAAAAAAGTGTAAAAATGACCATGTGAAACTATTAAGAGAACAAGTAATAGATAGAAATTAAATTCTAAGTAAGTAATTAAAAATTATGCCCATGGAGATGAAAATGTTGATTAACTCTTGAGTACTTGAATATTTGCCAAGCAAAAACATACAAGAGAGAAGTGCTAGTTACTAGGGACAAATTACAGTTGATGAAAGGCTTGAAAAAACTGAGTGCAAAACAGGATTTTGAAAAATGCTAAAACAATAAAAACATTTCACCCATACAACAATTATTTATACTCTAAGAATCACACAGATGAGATACATAATCAGTTAGTATAAATTTAAGAGCTGGGATTCAAAAAGTAGAATGAACTACTCATATTATACATTATTTTCTTTGTCAAAGTTGAAAATTTTCAAATTCAATAGAAGTCATTTAGTTAAAGCTGATGCCTCAAATTAGTGGGGAAAAAAAGCAAAGGGCATTAGTATTTCAATGTATTACAATGTCTAGGCTTGATGAATTGGTTTGCAGGGACTTGAACAAAATTGCAAAGGAAAGACCAAATCTCCATTGATAATCTTTGGTAACTTATGAGAAATAAAAGAACTAAAACAGAATAACATATTATTTTCATTTTTGAAGTGATTTCAAAGACTGTAGTGGGGATTTTAACTTTGAGAGTGTGGTAAATTTACATGGAATATTTGCAATATTTTAGAATATTATCTTAAGAATGGTTCATAGCTTAAGGAATTTAAGGATTTAATTTGTTTGATTTATTGGAAGTTTCCTAGGAGAACCCAGAAAACTGTGTGAAGGAAGTGGCAATCACTGGATAGCTACTCAGATTCATGATATTGGGAGGAAATTAAAATGTGGAAAAGATGTGAAATAGTAATTAATTGGAGAAATAGACTAATTTCAAATAAAATGAAATGTAATTATTCAAATAACCACATTTTTGATGAGCAAAAATGAATCTGTTTGAAATTTTCATGACTTTATATCTATTAAATACTTGGGACTCACTAATGTCATTTCCCTTTCTTAATCAGATTTTCTGTATCAGTGCTCAAGCCATCATGACAGTAAATTAAGATGAGGAATAAAAAAAAAATTGTGCACTGGGGCTGATCTAAGTTTGGGAAATGGTATGGTCATAAGACAGAACTATGTTAGTGATTATTTAAGAAATCAACCATAGAATCCAAGCAGCTCTATAGAAAGTCATATAGAGCAGAAGTATATCTCATAGAGTGATGCATCATCCATTTATTTATTTAGCATAAGTAAAATGACAGCCCACTGCAGGTTGGAAGCTCTCCTAACTCTATAGAGTATGGTGATATTCAGCTTTATGCATTAACCTGACTAGGCTATAGGCCCAGTTCTTCAACCAAGCAGGGATCTAGATCTATGTAGGTCTTTGTGTTACCTTCTTTAATAACTGATTATTAAAAGAGATTACTCTTGATAAACTGGGTGGACCTGATTCATCTGCAGTTTTCAGCTGATTTAATCAGTTTACTCTTAGAATAAACAGAGGAATTCCTATAGAAGAGTAAATTCTGCCTGGGGTCTGCAGCTGCAGCCTATGATTAAGAGTTTCACCCTGCCCTTCCTAAAAGCCTGCTTTATGGATTTTGGATTGCCATAGCCAACTCCCACAGTTACATTAGATAGTTCCTTACAATAAATATATTACTGTGTATATAGCCTGTTATTCTGTTTCTCTGGTCAAAGCTTAACTGATACAGATTTTAGCACCAGGACTTTCAGTAACACAGTAACAAAGTAAATATGTTGAAGTGGCTTTGGAGTTGGGTAGTGGATGGTGGATGTCTCATTTTGAGACACATGATAGAAATACCTAGAGTGACTTAAACGAACAAAAGAGGAAAGACTGGTTTCTTCTTGAGTCAAAGTGCGTATCACAAAATTTGTCAGCTCTAATGGCAGTTTAAATGGATGGGAGAAATACGGATGTTAAAAGACACTTTTGGTAAACCCGAGAACGAGAAAAATGCTTTTGGATGCTAGAGGAATGGCGCTTCTTGTTATATAATGATAGTAAATGTAGCTGAATTGTGTCCTACAATTGTATGGAAAGCAAAACTTGTAAATGATCAACTCGGATATTTAGCTGAAGAGATTTCAAGCAAAATGTTGAAGATGCAACTTGTTTTTCTTTCTGCTTAGAGTAAAACATGAGTGGAAAGAGGTAAATTGAGAAAAGAACTCTAAAACAAAAACGAACCAGTACTTGATAACTGGGAACATTCTCAATTTATTCAAATTGTAAAAAGTTGCTAAAATTAGGATATTCACTGTTAGGAAGTGTGTTCTGGAGAGAAGGTCAAAAGTGTGGCTTGACAACTTTTTGCTGGTGCTGAAGAGATTAGACTCATGGATCTCCTTGTCCATTTCAGCAGAAAGTGGACTAGAAATAGTATTACACAGGAAAGATATTTGGAGAACACTTTGCTCTAATGGAGTGAATCTTCATGACATACACTGGAGAATCACAGAATTTTTAAAGAAAGTTATATCAGCAAAAAGCTATCAGCTTGCATTGACAAAGATGTAGGACAAAATGAGAGTTGTCAGACTCACAAAATTCGAGAAGCAGGCAACAGACTGATAACACTACTCATATGCACACATGTGCTACCATTCAGGAAAAAAGAAATGTAACTCCAAAACTGAGGCCTTGATCCCAGAGGCCAGAGCCATATGTGTAGATGTTAGAGCAATGCACACAGAGACTAGAACTATAGGCCTAGAGGGTGGCGCCTCTAATCTTCTCAAAGAAACATCTAATCTCATTTGACATCTAATCTCATTTGCTAGATTTGAAACATATATATTACCATATGTAAAATAGATAGCTAGTAGGAATTTGCTATATGACAGAAACCCAGTGTTTTGTGACAACCTAGAGGGGTAGGATGGGGTCAGAGGTGGGAAGGAGGTTCAAGACGGCGGGAACATAGGTATCTCTATGACTGATTCATGTTGATGTAACATCGTAAAGTGATTATCCTCCAATTAAAATTTAAAAAAAGATTTATCTCTGGGCTTTCTACTTTGTTCCATTGATCTATATTTCTGTCTTTGTGCCAGTACCATACCCTCTTAATGACTGTGGATTTGTAGTATAGCCTAAAGTCAGGTAGGTTGATTCCTCTAGTTTCAATCTTCTTTCTCAAGATTGCTTTGGCTATACAAGGTTTTTTGTATTTCCATACAAATTGTGAAATTATTTGTTCTAATTCTCTGAAAAAGACCTCTGGTAGCTTGATAGGAATTGCATTGAATCTATAGATTGCTTTGGGTAGTATACTCATTTTCACTATATTGATTCTTCCAATCCACGAACACGGCACATTTCTCCATCTATTTGTGTCCTCTTTGATTTCTTTCATCAGTGTTTTATAGTTTTCTATATACAAGTCTTTTGTTTCTTTAGGTAGAAATACTCCTAAGTATTTTATTCTTTTTGTTTCGATGGTGAATGGAATTGTTTCCATAATTTCTCTTTCTGTTTTCTCATTGTTAGTGTATAGAAATGCCAGAATAGAAAGCCCAGAGATAAATCCACGCATCTATGGACACCTTATCTTTGACAAAGGAGGCAAGAATATACAATGGAGAGAAGACAATCTCTTTAACAAGTGGTGCTGGGAAAACTGGACAGCCACTTGTAAAAGAATGAAACTAGAACACTTTCTAACACCATACACAAAGATAAACTCAAAATGGATCAAAGATCTAAGCATAAGACCAGAAACTATAAAACTCCTAGAGGATAACATTGGCAAAACACTCTTTGACATAAACCAAAGTGGGATCCTCCATGACCCACCTCCCAGAATATTGGAAATAAAAGCACAAATAAACAAATGGGACCTAATTAAAATTAAATCTTCTGCACAGCAAAGGAAACTATAAGCAAGGTGAAAAGACAGCCTTCAGAATGGGAGAAAATAATAGCCAATGAAGCAACAGACAACAATTAATCTAAAAAATACACAAGCAACTCCTGCAGCTCCATTCTAGGAAAATAAACAACCCAATCAAAAAGTGGGCCAAAGAACTTAACAGACATTTCTCCAAAGAAGACATAAAAATGGCTAACAAACACATGAAAAGATGCTCAACATCACTCATTATCAGAGAAATGCAAATCAAAACCACAATGAGATATCACTTTACACCACTCAGAATGGCTGCAATCCAAAAATCTACAAGTAATAAATGCTGGAGAGGATGTGGAGAAAAGGGAACTCTCTTACACTGTTGGTGGGATTGCAAACTAGTACAGCCACTATGGAAAACAGTGTGGAGGTTCCTTAAAGAACTGCAAATAGACCTGCCATATGACCCAGCAATCCCACTGCTGGGCATATACACCGAGGAAACCAGAATTGAAAGAGCCACGTGTACCCCAATGTTCATCACTGCTTTATTTACAATAGCCAGGACATGGAAGCAACCTAGATGCCCATCAACTGACGAATGGATCAGAAAGCTGCGGTACATATACACAATGGAATATTACTCAGCATTAAAAAAAAAATTCATTTGAAGCAGTTCTACTCAGATGGACGAAACTGGAGCCCATTATCCAGAGTGAATTAAGCCAGAAGCAAAAACAACAATATAGTATATTAACGCATATATATGGAATTTAGAAAGACGGTAACGAGAACCCAGCATGCGAGACAGCAAAAGGAACGCAGATGTATAGAATAGACTCGTGGACTCTGTGGATGAGGGTAAAGGTGGGATGATATGGGAGAATGGCATTGAAACATGTTAATTATCATATGTCTAATCAATTGCCAGCCCAGGATTGATGCTCGGGGCTGGTGCAACAAGATTTTCCGGGGGGGAGGGAGGAGGGAGGGGGGCTCTGGAGGGGGAACCTATGTAAACCCATGGTGATATCATGTCATTGTTTGGCAAAACTAATAAAAAAAAAAAGAAAAAAAATTAAAAAAAGAAACTGCCTGAGACTAAAGAACCTTTTCTTCTTCCATTTTCTCTCTTTGAGAATGGAACATTTTATAACTATTATATTATGTCTACCCTATCCTTACATTTTGGGAACATAATTTATTTCCTAGTTTCAGGGGTGCAGAGATGGAGAAGGGTTTTGCCTCATGATGGATCATACCTAGAGTCTTACATATTCTTAATTTACATGATGTAGGGGATGAGATCTGAACTGATGCTGTATGGGTTGAGACATATGGAAATGCAGGGATGGTGGGAGACATTTTGTCTATGGGACAGATATGAAATTTTGGAGATCAGAGTAGATGATAGTGATTGAATGATTGATTGAACCCAACAATATCAGGTTCTAATTCCTAGAATCCATAAATGCTATTTTATTTTTTAAGTTATTTGCAGGTATGATTAAATTAAAAATTTTGAGGAAATTATCCTGGATTATCTGAATGGGCCCTAAATTTCATCAGTTTATCCTGATATGAGGAAGACATAGAGAGATTTGACACAAAGTAGGAGAAGTCATGATGAGATTGGAGTGACATGGCTACAAAGCAAGAAATTCTGACAATCATTAGAGGTACCTTCTCTCTGATGGGGCTTTCCCCCTTGTAGCTCAATTGATAAAGAATCTGTCTGCAATGCAGGAGACTCAGGTCAATCCCTGGGTCAGGAAGATCCCCTGGTGAAGGAAATGGCAACCCACTCCAGAATTCTTGCCTGGAGAATCCCATGGACAGAGGAGCCTGGCAGGCTACAGTCCATGGGGTCACAAGAGTCAGACACAGCTTAGCGACTAAACTACCACACAGAGGCATAGAAACAGATATTCTCTAAAGCCTCCAGAGAAAGCACAGCCCTACTAACACTGCTTTTGGCCTAGGATACTAATTTTGGACTTCTGACCTTTGGAATTGTGAGAAAATAACTTTCCATTAATTTAAGCCACCAAGTTCGTAATCATTTGTTAAAGAAACCACAGGAAGCTAATACAGGTACAAAGAGGAGGATGTGGATTCTTCCACAGAGGTTAGCAGTCTTGTGGGGGTCAGAGGCAGGTCAAGAGTAACTACAATCTTTAAAATAACCATTAGTGCACAAAAGAGGAAGGACTGATTTCTTCTGGAGTAAAGTGCATATCACAAAATTAGTCAGCACTAATGCCAATTTAAACACATCTTATCCAGATAAATAAAAGAAAGAGGGTTATTAAAGCAGTAGGAACAGGAAGTAAAAAACTACTGGGTCAATGAAAGCATAAAAGGTGTCTAAAAAAGAAAGGAATCCTATTTGACTGCAATATGGGATGAAGGAAAGAACGACTAGCAATGAAGTATAAGAGGTAATTTGGGGCCTTGCTGATGATTTTTTATTTGATACAAAAGATTTTGGACTCAATCATATAAGAAATGGGGAAATCCTCAAGGTGTTTAATGCAACAAGTCAATTTGCTATTGTTGTTCAGTTGCTAAATTGTGTCTGACTCTTTGAGACCCATGGAAGTACATGAGGATTCTCTGTTCTCTATTTCCCAGAGTTTGCCTAGATTCATATCCATTGAGTCAGTGATGCTATCTAACTATCTTATCCTCTGCTGCACTTTCCTCCTTTTGCCTCCAATCTTTCCCATCATTCAGTTCAGTTCAGTCTCTGTCATATCCGACTCTACCATCAAGTCAGTGATGCCATCCAGCCATCTCATCCTGTCATCCCCTTCTCCTCCTGCCTTCAATCTTGCCCACCATCAGGGTCTTTTCCATAAGTCAGTTCTTCACATTGGGTGGCCAAAATATTGGAGTTTCAGCTTCAGCATCAGTCCTTCCTATGAACATTCAGCACCGATTTCCTTTAGGATTGATAGCTGGATCTCCATGCAGTCCAAGGCACTCTCAAGAATCTTCTTCAACATCCCAGCTCAAAAGCATCAATTCTTTGGCACTCAGCTTTCTTTATAGTCCAACTCTCACATTCATACAAGACTACTGAAAAAATCACAGCTTTGGCTAGATGGACCTTTGTTGGCAAAGTAATGCCACCAGACCTCAGGTATGACCTAAATCAAATACTTTACCATTATACAATGGAAGTGACAAATAGATTCAAGGGATTAGATATGATAGACAGAATGCCTGAAGAAATATGGATGGAGGTTTGTGATGTTGTATAGGAGGCAGTGATCAAGATCATCCCTAAGAAAAAGAAATGCAAAAAGGCAAAATGATTGTCTGAGGAGGCCTTACAAATAGCTGAGAAAAGAGAAGTGAAAGGCAAAGGAGAAAAGGAAAGATATACCCATTTGAATGCAGAGTTCCAAAGAATAGCAAGGAGAGATAAGAAAGCCTTCCTCAGTGATCAATGCAAAAAAATAGAGGAAAACAATAGAATGGGAAAGACCAGAGATCTCTTCAAGAAAATTAGATATACCAAGGGAACATTTCATGCAAAGATGGGCTCAATAAAGAACAGAAACAGTATGGACCTAACAGAAGCAGAAGATATTAAGAAGAGGTGGCTAAAATAAACAGAACTATACAAAAAAATCTTCATGACCCAGATTACCACAATGGTGTGATCACTCACCTAGAACCAGACATCCTAGAATGCAAAGTCAAGTGGGCCTTAGGAAATATCACTATGAACAAAGCTAGTGGAGGTGATGGAATTCCAGTTGAGCTATTTCAAATACTAAAAGATGATGCTTTGAAAGTGCTGCACTCTATATGCCAGGAAATTTGGAAAATTCCCATCATTAGTGATAGGAGCTTACAAACTATGATCTTTATTATATATTTTGATGTGTTTACCCTGTATAGAAAAGAAACTAGGATAGGGTCAGATAGAGATAAGATCAGTCTCACCTCAACATCTCAGGTGAAATAATATGACAAAAGTAATAGAAAAAAGAAGATGCATTTAGAGTTATTTTTAAGGTCAAATTGCCAGGACTTGCTAACCAAATAAATGTCAGGAATAAGGATGAATCCTTGTGTTTTGTTTTCTGCAGCAGATGAATGGATGCCAATGCCATTAAATGAAAACAGAATGATAGGGGTAGCTTGTGGGGCTGTTGACATAATTCATTCATTCACTTAATAAATATTTACTGTCCACCTACTTTGTCCAAGCTCTGGACTAGTGATGTTCAGTTTGGGGTGATTCCAGGACCTTAAGAAGGTCATGAAATACAAGAACAGTGAGGAAGGAAACAAATCACTTAGTGAGTATTTAATGTTTTGTATTTGTTTGTTTGTTGTTTTTTTCATTTGGTGTTTCATGTGGGTTGGCAGGGTGGGAAGGAGAGATACTAGGTGAGGAGGCAGTAATTTCAAAAAAGTAGACAGGAAGAGTGTGAAGAGTTGTTAAAACCAGGGGTAAATCAGCCATCAAGAAGAACTTTCCATCTCCCCAGAGCACAAATGAAACTTGATAGTATTGTAATGATTGATTGATGTTGAAATGTTTTGGCTTTAAATATAAATAGCATACAATATACATCTCCTCCCCTTAGATGTGTTTTCTGGAGACTTTATCACTGTATAAAAATGTACAATGGTTTATTGACATGTGCATTCCAATAAGTTTACAAGATAATGAGGTATAGTCAGTATCCATTGTACTTCATGAAAACTTCAAACTCCAGCTTACCCTAGACATTAAATGAAACTGAATTTCTAATTAAGTAATTCTTATACAGGACAAATCTTGATATCTTTATATACAATGAGATACTCACTACATTTATATACTGTCCAAACACATTTTTTTAAAAATAACCATCTAGGAAATAAAACAGAATATTATTCTTTTTATCCCCACCTATGATGCAATAGTACAGAATCACAAAAAGTGATATACTATTAACAATGATTTTTTTTTGTATGAAAGCCAGCATCATTTTTAGTCCATGGGCATGGTGATTCTATTATATTAATTATCTATAAATGTCCAATGCCTCACAGATCAATGAAAGTAATGACTATATGCAAACACCTCACATGTGTGATGTCTTGGTTCAAAAAAAGATAAACTGAAAAAAATGAAAAAGCTTTCTGTAGCAAGAATTATGTACGCAGTATTTGGCATCCTTCATTCTCTGTGAATGATTTCTTTTCATGGATGTGAAAATGGTCCATCCTGATCCTGAGCACTGTTTAAATTTCACCATATCCTCCAGGGAAACATATCATAGAATAGCTATTCTGTAATTCTGCAGCAAAGAAATTTCTAATTACTAGGGTCCTCCAAAATATCTTCCACTATGTAAAAATGAATTCTACTCCACTCAATATTGCTGAGAGAGAAATGTTATTATAATAGATACAGAAACTAGTAATTTTCTTATTTTAAAAGATGAGGAAACTATTTTTGAACATTTTAGTAGAGGAGGAAATTTACCTGGCAGAGTTAAGATTCAACCCAAATACATGATTTGTCAGCCCCCAAGCCAAGCTATTCCTAGCATAGCAAGCTACCTCATAAATGGCGTACTTCACATCCCCAAATCATCAAAATACTTACTGGGATGGATTTCACCAAGACTTGGGGCTTCTCAGGTGGCACTTGTGGTAAAGAACTCACCTGCCACTGCAGGAGACTTAAGAGACACAAGTTCAATCCCTGGGAATATCCCCTGAAAGAGGAAAGGGAAGCTCATTCCAGTATTCCTGCTTGGAGAATCCCATGCACAGAAGACCCTGGTGGGCTATGGTCCATAGAGTCACAAAGAGTTGGACACAACTGAAGCAACATCATGCATGCCCATACCTAGACCTAATTTTTTGGGAAAAATACAATTATTCTATTATAGTTAAACTTTAGCATATTTAGTCTACTTTTTGCTGGTTTAAAGGATAAGTAAAGGCAAACATGCTTACTTCAACTAGGAATGCCACAACTTTGGAATCCAAAAAGCTTTTGCTTAGTTTTAGCCTAGCTTACAATTTACCATAAAATTAAAACTAAATAAAAACTCATTTTAGATACATTTTTTTAATTTAAAAATGATTTTTGTTGTTCTTTAAGTATGCCAAATAGGCTCCATGTATTTACATTCACTCCTATACCTTCACAAGAATATACTGAAATAAAATGATTAGCAAATGTATTCTCCTGCTTTCCTAGGTCTTCTGTTCTCCTCTCTCCTCAAACCTACAACACCTTTCTTTTTTTCTTCACTCTCAGTATTTTCACAAACTACTGAGTTCATTTAAAATTTTATTTAACTCTTTTGGGTAGGCAGGAGAAATAGATAGGAGAACTAAAGTGAAAGTTACTCATTCGTATCCAGCTATTTGTGAACCCATGGACTATAAGGAAGAGATCAAATTTTAGCTACTGTAAGAAGATATTTGATGATGATTCAAACCACAATGGAAAAGAATATCAAAAAGAACATATGCATATATACATATATATACTGGAGAAAGAAAGGGCAATCCACTCCAGTATCCTTGCCTGGAGAATTCCATGGACAGAGGAGCCTGGTGGCTACAGTCCATGGGACTGCAAAGGGTCAGACATGACTGAGCAACTAACACTATGTATGTATGGGCTGCCCAGGTTGTGCTAGTAGTAAAGAACCCACATGCCATTGCAAGAGACACAAGTTCAGTCCCTGGGTCAAGAAGATCCCCTGGAGGAGGAAATGACAACCCATTCCAGTATTCTTGTCTAGAAAACTCCATGGACAGAGGAGCCTGGAGTACTATAGTCCAAGGGGCCACAAAGAGTTAAACACAACTGAGCAACTAAAATACATATATATATATATATATACACATACACATATATACAACTGAATAATATATATACAACTGAATCACTCTGTGGTACACCTGAAACTAACAAAACATTGTCAATCAAATATACTTTAATAAAAACAATTAAGAAAGAACATTCATTAACATACCACTGAGAAATACAGAAAGAAATACCTAAATAAACAGCTAAATATTTTGTAATAGTTGCTTCTGGGGAGTATGACTATTGGGTCTAAAGGCATAAGAATACTGTTTTTTAACTCTGAGGTTTTTAGCATTTAAAAAAATTATATAATAAAATAAGTTGATAGAATTGTAAAAGTAAAAGCTAGAATAAAATGCACAAAGTTATAAATTCTTTACTATTAAGATGTTCAAGGTGATAATTTTATCATGTTTCTCTCAAACATTTTAAATGTTACATAATTTATATGGATTACCAATAAATCATCATGAAGAATAATTTTCCTATTTTACTCTATTTCAGAAAACATTGTAAGTGTTCTCCAAAAGAAATAACTTGGTAGTATGGAGAATGGAGGGGCTTTCCAGGTGGTACCTGACTGACAAAGCAGGAGACATAATCAGGAGACTAATGATGCAGGGTTGATCACTGGGCCAGGAAGATCCCCTGGAGGAGGGCATGACAACTCACTTCCAGTATTCTTCCTGGAGAATCCCATGGACAGAGGAGCCTGGCAGGCTATAGTTCATGGGGTCACAAAGAGATAGACACAAATGAGATGACTTAACATGCACACAGCCATGGAAAAGGGAAAGTACATTAATCCATTGCTATGTTTGTACATCTTAAATCTTACTACTGTATACAGAACAAGTGATGACACTCTACTCTGCCCATCAACACATGATGAGAGGGGACAAAATGTTTTCCAGGACTAAAGGAGTTGCTAGTTTTATCAGTAAATTTAAAACCCCAAGGAAAGTATGTCTCAAAGAGGATTATCAGCACTGAAAAATAGGTGGGCTAGAGAAATAAAAGGCCCAGTTTCTTATCTGCAAATTTAATTACCCAATCTCAGACCATGAAAATTCACCAGATTTGTTTTCTTGGAGGCTCTTTTGGTAGACAGCAAGCAGACTTCAGAAGACAGTCCATTCACACCTCTGAATAATAAAGCATCAGAATAACAACAAGAGGTGTCCATGACTGAGACAACTTCAAGGTACAAGTAAATAGCTAGATTTCTGAATCTCTGATCTTAGGTTAACTTTACACTATCTATACTCAGGAAGCAAAAATAAAGATGAAATTTCCCTTTCAAAGACTTTGTCTTCTACTCTATTCTTTACCTAGACCAATATGAGACAATCCTTAAATTTACAACTCATTACTTGGGCTGTTAATTAAATGATACCAGTTGACTTAGAGAAATATCAATGACTTCAGATATGCAGATGACACCACACTTATGGCAGAAAGTGAAGAAGAACTAAAGAGCCTCTTGATTAAAGTAAAAGAAGAGAGTGAAAAACTTGGCTAAAAACCCATCAATCAGAAAACTAAGATTATGGCATCTGGTCCCATCATTTCATGGCAAATAGATGGGAAACAGTGACAGACTTTATTTTGGGGGGCTTCCAAAATCAGTGCAGATGGTGACTGCAGCCGTAAAATTAAAAGTCACTTGGCTCCTTGGGAGAAAATTTATGACCAATCTAAACCACATATTAAAAAGCAGAGACATTACTTTGCCAACAAAGGTCCATCTAGTCAAGGCTATGGTTTTTCCAGTAGCCATGTATAGATGTGAGAGTAGGACTATAAAGAAAGCTGAGAACCAAAGAACTGATGCTTTTGAATTGTGATATTGGAGAAGACTCTTGAGAGGCCCTTGGACAGCAAGGAAACCCAATGAGTCCATCCTAAAGGAAATCAGTCCTGAATATTCATTGGAAGGACTGATGTTGAAGCTGAAACTCCAATACTTTGGCTACCTGATGCGAAGAACTGACTCATTTGAATAGACCCTGATGGTGGGCAAGATTGAAGGCAGGAGGAGAAGGGAACGACAGAGGATGAGATGGTTGGATGGCATCACCAACTCAATGGACATGAGTTTGAGTAAACTCTGGTAGTTGGTGATGGACAGGGAAGCCTGGCGTGCTGCAGTCCATGGGGTTGCAAAGAATCGGACATGACTGAGTGACTGAACTGAACCAGTTGACTTTAGTTTTCTCTCAGATAAAATGTTAAAATGTGACTATTTCCTAATCAACAATCTAATGCTCAATTTTCTTAAAAGGTATCCATTTCTATTAAAAAGATAATTACTTGTCACTAAATCATAAAGACATATAGTGCATAGTATAAAATTTTAACAGTGTATACAGTCAATATGTGTGAACAATATGGTTAACTAGATGCATAAAAATACTTGGCCTTTACTGAAATTATAACTGGTAGAAATATTTTATGGATAAAAGTGAACAACTCCTGAGGAGTGAAAATATATGCATGTGCTGTGCTTAGCTGCTCAGTTATGTCCAGCTCTTTGTGACCTCATGGACTTTAGCCCACCATGTGGATTCTGTCCATGTGGATTCTGCAAGCAAGTATACTGGAGTGGGTTATCATGCCATCCTCCAGGCGATCTTCCCAACCCGGGGACTGAAGCCAGGTCTCCCTCATTGCAGACAGATTCTTTATCATCTGAGCCATCAGGGAAGCCCAAAACATATGTATAATAAGGAATAAGGAAATAAGGCTTAGAGTCAGGTAACTTGGATTGCTTCTGGCTCTGCCATGGACGAGCTCTGGCTTTGTCCAAGTTGCACATTGTTTTCAAATCTTAATATATCTATAAGCAAAATACAATTCATAGCTTCTTAGTTATAGATTTCTTAAAGGGTTAATACACTCATCCATCCAAGTGACTACTGCAGGGATTATTGGTATCAACAGGAAGAAGAAAGGAAAGGGAAGGGAAGAGATTCAGGAAGTGGAAGCAGTGACAGATTTCTCTTCTTGGGCTTCAAAATCACTGCAGATGGTGACTGCAGCAATGAAATTGGAATACACTTACTTCTTGAAAAGAAGGCTATATGACAAACCTAGACAGCATATTAAAAAGCAAAGACATCACTTTGCCAATAAAGTCCATATAGTCAAAGCTATGGTTTTTTCCAGTAGTCATGTAAGGATGTGAGTACTGGACCATAAAGAAGGCTGAACACCAAAAAATTGATGCTTTCAAATTGTGGTGCTGGAAAAGACTCTTGAGAGTCTCTTTGACAGCAAGATCAAACAAGTCAATCCTAAAGGAATTCAACCCTGCATACTCATTGGAAGAACTGATGCTGAAACGGAAGCTACAATACTCTGGCCACCTGATAAGGAGACTCAGCTCACTAGAAAAGACCCTGATGCTGAGAAAGATTGAAGGCAAAAGGAGAAGAGGGTGGCCAAGGATGAGGTGGTTGGATGGTATCACCGATTCAATGGATGTGAACTTGGGCAAACTCCCGGAGATGGTTTGCCATCTCCTGGAGTTTGGGAGGCCTGGCATGCTGCAGTCCATGGGGTCGCAAAGAGTCAGACACAACTTAGAGACTGAACAACAACAACCATGTTAACAAATGAAAGAACATGTACATGAAGGTAGAGAACCAAGTATTACACACTGGATCCTATGTTACTGTTATCAATTATTGACAGAGAGTTTTTGAGACCAAGAGCCAAATGAACCCAGGCAGAGGGGGCTGCAGAGGCTCTCAGAAAGCCATCTCAGGTCAAGTACCCAGACCACAGGGTCTTATATATTGGTGCAGGTCAGAAAGCAGACACTGCCAATGATAGAGCTGTGTGTAGCCTTCTGTCAGGGCTCTGAGTACCTGACAAGAGTGCTGAGCATGTGACTCATTATAAGTCAAATTGTTGTAAGTGAGAAACCACCTGTAGTTAAAACAAGTGCCTCACTGAATGTATCAGAGCAAGAGAAAACTTGAGGCAAGAGTGATCTCGTTGATGCAAAAGAGCCCTCAGCTCTGACCTGCAGTTCTTTCTAGGAATTCTCTCTTGCCGCACCTCTATCCAGCCAAAGTTTCTCTTCTAAGCTTCCTCTTTGAAAGAAAGTGGACTCTGGACCTGAGGCTGTCTATGGTGACTCTATACCCAGGCTCTTCCTTCTTTACAACATTGTGGGTTGCTCTAAACAATCAAAAAGGGAGTTATTTCCCTTTAGCTTCATGTATAAACCATACCAAAAAGTCCTGTCTTACCTATTTAGTCTGAGCTCTGTACCATGGACAGGCACTCTAATTCAATTTCCTCGACCAAAACACTATCACCATTCACAAAATCTGTTTATTTTCACTTTCCCTTCAGCTTGGCCAAGGTAATTTTCTCTTTTTAACATTAAAGTTAAATCCCATTTGGATATTGCCACACATTGCTTGGCCATTTTCTGCCTCTTCTCTCTTCACTGTTAAAGCTTTACAAGCTCACTATTTCCATCTATCCCTCCAACTGGGTCTGAATCAGCTTTCACCTTCCCTCTCTTTTTTTTATTCTATAGTTACATTTATGTTTCACTAAAAAGCTTTTCTCTGCTTTTTATTGCACCCCTTCCTTTCTTTTCCTTTCTATGCCCTTAGCAATCAGGTCCTCCTCTTTTCTCAGTATGTTTTCCTCACGGTCACACTGAGGTTATAGATTTTTGGAAGAAAGATTATAGGGATAAGAGGTGAAATGTCATTTTCATCACATCCCACCAAGGATACTTACTATCAACATTACTTATCCATTCATTGAATGCTAGTCAACTAAGTCACAACCCATACTCAAGGGATGGAAAGCTAAACTCCATCAACTTAAGGGACACTATTGATATATTATGTGGTAAATTTGTCTCTTCTTTTTATTTATTCAAGAGTATATTTGTATCAGAAATCTCTGGTGAATCAGCAGTAAAGAATCACCTGCCAACGCAGGAGACTCGAGTTGGGCTTGTGGGCTACACAGTCCATTGGGTCGCAAGAGTTGGAAATGACTTAGCAAATAACATTCCACCACCACATTTGTATCAATATTAACTCATGTACATTAATTATACACTTTGGGCTATAATCCAATAATGCTTTACTTTTTGCTGAAATTGTCCATGTTCAGCCACTGAGAGCACTTTCAGCTTAGCTCTTGTATTAAAGCTCATAGTACCTATTTTTTGCTGACCAGAAGTTTGGTAAGTATTTATTTGAGCATTGGTGATGAACAGGGAAGCCTGGTGTGCTGCAGTCCATGGGGTCACAAAGAGTTGAACATGACTGAGTGACGTGATTGAACTGAACTTAACTGAAGTGAGTAAGAAGGCCAAGTAGAGGAACTTCTATCTCTAATACCCTGTGGTACTGGCATCACCATATAGAGATGGTGGGACTTTGCATTGGTTGGTTTACATATCAAAGATATGTTCCCTAGCTGAATCCCTGCATCTCCTTCTACCTCTAAGAGTTTGCTAACCCTGTGAGGTATAATCTCTGCCTAACTAGAAAGGTTTTTTAAGATTTCAAAATATCATAATATACATACATATATAGATATATACACATATGCATATATATATATATATATGCAATACATCTGTAAGCTCTTCATGCAGTTGAAGATAGTAATTTGGAAGAAAGTATTAAAGAATTCATCTAGACTGCATCTATCTTAGTCTCTTAAGGTGGCTATATAGGAAAAGATACCATAAACTGAGTGGCTGATAAACAACAAACATTTATTTTTCACAGTTCTGGAGGCTGGATGTTTAAGATCAGCATACTGTCATGATCAAATAAGCCCAAAAAAGATGGAGTCACATTAAATAACATTCTAAAGGTCATACACATCTAGTAAAGTTGCAGAGTTGTTTTTTTGAATTGAATTTATTTTATTCCAAAACTATACTGTAGTATGTTAAAAATAAAAATTAAAGAAAATCCAATTCCCTATTAGGCTCTAGATAGAAGCTTGTTAAATATCTAATTTCCTTTAGAATTGACTGGTTTGATCTCTTTGCTGTCTGAGTAACTCTCAAGAGTCTTCTCCAACACCACAGTTCAAAGGCATTAATTCTTCAGCCCTCAGCTTTCTTTATAGTACAACTCTCACATCCATACAATGACTACTGGAAAAACCATAGCTTTGACTAGACAGATCTTTGTTGGCAAAGTAATGTCTCTGCTTTTTAATATGCTATCTAGGTTGGTCATAGATTTTCTTCCAAGGAGCAAGTGTTTTTTAATTTCATTGCTACAGTTTCCATCTGCAGTGATTTTGGAACCCAAGACAATAAAGTCTATCATTGTTTCCATTGTTTCACCATCTATTTGCCTTGAAATGATGGGACCAGATGCCATGATCTTCATTTTTTGAATGTTGAGTTTTAAGCCAGTTTTTTTCACTTTTCTCTTTCACTTTCATCAGCAGGTTCTTTAGTTCTTCTTCACTTTCTTCCATAAGAGTGGTGTCATCTGTGTATCTGAGGTTGTTGATATTTCTCCCAGCAATCTCGATTCCAGCTTGTGCTTCACCCAGCCTGGCATTTTGCATGATGTACTCTGCATAGCCGTTAAATAAGTGGGGTAATAATATACAGCCTTGACATACTCCTTTCCCAATTTGGAACCAGTCCATTGTTCTATGTCCAGTTCTAACTGTTGCTTCATAGCCTGCATACAGATTTCTCAGGAGATGGGTAAGGTGGTCTGGTATTCCCATCTCTTTGAGAATTTTCTAGAGTTTGTCGTGATCCACACAGTCAAAGGCTTTGGCATCATCAATAAAGCAGAAGTAGGTGTTTTTCTGGAACTCTCTTGCTTTTACTATGATCCAAGGAATGGTGACAATTTCATCTCTGGTTCCTCTGCCTTTTCTAAATCCAGCTTGAATGGTATGGAAAGACCTTTCTACTACAGATAACAATTTACTTCTGCCTTAGTCACACCAGGGCCAAGTATCAGACAAGTGAAGCCCACAGCTATAGCTCAAAGTACACTGAAATTATGCAAACTAGATAAGGTGCTATGCTCAGTCATTTCAGACATATCTAACACTTTGCAGCCCCATGGACTGTAGCCCACCAGGCTCTTATGTCCATGGGATTTTCCAGGAAAGAATACTAGACTGGATTGTCATTTTCTCCTTCAGGCAATCTTCTGGACCCAGAGATTGAACTGGGGTCTCCTGTGGTTTCTTTACCACTGAGCCACCTGGGAAGCCCATGGAACCTAGCACTGACGATAGTGCCCATTGACACAGCACTGTCTTTCCTCCTTTCCATGAAAATCCCCAAAAGGGTCATAGCTTAGGCATTTCACAGCTCCTGCTTCTGCTTCCTGACTAAAACCTGGTGTTGCTCCAGTGGCCTCATGATCCAAGTTGTGCTTGTCATTTCTAAGAAATAATGAGTAATTTAAAGTTTTTTTTTGTTTTCAATGACATTGCCTTTCTGCCTTGTCTCCAGTCATATGTATAAATGAAGACCTGGGCCTAGAACAATAAAATTGATTAAAATATTTTCATATCTTAAAAATACATTTTTATTTTCAATATTTATAATTTCTAAAAAATATAATTTCTTTAAGAATCTTGCCTATGTTAGCATAAAATAGGTTTGTTATTATAAATGAATCAATAAACATCTTTTTTTAATTCTATTTTCTATTATGGTAACTATGAAATATAATAACATACTGAAAACCCCATACAAACCAAAGTTTGGGGGATCCTCAACCATTTTTAAAGGGACAAAGGGCCAGTAAAACATTTGAGATGCACTGCCTTCTAGTGAATGGAAGCTTTTTCCTTGTCTAAGAGAAACATGAAGGAAAAAAGTATGGACAAAGTAGTTTACTCTATAGATATACCAAGAAAACACCAAGAACCCACCCATTTTAAAATGCCATCTTAACAAAGGTACTTGTGGACATTTTTGAAAGAAAAAATAAGATTTGGCCAAGCTTCATACTGTTTTTAATGGATTGTCAATAAACATTAAGGCAGTTCTTATTCGAGTCCCTTAATGTTGGGAAATGACAGAACAGGAAAACAAGTGAGTCGTAATCCCAAAATATGCTACACTGCCACAAAAGTAGATGAGTCAGTTTGTCCCTGGCCTCCTTAATTCCTTGTGTTTTCTTACCCATCTCACGGATGAATGAATATTTGGGAAGAAATTGCCTTTATTGAACATGTTATTTCTCCACTATGAGCTTCTCCACTTCAAGAGAACACTTCTGGGGAAATGAGTCAAGTAATGTATTTGTTGATTTCACATTTGTCAAAAAATAAAATGCTTCGGGAAGCTTCAAACCAACATTCACTCTAGTCCAACTGCTACCGTCTTGCCTTCACCATCTGTAGCTCTATTTGCACGCTTGACTTCCTCTTCAGCTTTATTTTAATGGAGATCCTTAAATTGTGTGCTTGTTGTATATAACACATGTTGGTATCTTGCAACTTTTTCCACGTTTGTCTCACTGGTGAGAGTAAACCCTGCATTGCACGAGCCACTTGGAGTCACTGTCCCATCTATTTCCTTTTCTTATACCTCTGAGCAACCTAAGTGAAATTGTTTACATGGTAGATCTGAGCCTTTATTGAATTCCTTTTTCAAATCTATCCGTTTATTTTCTAACTTAAAGCACCGCTGCTTTACACTTATTTGTATTCACTTCTACCACCAATAAAAATAGTGACCTCCTTTGAAGAAATGTCCGTTAAAAAAAAAAAAAAAACAGAAAGTTTTAATCTCAGTTTTGGGGGATTTTTTGGCCTATAACATTTGACTCAGAAATTAGTTTTTTTCTCACATCCTGGTGGATAGAAATCCAAAGTTAGTGCCAGCTGGATCACATGCTCTGTAAAGGCGCTAGGGCAGAAACCTTTCTTATATCTTCCTAACTCCTGGTAGATGCTCCAAACCTGGGCATTCTTCAGTTTATAGCTGTTCAGTCAGTTCAATCTCTGCTCCATCTTCTCACAACCATCTTCCCTCTGTGTGTATATTCTGTATCTGTGTCTTATAAGGACACCAGTTATTGAATTTGGGACCCACCCTGATCCTCTATTACCTCATCATAACTAATTACATCTGCAACAATCTTCATTCCAAAGAAGGTCACATTCTGTGGTTTGGGGTGGCTTCTTTTAAAGAAACAAAGACTTGGGATTTTCATTTTTTGCTTAATCTCTTTACCTTAGCTTTTTATTGTGTGTTAAATACTTTACAAAACAAAACAAACTAACGAAACCCAGAACCAGAAACATCAGGCAAGTGCCTAGGCTGACCACATTCCAAATTATGAATTTCTGTGTACTGTGTATCTAAGTTCTTCCAGGAACCACAGAGAAACTAAAAATGTGAATATGATGTCCACTAATCCTAAGGGTTCCATATATTATATCATGTGATGAAAAAAATAAGGGTCAATAAATCGTCCCTCAAGTACCAACAATCCATACTGTATTGTTACCATATCTACTCTAGACATTTGGAGTCTAGAAGGCAAAAGTTACTATTAAACAGAGTTATAGATGATCACAATTACTTTCATAAGCTGTAATTATTTCCATTTTCCTTAAACTCAGATCAAGATCAAAAAAAAGAAACAGAAATTAAGTATTTTGTGCTTTATCTCTCCTCACTTAAACCCTGTGGGATTAAAGGAGATGAATTTAATTGAAATAAATGAAAGCCAATGTTTGTCGAAAGTTTATGAGATCTGATGTTGTATGCACTGGAGGTGTGTGGAGATGGGTGTGACTGTCCTCATACTCTGGGATGGCACTCTAGAATGTGGCAGAAGGGACAGAAATACAAGCACACAAATGACTTCAACATTACCAGGGAGTATACACACAAGAAGACATGAACAGAAAAAGTAAAGTGTTTTTCTTCAAATTCCTCTTTACAAGCTCACTCAGACATCAGAGGTAATAACCATGAGAAGCGTCTCTCTAGGCCCTTTTGGGATTTCCACTTTGCATCAGGCTATTCTCCAAATTTATCACCTGGAATGCTTTAAATATTTTATCCTTCACAGCCTTAGTGATATTCTTTCCAAATCTCCTTTAAGGACAAAGTCAGAGAGACTCTGATCCAAAATACAAATGGACATGTAAGAGTTAAGGTAAAATCCACAACTGCTGTACTGGCATGAAAATAATTATAATTATATATGTGTGCTCAGTCATGTCCAACTCTTTGTGGCCCCATGGACTGTAGCCCATCAGGCTCCTCTGCCCATGGAATTTTCCAGGCAAGAATAATGGAGTGAGTTGCCATTTCCTACTCCAGGGGATCTTCGAGAGCCAGGAATGAACCTACATCTCTTGGTGTCTTCTGTATTGGTGGGCAGATTTTTCACCACTACCTTCACCTGGGAAGCCCAATTACAATTGCAGTTGTAATATAATAATATGATTATAATTATAATCATTGTTAATATTTATTTGCTGTTCACCAGGTACTTCATACTATTTAAAGCTTTAAACTTTCTAAGAACCCAAGAAGATATGTGTTACTATTGTCACTATTTTTGCAGATGAAGGAATAGATGCAACAAAGAGTCCAAATGACTTCTGAGTTACAGGGATCACAGACAGCACCTGGCTTGAGATAGAAATGGGCTTTTGGCTCATTGCTGCTGTTTGGAGAGGTGGGCTGAACCAGAGAGCAAGTTGGCACTGAGTAGACTTTCTGCCACTCCTATGCCTCACAGTTTGGTAGAAGAATTTTCTTATGATGTTCAACTCTGGCAGTTTCCCTAATTACCAAGAGCCCGTGATGAATGTCTCTCCACGCTGTGGGGCCAGCACGCAGAGGGGGCAGGGAGCCAAATATCTATTGAGAGCACACATCAGAGGACGGCTAGGTATCCTTATGCTCCAGGATTTCATGGACATTAGCAGTGCTTAAACAGGATTAAACAGATTTAGAATCAAAGAAATACAATCGAAGTCTCAGATTTCACTAATCATAAATGTGAAAATTCCTATAATTAGTGAATCAACCTAGATAAAAAGTGTTGACAATTTTGACATCGATTATCATGAGACACAGGAAAACATAAAACACAATAACAGGAAATACGGTAGTAGGCCAAATGTGCCATCCATTTATTCGTATAAGTTTGACAGCTAACATCAAACAAATATATTAATATTATGCATTCACTCCTAAAATCATTGATTCAAAAAATATTCAGACTGTCTATCACATGCAAAGCATTATGTTCTGGAATAGACAAACAAAACAGGGATGTGTTCATTTACATCATTTCTATTTTAGGTGACAGAATTCCTAATTAAACTAGCATAAATAAAGATCTTGTTGATATTGTGGTTCTAATGTTACTGTTATCCCTTTTTTCTCCTCCCTCTATCTTATTTTTCCCTCTTGCTCTCTTTCTCACCACTGCTTGGCTTCATTCATAGTCTTTTCCCATTTGGTAGCCTAAGATAAATGGCTGTCATCAAAGACAGACTTGATATTCTTTTTGTCCCTTTTCTTCTTCTTGGGTTCATCCCTGCCCATCTCTGCTTTATGTCTGGGTGAGTCCCTATGCCTTGTTATGCCAATGGACATAGCTGAAATGAATCTCACATGCTAGTAAAGTAATGTTTAAAATTCTCCAGGCTAGGCTTTAGCAATACGTGAACCATGAAATTCCAGATGTTCAAGCTGGTTTTACAAAAAGCAGAGGAATCAGAGATCAAATTGCCAACACCTGATGGATCATCAAAAAAGCAAGAGAGTACCAGAAAAACATCTATTTCTGCTGTATTGACTATGTCAAAGCCTTTGACTGTGTGGATCACAATAAACTGTGGGAAATATTGAAAGAGATGGGAATACCAGACAACCTGACCTGCCTCTTGAGAAACCTGTATGCAGATCAGGAAGCAACAGTTAGAACTGGACATGGAACAATAGACTGGTCCCAAATAGGAAAAGGAGTACGTCAAGACTGTATATTGTCACAGTTAAATAAGGCTGCTTATTTAACTTATATGCAGAGTACATCATGAGAAATGCTGGACTGGAGGAAGCACAAGCTGGAATCAAGATTTCTGGGAGAAATATCAATAACCTCAGATATGCAGATGACACCACTCTTATGGCAGAAAGTGGAGAGGAACTAAAAAGCCTCTTGATGAGAGTGAAAGAGGAGAGTGAAAAAGTTGGCTTAATGCTCAACATTCAGAAAACTAAGATCGTGGCATCCAGTCCCATCACTTCATGGCAGGTAGATGGGGAAACAGTGGAAACAGTGGCAGACTTTATTTTTATGGGCTCCAAGATCTCTGCAGATGGTGATTGCAGCCATGAAATTAAAAGATGCTTACTCCTTGGAAGGAAAGTTATGACCAACCTAGAGAGCATATTAAAAAGCAGAGACATTACTTTGCCAACAAAGGTCCGTCTAGTCAAGGCTATGGTTTTTCTAGTAATCATGTATGGATGTGAGAGTTGGACAGTGAAGAAAGCTGAGCACAGAGGAATTGATGCTTTTGAACTGTGGTATTGGAGAAGACTCTTGAGAGTCCATTGGACTGCAAGGAAATCCAACCAGTCCATCCTAAAGGAGATCAGTCCTGGGTGTTCATTGGAAGAACTGATGTTGAAGCTGAAACTCCAATACTTTGGCCACCTGATGCGAAGAGTTGACTCATTGGAAAAGACCCTGATGCTCGGAAAGATTGAGGGCAGGAGGAGAAGCGGACAACAGAAGATGAGATGGCTGGATGGCATCACCAACTCGATGGACATGTGTTTGGGTGGACTCTGAGAGTTGGTGATGGACAGAGAGGCCTGGTGTGCTTCGATTCATGGGGTCTCAAAGAGTTGGACACAACTAATCAACTGAACTGAACTGAAACTGAAACTGAGCTTTCCAGGTGGTGTTAGTGTCAAAGAACCCACCTGCCAATAGAGGAGACATAAGAGATGCAGTTTCCATCTCTGGGTTGGCAAGATCCCCTGGAGCAGGGCATGGCTACCTACTGCCATATTCTTACCTGGAGAATCTCATGGACAGAGGAACCTGGCAGGCTATAGTCCACAGGGTTGTGAAGAGTCAAATATGACTGAAGCAATTTAGGATGCATGCACGTAAGGAGAAGGGAGAGTGTACACATACATTTCTATGTTTGCACATGTTAAATCCTACTGCCACAGACAGGACAGACAAGACATGGTGTTCTTCTGGGCTCACAGTACTGCCAGGAAGAGGCAAGTAAGAAAGAATGCCTTATCTACTCTTTCTTTCTTCCCTAGGTGAGACTTTGGGGCAACAGGTGGAGGATAGGGTAGGGATGACAGGATGAAACAAGGTTGATTCTAGATGGATTGCATGGAGGAGCACTCCACCTGCCATAAACTAGCAAAGAACAGTGATACCAAAGGCTAAAACATAATTATGTAAAAACACTGAGAATTTGAGGATGTTTATTATAACATTTAGAATACATTTTAATTGTGTGAGACCACTGAGAATTTTCTTTTTTTTTTTACAGTACTTAGATTTCCATTTTTATTAATGGTCCTTATATCTTCTGATCATGGAGAAAAAATTAGATGGCTAATGACCTGGGCAAATGTCCCAAGTGGGAATCCGAAGGGCAGAGCTCTTTCTGGAACCCACCAATTTCTGTGGCCAGGTCAATGGGGTGTTCTGAACTTCCAGGTTTGGTATCAAATGCCAACACCTGTGGGAAAGGGGTAGCAATGAGATCAGTTTTACACAAGGCATCAATTGGGTTTCCCTGAAAAGATGTCAGAGAAAGAATGGCTAAGAAAGGTGACACAAATATCAAAAAAGCACAGGCACAAACACTTTTTAAAAATTAGCATAGATGTTTTGCACAGTTAGCATATACCTATTCATGTCCATTTGCCAGTTACCAAAAATGAAACTGAAGTTACAAGGTGATAAAGACAAGCATGCTTCCTGTTTTCATGGTACATGCATTCTAGTGGAGAAGACAGACATAAAGAAAGAAAGAGGGGACTTTTCTGGTGGAACAGTGGTTAAGAGTGCCCCTGCCAGTGCAGGGGACACCAATTCGATCCCTGGTCCAGGTAGATTCCACATGCCATGGAGCAACTAAAGCCCATGCACTGGAACCACATTCTAGGGCCTGCAAGCCACAAGTACTGAAGCCCAAGCACCCTAGAGTCTGTGCTCCACGCAACAGAAGAAGCCACTGCAATGAGAAGCTGGTGCACAACAACTAGAGAAAAGCCCTCACGCAGCAGTGAAGACCCAGTACAACCAAAAATAAATAAATAAACTTAAAAAAGAAAGAAAGGGAGAAAGAGGGAGGGAAAAGGAGAAAGAAGGAAGAGAAAGAGGCCATGAGTAATTCTGAGACATGGAGTTATCTTCAGCTTGCATAAAGTTGACTTGTGTAGGAGTAACCCAACCATTAGACTTGTCAATGATCAAAGGCAAAAACAAAACAAGGTTTATGATAGAGAGGGAAGGGGAGGAAAACAAAGACAAAAATGCCTCATAGTCTCAGGACACTGTTTTGCATTTTTAGGGAATAAATGGTTTGGCTCAAAGCTAGCAGAGAATCACTCAGGATAGTTTGCCTTTTAATACCAGTATTTGCCTCTGAATACCAGTATTTTAAAAAACTATACTCAGATTTCTTGAAAATTCTATAGAGTTTAGCTATGGAATATATGTGAGACTTTCTTTTTAATTTAATTTTAAATTGAAGGATAATTGCTTTATAGAATGTTGTTTTCTGTCAAACATCACCATGAATCATCCATAGGTATACACATGTCCCTTCCCTCCCAAACCTCACTCCCATCTCCCTCCCCATCCCACCCCTCTAGGTTGATTCAGAGCCCCAGTTTGAGTTCCCTAAGTCATATAGAAAATTCCCATTGGCTATCTATTTTACATACTGTATTGTGAGTTTCCATGTTACTCTCTCCATACATCTCACCCTCTCCTCCCACTCCCGTGTCCATAAGCCTGTTCTCTTACGTCTGTTTCTCCATTGCTGCCCTGCAAATAAATGTACTGGTACCATCATTCTAGATTCCATATATATGTGTTAGTATACAATATATATCTTTCTCTCTGACTTACTTCACTCTGTATTATAGACTCTAGGTTCATCCAGCTCAAATGCGTTCTTTTTTATGGCTGAGCAATATTTCACTGTGTTTATATACCATGACTTCTTTACCCATTCATCTGTCCGTGGTCATCTAAGTTGCTCCCATGTTCTAGCTATTATAAATAGTGCTGCAAAGAACATGTGTCTTTTTCAGTTTTGGTTTCCACAGGGTATATGCCTAAGAGTAAGATTGTTGGGTCATGTAGTGGTTTTATTCCTAGCTTTTTAAGGAATCTCCATACTGTCTTCCTAGTGGCCATATCAATTTACATTCCCACCAACAGTGCAAGAGCATTCCCTTTTCTCCACACCCTCTTCAGCATTCATTTTTCGTAGACTTTTTGATGATGGCCATTCTGACGGCTGTTCTGAGAAGATTCTTTATGTCATACTTCATTTCTTGCCATGAATGCCTCTACCTTATTTACTTTCTATCTGTCTCATTTTTATCAGCCCACTTCTCTAAAAGATATATCAAGCAAAGAGAGTAGAGTGTTAGTAGCTCAGTCACATCTGACTCTTTTCAACCCCATGGACTATAGCCCACCAGGCTCTGTGTCCATGGCAAACAGATGGATAAAATAATGACCTATTTGATGACTGCTTTGGCAGAAATAAATGAGGATCTGAGATGCAGAAAAACAGGTTAGAGAGATTATATATGGTTCATTATAAAAATGTGTTTAGTAATTCACAATCAACTACTGGTAATTAGTTCTAAAGTCACGAAGTCAAAAGAACTCTTTCAGGTATAATTCAAATCACCTATAACATTTGGGCCCAAACTGGCATGGACCATCAAGACTCTGATAATGTTTGTGAGCAGATATGGTGAAGACCCTGTTTAGAGGATGATTTGAATGTAGGTTTGAGTTTCATGAATGACAGCATCACTGCCTCAGTCTTTCTCATCTGTTTTCAAGAAAATGTGATGACCCACATGCCTGAAGGACAAGGGGAATCTTCATCACTAACCTAAACTGAAAAGAGTGTAGATGGATTGCAAGAGGATCCCAAAAATAAAATAAATGGAAGAGCAAAGGTAAGACTCTGACTTTGGAACAAATACAGGAAAATGTGGGCAAAGAGTGGGGCTCTCAATTGAAACTCAATCAAATTTCATTTCCTCTTCTGTTCCTACCTTCTCAAGCGTATCTGCTCCTATTTTTCAAAGATTAGCGATTGAACCTTATTGGGACTCTGGGGCATGTCAGTAGTGGTGAAAGGGGAATTTCCAACAGGTCCAGGATGGGCCAACTGGAAGGAAAAAAGAGGGAGAGTTGATGGCGATTGTCATGTAAGGGATTCCTTCCTGGAACTTATTGATAGAGTAAAATCTTTATTCAGTCAGGCAGTCAGTGAGTAATGGTGACATTATTTCCTGTTAACTCCATGATTCAGGGCTTGGGAAGAGGAGTTTGGGAAGAGTAACATATGCAAAATTAAAGAAAATAAGTCCCAGCAATCCCACTGTTGGGCATACACACCGAGGAAACCAGAATTGAAAGAGACACGTGTACCCCAATGTTCATAGCCACGTTGTTTACAATAGCCAGGACATGGAAGCAACCTAGATGTCCATCAACAGACGAATGGATAAGAAAGCTGTGGTACATATACACAGTGGAATATTACTCAGCCATTAAAAAGAATACATTTGAATCAGTTCTATTCAGGTGGACAAAACTGGAGCCTGTTATACAGAGTGAAGTAAGCAGAAGGAAAAACAAAAATACAGTATACTAATGCATATATATGGAATTTAGAAAGATGGTAACGAGAACCCTGTATGCGAGACAGCAAAAGAAACAGATGTATAGAACAGTCTTTTGGACTCTATGGGAGAGGGCAAGGGTGGGATGATATGGGAGAACGGCATTGAAACATGTTAATTATCATATGTGAAATCAGTCACCAGCCAGGTCTGATGCTTAGGGCTGGTGCACCGGGATGACCCAGAGAGAGGGAATTGGGAGGGAGGAGGGAGGGGGGTTCTGGAAGGGGAACACATGTATACCCATGGCAGATTCATGTCAATGTATGGCAAAACCAACACGATAACGTAAAGAACATTAAAAAAAATACAATAAAATCAGAAAAAAAAAGAAAAAGAAAATAAGTAAACACTGTAAGCTTTTTACTTGAACGCCCATCCTCATGTAGGGTCATATCCAGGATAACTGCTCCATCCATCTGCTAGTACCTGCCTAGAAAAGGTATGCGTTGGACAGGTTTGTGTTAGTCCATGGACAGTCTTGAAAAAAATGATACCATGTATCTCTTCTCAAACAAGCTAAGCAACTTTCAGTGATCCCAATAGCATGGTTTAAGGTACACTTATTGATTAGATAGCCACTGTGTTCATTTCCTTACTAGCCAGGGGTGAATGAGGCAGGAAGAATTAGCTTTGTCTGGACTAACTTCTGCTTCTTACCTGACTGATCAGAATAAGGCAAATGCGCTTAATAAGGACTGACTTGTTTCTAGGGAGATCAAGAAACCAGAGCTTGAACAAGGTGTTGTTACCATGTAAACTTAAAAAATAAATAAATAAAAACTAATTGTAGGCTTATGAAAAACAATTCCTAGCTACTACAATTACAATGGCAACTACTACTCATTATGTAATTTGAAATTTCTGCTTAAATTTGTCATCATGAAGGAAAAAAATTAAAACCTCAAATGTTTCAAATTACTCTAGGCTGGAAATTCCTGATTTTCCCTGTGTTTCCAGTAAGGTTTGACTTTGAGATGATTTCCGGAAAATAAAGAAAAAAAATAAAAAAGAACTGGAGTAACTCATAAAAGCAAGTAATAGGCACATAATTGTGTGAAAAAAGCTAAAACAACATTTCACAGCTGGTCAGCATAAAAACTGACTTGTCGGTTTTACTTTACAAATAGCACCTGTACGTCTTAAATAATACACATGTACATTATTCACATGAAGACTTACATACTGTATAAAATTTCTGTGTGTGAGAAAAAGGGAAATCTAGCTTTTCCCAGCATTTTTTAAATAAAATTAAGGAACACTGATTCTGAAACATATGCTATCCATCACAACAGATAGACTGTTCTGTAATCTGTGCTAGGCAGAGACAAAAGAAAATGATTTTGAGTTTTATCAGGAATGTGGTATATTTCCTTAAAAAGAAATCTACAATGGAGGTCTCAAGGTTTGTTTTCTCTGCAAAGGGAAAGGAGGAGTTGACATAATACCTCCTCCCACTTTCTCAGGACTTGCTATACTCTCCTCACGTCAGTACAGCCTACACGGAAAATGGAGTTCGAGCAGAGAGCATCTGTGCATGCTCGCACAAGCTGATGTGAGCTGTGTGTCTAATATGTGCAGGACTGTGTGTGTGCACTGGTGTGTCAAGGAGCACTTTACACCACTGTGGATTGTGGGAGGAAAATGGACAGGGAGGTAAAGGGCTAGGAAAAACGAGAAGATAGTTTAAGTAATAGTTTCCCCTTTAAAAAAAAGTTAGGGTTAATATCAAAGCTAGCATAGTATATACACTCCCTTCCCTATTTCCAAAGTGCAACCTTTGATTTTCATTTTGTTTCATGTTAAGAATATTTCATGAAAGCTACCATCAATAAACTTTGAGCACACAATGTAGAATTGTTAACTATGTGCTCAGTTGCATCTTATTCTTTGCGACCACATGGACTATAGTCTGCCAAACTCCTGTCCATGGGCTTTCCCAGGTGAAAATACTGGAGTGGGTTGCCATTTCCTAACCCAGGGGATCTTCCCAACCCAGGAATGGAACCCAAGTCTCCTGTGTCTTCTGTATTGGTAGGCAGATTCTTTACCACTGAGTCACCTGGTAAGCCCCTATTGTTAACTATAGGCACAGTGTTTCACAGCAGATTACTGGATTTTAGTAGTCTCGGTAACTGAAACTTTACACTCTTAAAGACCAACTCTCCATTTCCTCTCCCTGCCAGACCCTAGCATCATCATTCTTCTCTCCAATTTTAGAAATTTGACTCCTCTATGTGCACGACACAGGTGAACCTGAAGGACACTGTGTGTGTGTGTTAGTCACTCAGTCATAGCCAACTCTTTGCAAGCACATGGACTGTAGCCCAACAAGTTCCTCTGTCCATGGAATTTCCCAGGCAAGAATACTGGAGTGGGGTATCATTCCCTTCTCCAGGGGATCTTCCCAACCCATAGTTTGAACACAGATCTCCTGCATTTGCAGGCAGATTCTTCCCAATCTGAGCCACTAGTGAAGCTCCAAAGAACATGAGGTAAAATGAAATCAACCAGTAATAGAACAGACACTGCATGATAGCACTTGTATGAGGAATCTAAAATAATCTTTGGTTTTGAAGCAGGTCTTCTGAGAATTTGCAAAGGTGAGGGGCACTTGCAGGGAAGGGTAATCTAGAGTCTTTAAAATGGGCATACAGGGCCTCAAGCAGCAGTAGAGCTGGTCTACTTGCTGCATCTAGCATCTGGCCACTCCAGGACATGACACTCAGGGACCTCAAAATACAGCAAGACCTATAGGGTAGGGACCATAATATGGGAAAAACTATTCCAGAGTTGAGAGACTGAGATTCTCCAACTTGGGAGGTAAGGAGCAGGTGTTTGCCTGGAGGGGAATATTTTATTGTCCGTTATTTCCTCACTCTTAGCATTAAAATCATAGATGGGAGAAGGGGAGGAAATAACACTTTAGCGAATGGAAATTTGAGAAAATATTACTTACAAGAACATACACATCCTTTACAGGGAAGCTGTGCTGGAAATACACAGCTGAGAGCACCTGCAGAAGTTGTTTTTTTGATTTTTTCCCCCCTCTAGTTGCATTTTCCAGTTTGCACTCCAAGTATTTCTTGGTACAGTTGGCTCCTTCTCTGAATGGTTAGCATCTCTGAATATTAATCATGGCTTATTCATCTTTATATATCTCCGGAGAACCTTCAGAGAACTCTGCATTAGGTGCTTGGCAGGTATTTGTTACACTGGGTGGATTTTAAGAGACGTGGACTGAGCATCAAATTAGGAGGGAAGGGATTTTAGCTTCAGGAGAGCTGGCCACTAGTGGACTTTTGGCTTACCGGCAACTCATTTTGGTCTTGACTTTTATAAAATCTCTAGTTTCCAACTGATAACATTCTAGAGTCAAACATCTGTTTTCCTTTGGGGAAATGTGAAATTACACATCAGGGATATTCATGTACTCTAGAAATGCAGTAGACACCTCTCATTAAATATGCAAAAATAAAATTGTTACTTAGAATAATGAAACAATGAAGTAGCAATTAGTCCCCCTAAACATGATGCCTCATATATTTTCTCTTTCTACTTTAAAAAATGAAAATAAAAACCCAGACTACTTCCATCCAGTGTAAATTATTTCTTGGAGGAACAGACATTAATTTTTCTGGAACATTACTGGAATCTTCATCCTAATCCACAAGAGTAACATTTTTAAAGTATTACAAGATGAACTTCCTAAAGTGCCCAAGTTACTTTCACAGAAAAAAATTATATCCAAGTAGAAATTTTCTGAATGTGTAAGAATTTACTCATTGTATTTATAAGCTATATTAGTTTCTGCCCTCGTAAATATATGGTTATAATTATATTTATTACTTGATATTTATGTTTGGAGCTTTATCTGTTTCTATTCTGTTGTTCAACATATCTCTAAACATTTAAATCATCTATCAAACCAGTCAATCCTAAAGGAAATCAACCCTAAGTATTCACTGGAAGGATTGTTGCTGAAGATGAAGCTCCAATACTTTGACCATCTGATATGAAGAGTCGAGACACTGACGCTGAGAAGGATTGAAGGCAAAAAAAGAAAAGATTGACAGACGATGAGATGGTTGAATTGCATCGCTGACTCAACGGACGTGAGTTTGAACAAATGCTGAGAGATAGTGAAGGACAGGAAAGCCTAGCGTGCTGCAGTCCACGGGGTTGCAAATAATCAGACACGACTTAGCAACTGAACAACAACCTGAGTACAAATATCATTATGTAACTAAAACTGAAGGCCTAAAATTCAGAGACATGATTCATGGGAGAAGTGCAGTGTTTTGGAAAGAGGAGAAAAATGTTCACTAAGAAGAAAATTCATTTGGAATTCCCTTAAATGCTAAATAAGAAATCTGTGAATGCAAATGATTATAGTTAGTTAATGTACACCACTGTCATCTAAAATGCCTCTCTATCAAAACGATCCTTTGAGATTAATCATGATGAAAAAGTTAAAATTACTGAATCCAAGTTGTTTTAGAGATGGTGTTTCATGACATATATTAGACTGTTTTTTTACTGAAATTGGTAATAGCAACAGTAATAATAACAAATGCTATCTAAGGGCATAAGACCGTGACCACTGAAGAGAGAATGGCCAGCACAAACTTGAAGACTATTGGAGGGAGAGGAAAAGTGCAAGAAAACTAGATTGTCCCCCTTCATGTCCTGATCTTGAAAGTCTGCAGTTCCTCAAAATATTCAACTGGTAGTATGGGTCTTAGACTGAGAGCCTGAGGGATTGTGGAATTAAAAGGCAATGGCCTGATATAAATTCCCAGTAACAGTGTAGGAAGGTTCCCCTTTCTCCACACCCTCTCCAGCATTTTATGTTTGTACACTTTTGATGATGGCCATTCTGATATGAATGGGTGGCAGGGAGTGGGGGCAGTGTCAAGGGGGCTTCCCTTTTGGCTCAAATGGTAAAGAATCTGCTTGCAATGCAGGAGACCAGAGTTCAGTCCCTAGGTTGGGAGGATCCTCTGGAGAAGCAAATGGCAACCCAGTCCAGTATCCTTGCCTGGAGAATTTCATGGACAGAGGAGCCTGGTGAACTACAGTGTATGGGATGACAAAGAGTTGGACATGACTGAGTGACTAGCACTTATTTACTTATTCTGACTGGTGTGAGGTGATAACTCATTGTACTTTCGATTTGAATTTCACAGCTATTGTGGAGAACAATATGGAGATTCCCTAAGAAACTAACAATAGAGCTACTATATGATCAAGTAATCCCATTCCGGGGCAAATATCCCAAGAAAAGCAAGGTTCTAAAGGACATATGCACCCCACTGTTCCTTGCAGCACTATTTAAAATAGTGAAGATATGGAAGAAACCTAATGGTCCATCAACAGATGAATGGATAAAAAGAATGAAATAATGCCATTTGAGGCCACATGAATGAACTCGGAGATTATCATACTAAATGAAGTAAGTCAGAGAGATAAAGACGAATATCACATGATATCGTTTTTATGAAGAATCTTTTAAGAAATGTCACAAGAACTTATTTACCAGACTCAGAGAATGAATTTATGGCTAGTAGGGAATAACAGCTGGAGGAGGGTTAGCCTGGGAGATTGATGTGTATACATTGCTACATTAAAATAGATAATGGACAAAGATCTACTCTGTAGGATCTCTCCTCAATATTCTGCAATAACCTAAATGGGAAAAGAATTTGAAAAATAGATAACCTGTGTAAGTATAACTGAATCACTTTGCTGTACACCTGAAACTAACCCAACATCGTTAATCAACTATGTATGTGTCTATGTGTCTGTGTGTGTACTCAGTCATGTCCTACTCTTTTAGACCCACAGACTGTAGCCTGCCAGGCTTTTCTCTCCATGGAATTTTCCAGGCAAGAATACTGAGGTGGGCTGTCATTTCCTTCTCCAGGGGAACTTCCCAACCTGCATCTTTTTTGCCTCCTATATTGACAGGCAGATTCTTAAGCGCTGTGCCAGCTGGGATTCAACTATACTCCAATATAAAATTTTAAAAATAAATTTTTAAAGGCAATGGCCTTCAGCAATAGTAACTTCTTCCCAGATGTTGTGGTATTTCAGAATCCACTAGGGGTTACTGAGTGGTCCTGAAGCCCCAATGATCATTATATTCATTACAATTATAAGTGAGAGCTAACTCTCAGGTGTTTCACCCCTCCTCTCCAATGACTCCAGAGGGTGCTCCAGGCACAGGGCAATGGGCATCACTGCAGGACAATTCTGGCATCCTCAGGTTCATTGCTCCTCCGAGGACTTGAATCCAGTTCAGGACCTTCCTGATTCCTGAAAAAGTAATTAAATCTCTTGGCAAGGATACAAGAAACCATCAGCTGCTTGGCCTACATAGAGGTGCCCCTGCTATCCCTGGCATGCATCCCTGTGAATTTAAGGTAGAAAACAGATTCATTTTTCACTGATGTATTCATTAATTCACCTAGGAATAATGGGGAAGGAAGATGCTCTTGTCCCTACAGTTAACCTTTTTTTTTTCTTTTATTTATTTATTTATTTATTTATTAGTTTTGCCAAACAATGACATGATATCACCATGGGTTCACATATGCTCCCCCTCCATAACCCCCCTCCCTCCTCCCTCCCCCCGGGAAATCTCTTTGCACCAGTCCCAAGCATCAATCCTGGGCCGGCTATTGCTTAGACATATGATAATTAACATGTTTCAATACCTTTTAATCATTATCATTAGTGGTTAGAATGTTTTTCCAGTGGTCATGTATGGATATGAGTATTGGACTATGAAGAAAACTGAGCACCGAAGAATTGATGCTTTTGAACTGTGGTGTTGGAGAAGACTCTTGAGAGTCCCTTGGACTGCAAGGAGATCCAACCAGTCTGTCCTAAAGGAGATCGGTCCTGAATGTTCATTGGAAGGACTGATGTTGAAGCTGAAACTCCATGACACTCCAATACTTTGGCCACCTGATGTGAAGAGCTGACTCATTTGAAAAGACCCTGATGCTGGGAAAGACTGAAGGCAGGAGGAGAAGGGGACGACAGAGGATGAGACAGTTGGATGGCATCACTGACTCGATGGATATGAGTTTGAGTAAACTCCGGGAGGCCTGGCCTGCTGCAGTCCATTGGGTCGCAAAGAGTCAGACACAACTGAGGGACTGAACTGAACTGAACTGAACTGAGTGGTTAGAAAGTCACTGGATTTTCCTTTTTTTTTTCCTTTTCTTTATTTCTGCTAAAGTTGATAATTTGAGGAAAGAAAGAGGAGGGACAAATAAAGTTGCAGTCACAATGCCGTTCACATACTAACATCAATTGGTGCCCTTCCTCCCAAAAAACAGTCTTCTTTTTCACCTACGAGGAATTTTTCTGAGAATGATAGTATGTCAGGAGCAAGGGTGGTGAGTGGTTGTTTTGAGAGAAATAAATATAAATATGGGTATTTACGGGCTTCCCTGGTGGCTCAGCTGATAAAAAATCCACCTGCAAGGTGGGAGACCTGGATTCAATCCTTGGGTTGGGAAGGCCCCCTGGAGAAGGGAAAGGCTACCCATTCCAGTATTCTGGCCTGGAGAATTCCATGGAAGAAGTCCATGGGGTTGCAAAGAGTCAGACACGACTGAGCAACTTCCACTTCACTTCACTCATGGGTATTTATCATGTAAGTATCATTTTAGCTGAAGGAAGAAGTGAAGTGTGGGTTCATTATGTTTTTAATCTTAAGGGGGGAAATGAGTTAACGCTTTCAACCTGGCCGTCATAAAGCAAAGCAAAGGAAGTTCCAGTCATTCCGGATTGAGTGACAGATTGTGGGCGCGGATGAAACTCGCGCTGGAGGAAAGGGGTAGCGCGCGGCTCGCACACAAAGGCGAGGAGTTCCCAGGCCTCCCGCGGCCCTGCCCGGGGACACCGCAGCGGCGCGCCACTGCCCAGCCCCTCTGCTGGAGGCTGGGAGAAGTTAGTCACCCGAAACCCTAGCCTAGCGGGCATCCGAAAGCGACAGCAAAGAGTCTGGGGAATGTGGAGGGAGGAGATTGGTACCGAGAGCGCGGGGCGAGGGGGTGCACGGGAAGCCGAAAGCCCTTGGCTGGTGGATGCTGCTGCAAGGTTTGCGAGGCCGGCGCGCACCGGCGTGCAAAGAGAGGGGGGGGAAAACTTGCGGCAGGAACTTCCTACAGAGGGAAAGAAAAGCAGGCGAGAAGGAGGCAGGGAGAGACTTGAAACGTCTCAGTAACTTGAAAAGCACACCAAAATCACCCCTTCTGGAGATGAGGTAAGCCGAGGTTAGCCAACCCCATTGGTTGTGAAATATCAGACAAACCCCGAACCGCTGTGGCTTTAAATGAGGCCAAGGAAGTCTTCTGTTTTTCTTCCTCAAATACTTTTTTCTCCCCCTCCTTGCTCTCTCCCTCCTCCCTCCTTCCACCTCGCCGGGTCCCTTCCTCCTCCGCGGTCGCCCTTTCCTCGATCACCCCACCCCCCCCCCACCCCAGGCCCGCCCTCCCCCATCTGATTAGGCGCGGACCAGGAAGGGTGGGAGTGGAGGGGGAAGCTCTCCCTTTAAGAGGCAGCTTGCAGTGACGAATTGTTGAAATTGCCATTGCAGGATGGCATGCCGCTATAAATTCATTGTTCCACCTCCTCGCATCTTCACAGCGCTCGCGCTGCTCTCGGCGCTCGCAGCGGCAGACTGGGGATGACGGCGGGCAGGAAGACACCGCATCCGAAGGGACCCAGACGCGCCGCTTCGCTGGCTCGCCGCAGGCCGCCCCTTGCATTTTTGTTTTAATTTTTCTGCTTTTTTCCCTCTCTCCTTCTTCCCTTCCGGCCGGTTCCAGTAGAGACAAGGAAACCCCCAAATAAGAAAGGAAGCCGGCTCCGGAGCTGGGAACCCCGCGGCCGGCGGGTCGGAAGCAGCAAGGAGCCTGGAGGAAAGCATGCACCAGTCGCCCGCCTGGTGCGCGGCACCTTCCTGACTTTTTTTGGTGCTCCGATCCTAGCTGTGTTGGGTTTTGCCCCCTTTTCTAGTACTTGCTGAATCTCCGCAACCCGGCTTCTTCTTCTTCTTCTTCTTCTTCTTCTTCTTCTTCTTTTTTTTCATTTTTTTTCTCCGCTCCCCCCCCCCCTTTCTTTCTTTCCTCCTGTTTCCGGAGCCCGAATCCAAACATTTTCCAAAGCAACAAAGAAAAGTTCGCACGCTGGCATCGCGGCCGGGACAGGCTGGCGCTGCTACCGGGTTTCCCCTCCCTCCGACACTAGACAACCTTGCAAGCAAGTGTATGTGTGTCCCCACCTCCCGTCCCGGTAACTTCCAGAGCTAATAACAAATAACCCACCAAGTCCTCCCGCCGGCGCGCAGCCCCTCCCCGCGGGCAGCGCACTATGCTGCTCGGGTGGGCGTCCCTGATGCTGTGCGCGCTCCGCCTGCCCCCGGTGGCCGCCGGCCCCGCCGCGGCACCTGCCCAGGATAAAGCCGGGCAGCCTCGGGCTGCTGCTGTGGCTGCGGCCGCCCAGCCCCGCGGGCGGCGGGGGGAGGAGGCGCAGGAGCCGGCGGAGCCTCCGGGCCACCCGCACCCCCTGGCGCCGCAGCGCGGGAGCCGCGGGCTCGTGCAGAACATCGACCAGCTCTACTCCGGCGGCGGCAAGGTGGGCTACCTCGTCTACGCGGGAGGTCGGCGGTTCCTCTTGGACCTGGAGAGGGACGGTTCGGTGGGCGCCGCTGGCTTGGTGCCCGCAGGAGGCGGGCCGAACGCGACCCGGCGCCACCGGGGCCACTGCTTCTACCGGGGCACTGTGGACGGCAGCCCGCGCTCGCTGGCAGTCTTTGACCTCTGCGGTGGCCTCGACGGCTTCTTCGCGGTCAAGCGCGCGCGCTACACCCTGCAGCCGCTGCTGCGCGGTCCCTGGGCGGAGGCGGAGGACGATGCGCGCGTGTATGGGGACGGGTCCGCGCAGATCCTGCACGTCTACACTCGCGAGGGTTTCAGCTTTGAGGCTCTGCCTCCTCGCACCAGCTGCGAGACCCTCGAGTCCCCTCCAGGGCCCCGCGAGCGCCCCCCAGCGCCCCGCCGCCCGGACGGACGCTGGGCTCTGGCCCCGCAGCAGCTCCCGGGCCAGTCGGCTCTCTCGTCCGACGGGAGTCAGGGACCACGGACGTGGTGGCGGCGGCGGCGCCGCTCCATCTCCCGGGCCCGCCAGGTGGAGCTGCTCCTGGTGGCCGATGCGTCCATGGCGCGGATGTACGGCCGGGGCCTCCAGCATTACCTGCTTACCCTGGCCTCCATTGCCAACAAGCTGTACAGCCACGCCAGCATCGAGAACCACATCCGCCTGGTCGTGGTGAAGGTGGTGGTGCTGGGCGACAAGGACAAGAGCCTGGAGGTGAGCAAGAACGTGGCCACCACGCTCAAGAACTTTTGCAAGTGGCAGCACCAACACAACCAGCTGGGGGATGATCACGAGGAGCACTATGACGCGGCCATCCTGTTTACTCGGGAGGTAGGTCCCGCCTGGCTGAGTAGTTCAAGCCCTGCAGTAAGGAGGTAGGTCAAAGGGGCGGCCTTGTTGACAGCCTTCTTTCTCCCACGAACTGCCTGGCCCCATGGGTTTGCTGACCTGCTCCTTGCAGGAAACCCATGGCAGCCTCCCACTGTGCTAGTGTGTTCAGAGGATAGAGTCAGCAGCAAATCAAACCTTAAATGACCAAGTCGGGCTTAGATACCAACCCATCAGGTAGGATGTCTCCAGTCTGAGATCTGGTACCAGAGAGGCGCAAATAGGATAAAATGGGGCTAGCATGCTTGGGAAAATGTGCACGGCTTCTGTGGGGAAAAGGGGCAAGCGAGTCTGTCTTTGGAATCAGGGGTCATCTACTTTCCAGTGAACCCAAAGGTAGAACTTTGGCTAACCTGATGGAAAGCACTGTGATGGTTGATTCGCTGTAGCCACTCATCCACCATCTTCCTTTGTAAATGCCCTACCTCCTTCCTTGAACCTCTTTCAGGACATAAGTCAAAGGAATACTTTCTAAAGGAGGGATTCATTTTCTCATCTGGCTTTCTGATGGAGTTCTTACATATCCACCTTGGTGGAAACTTGGTTCCTTGGATGGAAGAGATGCAGGAAGGCCAGGAGGATAGAGAAACCAGTCTTGTGAGGTTCCTTAGAAACGCCTTTGCCTGGTCCTTCAGTGCATAGCAAGCACTGCTAAGCTGTCCACAGCTGCCAGTCAAGGGTCACATCCAACTTGCATGTTTTGGGTTTTGGATGAATGTTTCTGAAGTCCCAGAGCGGAAAGATCTGGGCAGAGAGTCAAGACATGAAGGAATGTTTTTCCAGGATTTCCCTCTTTTAAGGACGGAGGTAATGGGAGGGGGAAAAAGAATGACCTTTATAGACTCAGAGGTTCAGAGAGTAACCCAGTACCTATGTAGACCACCACAAAAGTGTGACATTCGGACACAGAGTCTGAGCTGGTTTTGTGCTGGTTTTGCTGGGAGTTGAGCCTCCGTTTTCACAAGTGTCCTCTGACTGGCAGTTTTGAGTCATGCTCTCAGATGTCTGGTAGGAATGGACCTTGATAGCACTTTCTTTAAGTGTTTGAGACCCATCCAGGATAGATGAAGGATTAAAAACTTTGGAATATTATGCAAAATCATGGTACAAAAGGGAATGAACAGAAATAGGACAGGAAATCCAATGACGGAGGTTTCAGAATCACACAGCTCCACCACCTAATTCTCCTATTTTTACTAAGGCACTCCTGGTATGAAGGAAAAGTGTTGATAAATTTGGAGTGAAGAAACACTTGTGGTTCATGGGGTGGACATAAATGTAAACCACATGTAAATAAAGACGCTGGAGGGCAGCAGTTAGGGAGACACCGCCAGTACATGGTGCTTTGCAAGATGGAAAATCTTTCTCTTCATTAAGTGATCTCCTGGACACCATCCTTTAATTTTTCTGCACAACATTAATCTTTAAAACGGAAGAACATTCACTTTTGTAGCCTTCCATATGAAGTGAAGTTCTCCTGTAAAACTATCCCTTTCTTATTTGGTTTCCAGGTCTTTTTTTTTTTTTTTTTTCGGTAAGCAACTTTCCGTGTCTGGATTTCTTGCTTTGCTACATCACTAGAGGCTGCCAAGGAGGCTTCAGAGAGTTTATGGAAGGAAGTTCTCCAAAGACAGAAGAAAAAATACTTTTGTAGGCATACTACTCCAAAGTGTTCCCTTTGAACATTGTCATGGTGCACTTTCATTTTTAATACAAAGGCAGATTCCATAATGTTTTCTAAATAAACATAAATAGAAGACCCCATGACTCCCTAGTTACTGCCCTATAATTTTCCTAATTGCATCTTAGAATAAAAAGCAAAACTAGTCAGTGATTCTAAATGATTTGTCTGTTGCCTTTTCTGGATTTGATTTGAGTAGTTAACAATTCTTATTTTCCAAGCTTTGGAATATATCAGTACTTTTTAATAGATAAGGAAGGAATAAATTAACATCTATCTTCATTTTAATAAGTACTATAAGGACATTCATTTTTCAAGCTAGTCTACACATGGAAAATATTTTACATGGGCCCTCGCTGGCCTCCTTGCCAAGCAGAAGCAGTAAAGTAAATCTCATTTAGTTGGTGCCTGGCCCTCTGGTATATACATCTAACTTTATGAGAACCAAATATTTGAAAAGCATGTTATCATGATTATATGCATCTAATTTTAAAAAGCATGATTAATTAAGGGGCTGAGAAGAATATTGCAAGATTCCCACACAGCATTCATTGCGGAGTACTTTAAAACACAATGTCAGTCTCCAGTTAATACTTCAGGGTACAGATGATCTGAGATCTTCAGTTTCATGGAAATCAGATATCTGGGATCTAAAGAAAAACTTTCATGGCTGTTTTTTTTTCAATGAGAAATACCCGGAGTTGGCACCAGTGTCCCACTTTTACAACTCTGTTTTGAATGCAAGAAGTATGTTGCTTAGCAGCCAGACGCCAAGCCATGAAATCCATGTTTTGATGGGCTCAGAGCACTGTTCAAATTCTGTGTCCAGATGTCTTCTCCTAAATTGCTTGTTTTTCAGGCATGAAGCAAATGTGTGAGGATATGTTTTCCACCCCTGTTGACTAGACGAGGCCACCTTGAATGCTGTGTCTAGGAGTCAGCAGAATACTGCTGGTAATTCATTTATTAAATGAACAGACTTCACTGTTAGGACTGTACCCCAGCACTTGGCACTGTCCTAATTAGAGAAACTTAGCACCAGTCACTTTTTTTTGCAAGAGGAGCAGTTTTCATTCCGGAGTGGCACTTACACTGGAATTCACACCACTTCTTCCATCAAACAGTAGAAATCCGATCGCCCTAGGATTTATTTTTGCCTTCCAGAATCCTTTTCTGGTTCTTGGCTTCCTCTTTTTTTTTTTTTTTAAGATAGTTTCTTTAAAGACAAACTCTTAAACCCATTTTGGGGGGCAGGCGATTTTCTTTAGAGATAAAATGCCTACTTGCTTGAGAACAAAGTGGGAAATTGTTTGTTTAATATTTTTTCCCCTCTGCACCACATCAATGAAAGCTTGACTTTTTCATGGATTGGAAGTGTTGGGTTGAAATTGAACCAGCTAATTAGAAGAAGTTAATTCATTTTCATGAATCATCAGTGTGCCAGTTAACAGGTAATTGTCTGTCAGTTAACACCTTGCTCCTATAATTGGTCTTTTTTTAAAGTATATTTTATATTGGTGTTAGTTTCAAGTATACAGCAAAGTGATTCAATTATGCAAATACATGTATCTGTTCTTTTTCAAATTCTTTTCCCATTCAATCTATTACAGAGTGTTGAACAGAGTGTCCTGTGCTACACAGTAGGTCCTTATTGGTTATCTGTTTCAAACATGTACATGTCAATCCCAAATTGCCAATCTACCTTCTGCCTTATAATGCTGTAAGGCATTATATGAGAGACTGTTACATTGTAACGGGGACTCCATTCAGAATTACTAGCTAGCTTCTTGCAAGGTTATCATACTAGGGGGCCTTAAAAGAAGATTGGGAGCTTGGAAGAAGGAGAAGGATGAGCTTTTTCTTATTTGCTTGTAGGCTAGATTAACTGATTCTATCACATATTTGAGTTCAAATCCCATTTAAACTGAAAAGGGACCCCTTCTCAAAGAATCATAGCCATTAGGTCAATTCTAACTGGTAGAAAGCTAAATAACTCAGACATGGGAAGACAGGGGGCAGCTTCAGCAGCTCAAGTCGACATTTAAATAATAAATTATGAATTGGAAATTGCTGAGAGTAGATCTTAAAAGTTCTACATCACAAGGGAAAAACTCTGTGATGGATGTTAAGTAGACTTACTGAGGCGATCAGTTTGCAATATATGTGTCTATTCAAATTATTTTGTACACCTGAAACTAACATAAGGTTGTAAGTAAATTATGTCTAAATTAAATAGCTGTGAAGAATATTCCACAAACTCAAAAGACAATAAACCATGACGCAGAGGATATATTTCACTGTCGTCTCTCTTATATTCAGCTCATGCATCTGAGCATCTCCTATTTGTGAGACACTCATTTAGGGAGTTGAAGGGAGTAAGACAATATCTCATCCCTGCCCACTCTGACTTGTCACCAAGGGAGAGGAAGCAGATATATGCATGTTGTTGTCATTTAGTTGCTAAGTCATGTCTAACTCTTTGTGACCCCATGGACTGCAGCATGCCAGGCTCTGCTGTCCTCCACCATCTCCCATCATCCACCATTTGAGTTTGCTCAAATTCATATCCACTGAGTCAGGGATGCTGTCTAACCATCTCATCGTCTGCTGCCCTCTTTTTCCTGACTTCAATCTTTCCCAGTATCAGGGTCATTTCCAATGAACTGGCTCTTCGCATCAGGAGCTTCAGCTTCAGCATCAGTCCTTCCAATGAATATTAGGACTGGTTTATTTTAAGATTAACTGGTTTATCTCCTTACAGTCCAAGGGACTCTCAAGAGTCTTCTCCAGCACCATAATACGAAAGCATCAATTCTTCCAGCACTCAGCCTTCTTCATGGTCCAAATCCGACATCTGTACATGACTACTGGAAAAACTATGGCTATGACCATATGGATCTTTGTCAGCTTACGTATATATATGTGCTGTGCCTGCAAGCTTAGTTGTTTCAGTTGATGCAGTGGATTATAGTCTGCCAGACTCTGTCTGTCCATGGGATTCTCTAAGCAAGAATACTGGAGTAAGTTGCCTCATCCTCCTCCAGAGGGTCTTTTCAATCCAGGGATCAAATCTACCTCTCCTACATTGGCAAGCTGGTTCTTTACCACTAGTGCTCCCTGGGAAGCTCACATATATGCATATATCACTCTAATGTTAGGAAAGCTCTAATAATTGCTGCAACTGAGCTATAAACAAAAGCTGAGAAAGAGAAGGGAACAATCAATTCTGCCTCTGGATCTTTATACAGGCTTTATTGTAAATGGAGAATTGAATTCGTCCTCAAAGGATGGATAGATTTGATTTGGATTCAACCAGCTTTTGTTGAGCATTTCATAAGATGCTATTCATAGTCATAAATCATTTAAGAATTAATTATTTCAACAATCTGCATGTACCTGATCTTATTATCATTTAACAGATAAGGCCATTCATACAAAGAGAAACAGAGATAAACTTCTCCTAGTAACAGCTGACAAATAGCTGAGAGGGAAGTTTGTCCTGTCAAGTGGTCTCTAAGATAAAAATATAACAATGAATTTATGCAAGCATTCAGTATATTTCTAATAGGCAAAGAGGGATTCAGAGGTTTGAAAAGTGGCCCTTTTCCTAAAAATCCTAATGTAGGAAACAGAAAAGAAAGTAGATTGTTATACACTGTGATGATGTTTTAATAAATGTGGTCATTAAATGTCATAGGAGTACATTAGAAGGTAGCGTAACCCATTTGAATTCAATTTGAAAGAAAGAGGAAAGCTAACCAGATCCATAAGGAGGATATAGGCATTGTAGAAACACCAAATTAATTCTGGCAGTTGCCCAGAGGCAGCACGGCAATCTTGGGAAATATAATAAGGTTTAGATATGAAAGGAGGGGGGCTTCCCAGGTGGCACTAGTGGTAAAGAACCTGCTTGCCAATTCAAGAGACGCAGGAGACCCAAGAGACTTGGGTTCAATCCCTGAGTCAGGAAGATGCCCTGGAGGAGGGAGTGGCAACCCACTCCAGTATTCTTGCCTGAAAAATCCCATGGACAGAGGAGCTTGGCTGGCTATAGTCCACAGGATCACAGAGAGTTGGACACAACTGAAGCTACTTAGCACCCAGCACGACTTCAGGATGCTAAAAGGTAACTGACTGCATCATATAGGTAGGGATCTCACAGGAAACAAAGGACCCTTTAGAAGCCTTTGGCGATAGACAGGAAGGAACAATGAAAGGAATGAGAAAGAGAGGACAGCTACGGAGACATTTGGAAAATGGAGCCAGTGACTCACAGTGACCCACCTGATGTGGCCAGGGAGAGACAGGCAAGTTAATGATGTCACCAAGTGTCTTATCCATCACTTTCAACTTCTTTTCTGGAATACCTTTCTCAGTGCATTTCGTGTGTATTGTACTGTGCCTGTAGATTATTGAATTTCACCAGACATACCATAGAGACAAAGATTATGCTTCCCAGGTGGCTCAGTGGTAAAGAATCCACCCGCCCATACAGGGGCCACAGGAGACACGAGTTTGATCCCTGGGTTGGAAACATCCCCTGGAGGAGGAAATAGTAACCCACTCCAGTATTCTTGCCAGGAAAATTCTAGAGCAGAGTAGCCTGGTGGGCTGTAGTCTTTGGGGTCGCAAAGAGTCAGACATGACCAAGAGACTAACACTTTCACTTTTTTTTTTAAACATTTTCAAACATCTTTTCATCGTTCAAGATCCAGTGACCTCCTTTGAGACACCTTTATTGATTTCCTCAAGGAGAGTATGTCGTTCTTCTTCTGAAATCCCTCAATAGTCTGTTCAGTCTGCCTCCCTCTTGACGTGTCTAAAGCATGTCATGTTTCTTAACCATTGAGATCAGATCTTATTTTATTTATTCAGTATACTGCCAGCACATAGTACAGCATCTGGCAGGTTGTGAACACACAGTAATTGTTTTAGGAATAAGTGTACACAGTTCCCTTGGTCCCTAGCTGTATCCAGAAGCACAGATGGAGATTGCATAACATGGGACATTGTCTTGTTCAGGTTAACAGACCCAAATGATGTGGTCTCTGCTGAGGTCCACATAAGATCCTCTGTAATGGGGTAATGCCATTTAGATAGCCAGAAAGGGAAATGACACCTCAAGAATCAGATGCAGGGAAACTTCCTGGAAGTCTAGTGGTTAAGACTTCAGCTTCCAAAGCAGGAGTGCTGGTTCGATCCCTGGTCAGGGAACTAAGATCCCACATTCTTAGAGGCCAAAATGCCAAAACACAAAACAGAAGCAGTATTATAAAAAATTCAATAAAGATTTTAAAAATGCTCCACATCAAAAAAAAAGTCTTAAAGAAAAGAATAGGATCCCACAAGACAAATATGAATTATGATGAATAAGTGTATATCTGAGTAATACTGATGGCCATAATATGTACCATACCCCTTTCTCCTATCAATAATTCTTCTTCATTAGGAACTGGGCAGGCAGATAGGTAGACATGCAAGGCTACGTAAACCCTCTTCTCTGCCCTTGCCTTGAGTTCTAGGCTTGTCCTCATGTGTGTGCTCGGTGGCTCAATTGTGTCCAACTCTTTGCAACCCCATGGACTGTAGCCCACCAGGATCCTCTCTCTATGGGATTCTCCAGGCAAGAATACTGGAGTGGGTTGCCATTCCCTCCTCCAGGGGATCTTCCTAACCCAGGGATCAAACCTGCATCTCCTGCTTTGGCAGGTGGATTCTTTACCACTAAGCCACCAGGGAAACCCAGGCTTGTCCTTACCAGTGGTAATATCTGTATAAATATTTCATAGAAAGTACTGTTACAAACACTGGGAGGAGCAAAGCTGAGCATCACTTCACCACGACTGTCGAGCACCTCAACAATGACCAGCCGATCAACAGTAGGTAGGGGTCTAGCTGAAAAGCCATGAGAAACCCAGACAGCACATTGCAAAGCAGAGACATTACTCTGCCATTTTTTCCAGTAGTCATGTGTGGATGTGAGAGTTGAAGTATAAAGAAAGCTGAGTGCCAAAGAACTGATGCTTTTGAACTGTGGTGTTGGAGAAGACTCTTAATAGTCCGTTGGACTACAAGGAGATCCAACCAGTCCATCCTAAAGGAGATCAGTCCTGAATATTCATTGGAAGGACTGATGCTGAAGCTGAAACTTCAATACTTTGGCCACCTGATGTGAAGAACTGACTCATTTGGAAAGACCCTGATGCTGGGAAAGATTGAGGGTGGGAGGAGAAGGGAACAACAGAGAGTGAGATGGTAGGATGGCATCACTGACTCGATGGACACGAGTTTGTGTAAACTCTGGGAGCTGGTGATGGACTAGGAGACTTGGCATGCTGCAGTCCACGGGGGTCTCAAAGAGTCAGACCCAACAGAGCAACTGAACTGAACTGAACTGAACTGTGTTAGTTCACTCCAGATTCCCCTTTCCGAAGCCCTCTGCCTTCATTCTGGCTGCTGTTCTGCAGTTGTGATCAAATCTGCTCTTACCAGCCTCCGTTTCCTTCCTTCCCTCAGTGCTTTTGTGCTGCCTGAGAGACCAGTCTCCCCTCTGTCTCCTGCTATTACTTCCAGTTTGCGCATCTATGTCTGCTTAGTTCCTTTTCCCCGCCCAGTACCAACCACTTTGATTTTCCAAGTTGTATTAGCTTATAGGCACCTGCATTTCAAGGTAGCATCCTTTGCTGACTCCTTGCCCCCCGCTCCATTCACAAGCATAGGTCTGGGACACTGTGAGTCCTTCTAAACTCCATGATGAATGACAGACACTGCCATATTCATGATATTGTAAATGGCCACCCCTGGCACCATGTCGATAAGTTCTCTGTCAAGCTTTCCCTGGTCTTGCTGACCGTTTTACCTCTATTGTAGGTACAGTGTCCCAGTCCTGTCCCCTGGCCAGGAACACACCAGAAGCCTACTGGTTAAATCTCTGCATGCTCTTACAATCCTTACATTGTATTAAATTTTCCATTGCATTATTGTCTACACATATCAATATCATAAAATCAATCCTGCTTAAAAAGAACCATCTTTAACATAACAGATATAACTTACCTTCAAATTTACACTGACTAAGCAGAAAAATCCTTGTCAGCACTCTTAATTAGTTTAACTCTTATGTGGATACCTTTTGTGATTTTCATTCCTTTAGTATCTCCTACCTCCAGTTTTGGAAGATAGATGAATGGATGGACAGACAGATATATAGGTAGATATGCTATTGACTCACTAGGATACTTCATCCTGCTCTGAATTAAAAAAACAAAATAACCTATAAACTTCAAATGAGCTTTGCACCTATAAATGTTGTTATAAATCATCATCAGAAAATAGAAATGAGTTTGATGGGTTATATTCTTAATAATTTGATGCACAAGTTCAGTTTTAATGGATTGCAGTAAACATTAGATCACAAAGAAGTACAGGCATTCACTGTCAGTCTTGAGGAAGACACCATAACTGGACTGCCATGATTTAAAACTGCCCGAGTAAAATGGAAAGATTTCTAGTTCACATAATTACAGTTACAGAAATAAAGACTGTGGCTATGCAGTCAAGGGGTTTAAGCAATGTGATTAAAAAAGAAGAAAAACTGCTTTTGTTCATGATTTTGTCACGTGCACAAATTTCCATGGCAAAGGGCCAAATGCATTTAATGCAATTCAGGGATGACAAGGAGGGTTGATGGGCTCTAATGAGCAATTGATTATCAGTAAACAGAGAGAGATGAAGAACCCACATTAAACTCCAAGTAGAACAAGAGGCCATTTCCATTAGCTGTGACTCTTCATCCAAGCTTATTAATGAAGTAAAGCATAAGAAGGGAAACATTTCTTAGATTTTGTCATTTGAAAATAATAACCCAAAACTGTGAAGGTAAACATAAATCCTGGTTTTAAAAAAACAATGTTCATGTGCAGAAATAACCTACGGTGTCCAGCAATTCACTTAAACCATGACCTGAGTCTTTGGTCTTAATGCTACTAAAATGATTGGAGGAAAAAATGGATTAAAACATGCATTCTACTATACAATTATCTCAAAGACTGATTGTTATGCAAACGTGTGTTCTAATTTCAATTTTAAAATCTACTAATTTGTTCTCAACAGCTGTAATTTGACATCCCAAGGGATGACGTATGAGGATACCCAGGAGACTTTGGGAGGCTATTGTTGGTTTGGTGACTCCATTTACCAAAGCTACTTGGCTGAGATTTCCACTGTCTGAAGTTATAATGACATGGCGGCCACAGTACAGTTCATCACAGCTGGGATCTCATAATATATGGAACACAATAAGAATCTGAACAAGTACTAGGGAAATTGTATGGTATATCTTTTAAATGTTATTCACCTTGACTGGACTTCCATGCAGCAAAATAGAGAAGAGTTAGAAGAGTATGTAGACATTGACCAGGTGGCATTGGTTATATAGTAGTAACGTCTCCTGTTGGCTTCCTGGAGTCTATTGCCATCTTGTTAGCATACAGCATATTAAACATGTGTGACAGTGTTCAGTAAGGCAAAAATCCACATAAGATAAACATATTTTCTCTTCGTCCTTATAGAATAAAAATATTAGCTTATGTCATCAGTATATAAATGAACAAAAAATAAAGGTGTATGAGGTCACTACATCTGACTATGTGCCAGAATTCACCTTCAGTTAAGCAAATGTTTGTTGAGTTCCTGTTAAAAGTCAGACATTGCAGTAGTTGGAGACACAAAGATAATAGCTACACTAGAAAGAACAATTTCAATTAGTAAACAGTCATCTTTCATAGTAATTAATATTTTTAAAAACTCCTTTGCCATTATTCACTTATGGCTTTCTTAATAGAAATATACAAACTCTCAATTCATTTTCATTGAAAACAGAAGTCAAATACAAGAAAAGCTAATGTCCATTAATATTCAAATAACATTTAGTGGAAAGTTTATCATTACAAATCTATATCATAAATTTTGGCTTCTATTTTCTCTTTATGCCTCATAATTTAAAATTGTCTTATTGATGTCTCTTTCATCTAATTTGATCATCTTAACCATTAGTAATGGGCTTCCCTTGTGGCTCAGCTGGTAAAGAATCCTCCTTCAATGTGGAGACCTGAGTTCAATCTCTGGGTTAAGAGGATCCCCTGGAGAAGGGAAGGGCTACCCACTCCAGTATTCTGGCCTGGAGACAGTCCATGGGATTGCAAAGAATCACACACTCTTTGCAACCTGAGCGAAGACTGAGCTCTTTGCAGGCTGAGTGACTTTCACAACCATTAGTGAGATGTGATCATATTCTCCTTTGAGAAACTCCTATAAGCTATACAACTTCTCACCAGACAAATATATACACTCATTTATATAAATACATTACAGAGGCATCCCAGGTGGCACTAGTGATAAAATTCCGCCTGCCAATTCAGGAGACTCAAAAGACTTGAGTTCAATCCCTGGGTTGGGAAGATCCCCTGGAGGAGGAAATGGTAACCCACTCCAGTACTCTTGTCTGGAAAATTCCATGAACAGAGGAGCCTGGTGGGCTACAGTCCATGGGGCCACAAAGAGCCAGACATGACTGAGTGACTGAGCACCCACAATATGTTACCTATTTTCTGAGGCTTGATCAGGTTGAGAAACACTACATTAAACACTATGGGAAAGATTGTATACATTTCTAAAGAAACCATCTATGAACTTACAACTTGATTTGGAAACTGAGATAATCTTTTGAGGAATTACCCTCATACATTAAAATTTAGTTTCCTATTCAAATGACTGAGAAATTTATATTCCGCCATAAATAGGTGGAAGATTTGCAGTTTTGCCCCAGTGATGGAAAATAAATTATTATGTTTGACTTCTGATACATTTAACATGAATTTAGGTCAGAATATTAAGACTTTCTTAAGCATGACCCTATGTGAAAATGATCCATAACATACATGCCTACATTTACGTGATATAGCTTTGTTAAGACTGTGGCTACTTTTATGACAGACAAGCCACAATCTTGGACATCTTTTAAAATGTAATTGAGTCCCATCATCCTTCTGTGCTTCTGAGGCCCAGAGATGCTTAGCAGAGTCAATGCCGTTAGTTTGTCTTTGGACCATTTCCAGAGCTGAGCAGGTGATACCATAAACAAATCCCAGTGTTGACATTTGGAGTGAGCAAGTGGTTCTACAAGGTGGCTCCTTCTGGATGTAAATTGACTTTAATGATTTCTGTCTTTCTCCTGGGTAGGATTTATGTGGGCATCATTCATGCGACACCCTGGGAATGGCAGACGTTGGGACCATATGTTCTCCCGAGCGCAGCTGTGCGGTGATTGAAGACGATGGCCTCCATGCAGCCTTCACCGTGGCTCACGAAATTGGTATGCAGCGTCTTTTCTCTTCCCTGGCCAAATCAAACACTTGTAACAGCTGCAACAGGAACCGGCATACTTGGCAATTAATTCCAGATTTCTCCTGGTTCGGATAACCCTTGGGGATTACATTTGTTTATATTTGCACTTTTAGGGTTAACTTCTAAGAGGGACGGAAACCAAAGTTAGGCACACGTGGTAGAGACTTCCTTTCTGTTGATGCCGTTTAAAAGTTTAAGAGAAAAGTAGTACTGCCACTTTCTTGTAAAGTGTCCACCCAGGACCTGATGAGATAAAATCTGTCACAGTTGACAATGGAGTGCAGAGTTGTTTGTCTTAGAAGTTACTATGTGGACTCATCCAGGGCGAATCAATTTACACAGAAATTCATCAGGTTTTATTCCACTGTCAGTGATACACTGACTCCTGGCAAAGGTAATCAATAGCTTATGGTCACCATTCCAGTCTTGTTTTTAAGAGCAAAGCAAATGAAACAAAACCTAACAGTCACCAGGGTTGGTTGTAAAGTGTTCCTTACCTGGTGACGTTAAGAATCTCATTTCAATCCTGAAACTGGAAATTTAAGACTAAATATGACAAATATCCCAGCAATTAGGAATATGTGTTTGGTAATCACTGACTGAGGCTACTAGATATATGAGAAATTAATTTAGTATTTAGGATTAGGTTTTAGAATTAGATACATCTGGGCTCAGTTCTTGCTAAAGTACTTTTTGCCTGTGTCCTATTGGTCTGATGATTTAAATTCTCTAAGCTTCAGCTTTCATATCTGAAATATAGAAATAATAGTACCTATTTCATTGAATTATTTCAGGGACCAAGTTGGGTAAGTTATAGACATCAGCTGTTATTTATATTCCTATACCCTTCTGTTTTGCTTTTTAATTAACTAATTCATTTACTTTTTAATGTATCACCTTTTAGCATTATCTTTTTGGGAGCAAAGTATGGTTTGATAATTATTGCACTTTTTGTTGTATTTTATTAAACATATGCAGTTTTCTTAAGCTAGCACAGTAATTTTAAAATAGAAATTAAAACTTTTCTTACACTTTAGTAGGCAAAGAACGTTTCACAATGTGCTGATTTTTGGCTGCTATGTTTTCTTTGGGGACTTAACTTCACATCAAAAGTACAATTGCATAAGTCAGTATATTAGAGCAGTAAAATAGAAATCAGTACTCAAGTTCCAATTAATATGTATTAATCATGATCTTGGTTTTCTTAACTGACACTCTTCTTACCACCTAAGCAAAAAAAATAAATAAAAGCACAAACATGATCTCTTAATATAAGTAACTGTCCAATAACATCACTGATAATAATCCAATTTAACACTTTGTTAATTGAGCCTCTTTAGCTTCAAGTTGGAGTCTCAGCTCTGTCTTCATGTTCTCCATTTTATCTCAGGCAAGAGATTCAGACAGACAAGTCTCCATTTTTTCCCTAGAAGGTAGACCAATAATGAATGAGACGTGGCTTTCTGTTGACTGCACTAGAAGACCTGATATGGCTGCAAATATTTTTAAAACACAGATGCCATTTGAATTTCAGGGCTGGGATCATGCCTTCACCTATCTCTCACACTTGCTTATTAAACTAACTGATAGAAATACAGCCTAAAATTGGTCTTTCATCAATATTTATTACATATATCTGTATGTGCACAAGTCAGTAAGTGAGAGAAACACAAGACCCACCCAAGGCAATATTCTGATTTTTCAACAAAGCTAAGAAAAATGAATTCAAATACTCAGAAGCATTGTAATTACCCAGAGATGATTTAAAAAGTATGCCAGTAATTAATTACCATTATTCAGAATGGGAGAAGTTCCATAAGGAAAGCTTTAAGCCCTGGTAGGCAGAGGCTGGTTAAAGAATGATGAGGGATAAGCAACAAAGTGGAATTGTGGCATCAACCACCATAAGATCATGAGCCCTAATTCTGACCTTCTAAAAAAGAGAGTCCAGATTCCATGAAGGATGAGCTTTCTTCCTTCAGTCCTCTTGTTGTTCAGTTGCTAAGTCCTGTCTGGCTCTTTGGACCCCATGGACTGCAGCACTCCAGGCTTCCCTGTCCTTCACTATCTCCCAGAGTTTGCTCAAACTCATGTCCGTTGAGTCAGTGTTGCCATCTAGTCATCTCATCCTCTGTCACCCCCTTCTCTTCTTGCCCTCAATCTTTCCCAGCATCAAGGTCTTTTCCAGTGAGTCAGCTCTTTGCATCAGGTGGCCAAAGTATTGGAATTTCAGCTTCAGCATCAACCCTTCCAATGAATATTCAGGATTGATTTCCTTTCAGATTGACTGGTTAGATCTCCTTGCTGTCCAAGGGCCTCTCAAGAGCCTTCTCCAACACCACAGTTCGAAAGCATCAATTCTTCAGCACCCAGCCTTCTTTATGGTCCAACTAGTGACCTATTTTCACACATTGACAGCATCTGGGAGGTTTCTTTGTAAGGAAACCACAGTGGCAGTAAATGGAGCTTCTTTGAGGCTTCATTAACCCTCCAAGCAACTTAATTAAAATGAAGAACGTTCTGGCACCACCTTTCTCAGTCTGCCTGAGTTCCATTACACAGGCAGATACAGCAGAGAGGTAGGACACCAGATGCTAATGAGAACAAGTGTTTTATTAAAACTATTTATGTAAAATAAGTTTTTTTTCTTAAGTGAACATGGTTCTACAAGAGAATAATGTGGGAGAAATGTGGGTTTCTCTGCAAAAAATCAAACCTATATCTATGATGTCTGACTACACTCCATGTTCCTTTTAATTTCTTGATTGGATCATTTCTATTTACTTCTTTAGAATTCTCTGTAATTTATTCTCCAATAAAACAGTGCCTACTTCATTTCCCTTTATGTGTCACATATGGCCTAATCTGAAGAATGTAAGGTCTGGGGATAGGGGAATATGGGTTTAATTTCCCTTTCATAAAGGAATCTGGCTTTCATTCATTTTGTTTTCTAATTGCTTTATTATTCTTTAATTCACTGTTCACCTAAATATTGTGAACACGTGTTATAAAGTATGAGCCTTAAAAATTGTAGCAAAGATAACCTTACAAAATATTTCCTAATCATCTGTATACGATTACAGAGCTTTGCCTCTGCAGCCAGTATGCTCCAGGGTCATGGAGTTCACTGTTTTGTTACCAGCGCTTTATTTTTAGATTGTTGCTTGTAGCCATCAGCCTGAGTTTACTATGCTCTGGATTCTAATTCTACTCTGTTCTTCTATGTAATTTCCTCCCTCTTTATTAGACATTTACTACTTTCCAGATCTGGAGGTTGTATCCAGGCTACATATGGTGATAAAGTGCCTCTGTGAAACCTCAGGTTTGCCAGTGTTTTGAATTCGCTTGAGTCTATTCCAAAATGAGCGATTTGCTTCATGTGTATGGTAAATATGTTTCTGTGCTCAAAATATAAGCTGTGGAGAAAATTTCCAGGCTGTTCCCATGATTTTTCTACTTTATTTGGTCTATCATCTATGAAAGTTAACAATCAGTTCAGTTCAGTTGCTCAGTCGTGTCTGACTCTTTGCAATCCCATGAACGGCAGCAAGCCAGGCTTCCATGTCCATCACCAACTCCTGATCTTGCTTAAACTAATGTCCACAAGTTGGTGGTGCCATCCAGCCACCTCATCCTCTGTCATCCCGTTCTCCTCCTGCCTTCAATCTTGCCTGGCATCACTGTCTTTTCCAATGAATCAGTCAGTTCTTCACATCAGGTGGCCAAAGTATTGGAGCTTCAGCTTCAGCATCAGTCCTTCCAATGAATATTCAGGGCTGATTTCCTTTAGAATTGACTGGCTTGATCTCCTTGCAGTCCAAGGGATTCTTTAAAAGTCTTCTCCAACACCACAGTTTAAAAGCATCAGTTCTTTGGTGCTCAACTTTCTTTATAGTCCAACTCTCATATCCATACATGACTGCTGAAAAAACCGTAGCTTTGATTAGATGGACCTTTGTTGGCAAAATAATGTCTCTGCTTTATAATATGCTGTCTAGGTTGGTCATAGCTTTTCTTCCAAGGAGCAAGTGTCTTTTAATTTCATGGCTGTAGTCACCATTTGCAGTTACTTTAGAGTCCAAGAAAATAAAATCTTTCACAGTTTCTACTGTTTCCCCATCTATTTGTTGTGAAGTGATGGTACTGGATGCCATGATATTAGTTTTCTGAATGTTGAGCTATAAGCCAGCTTTTTCACTCTCCTCTTTCACTTTCATCAAGAGGTCTTTTAGTTCCTCTTTACTTTCTGCCATAAGGGTGGTGTCATGTGCTTATCTGAGGTTATTGATATTTCTCCCAGCAATCTTGATTCCAGCTTGTGCTTCATCCAGCCTGGCATTTCACATGATGTACTCTGCATGTTAGTTCACTTTTATTAACTGGTTTAGTTTCACATGGCATGATCTAGTCACTACTTCCTCCTTCTTTACATTAAGGGTTTAAAGCACACAGTCTTGAGAGTTGAATGCAAAGTTTTTTGTTCTTTTTAAATAACTTATTTACTTATTGGGTCTTGGTTTCTTCATGCAGGATCTTTCATCGGGGTCCACAGGCTGTGTAGTGTGCAGGCTCAGTAGCTCTGCAGACATGTGGGCTCATAGTTCCCTGACCAGGGATCCAACCCACATCCCTTGCATTGTAAGGTGGATTCTTTAACCACTGGGTCACCAGGAAAGTCCCCCCAAATTTTTTTGTTCGTTTACTCACTTTTACTTTCTCTTTCACTCAGTCCATTGAAACATGTCCCTACATTGAGAATTATCATGTAAGACAGAGGCAAGTCCTTAGTCTTTATCTTGTACCTTTTTTGTCCATGATGTTAAAGTCATAACGAAGTGACTTAAATGAACAGTTCTGAGAACTGATGCTTCTTGTGCCACGTGTGAATGGGAATGCTTCTCTTTTCCTGCTTTCCTGTTCCTTCCCAACAGAAAGCTAGATTTTGGAGACACAATCCACTAGTGTCAATACAGCTTTCTGGAAAATAGATTTTGATGCATCTAGACACTGCCTAGGCAGTAACAAATTGCCTTACTGCCTGCCTTCTTAATATCTTATGGACAGATCAACACTGAGTAATGTGTTAGGATCTTTGAGAAAGGTTTTTTAGACCATCAAGAGAGCATGGTTCCCATCCCTGGACTATGGGTGGAAGTAAGAATATGACTATAGCTGTTTTACAATCCAAATGTGAGCTGTAGCAAGTTTCAAGTGAATGTAAGTTTACATTTGGAGTTTATGTTTTTAACTTGTCAAACTTTTATTAGGGGCTTGTAATAACTATTTCACCTGCTGCACACATGGTTCTCCAACATAATCATTTTATTGATGTTGGGCCAGCCTCTAATGTGCTAGGGGAGCCATCTGCTTGTATTTAGACTCATGAAATCCATAGTTAGCAAACAGGCTGAAGCTCTGCCATAGAGTGGTTAATTATAAAATGTGCTAAGTGAATCTCTCCATCATGAAAGACTCCAAAACTGCTTCCTAAGCTAAAATCAGGCAGCTCAAAGAGTCAGGGCCAGATAGTCAGCTGGAAACTTAGGAAGCAGTGGAGACGCAACAGTATGGCTGCCTGTGTTTTGCTGTGGTTGAAGCGAGTGCTCTGGTTTTGCTGATCTGCGTGTGACTCTGCCCCTGCCATCGATTAGATTAAATGAGGCCATGTTTTGAAAGGCTACAGAGGCCCTGGAAACACCATAGACCAAAGCCAAGTACACAGAATCAGATGTCAGGACTGGCTGTGAGATGTGAGGTGAAAGGAAGCCAGGATTAAACTTGGTATTTACCCTCAAAACCCATAGCTTTAATCAACATGAACTGAGCATTTTTTTTTCTGTCTGGTTTGGAGCAGTGCCACGCTGTGTCTTTCTTGGCCCCCAGATGAAAGGTGGGAATAGGTCTTTGCTCCGTGTCCAGAGGCAGCATTGAAAGATGCAGTGTTAGTATCAGTTGGTTTGTTTTGAAATCAAATCCCAATTCGTATTTCTCTAGGGAAAGCCTATAGATTGTCTGCCATGGGTATGGAGAGTCAACAAGTTGAAGATGACATAAAATAAATATATCACACACAATATATATATATATATTTTTTTTTTCCTTCTTAGGATTAGAAAATTTCCTCTCGTCTCCCAAATTGAGTGTCTGATAATCAGACACTAGTAATCTAGCATCCGGTAATCAAAATTTATCAAAAACTACATAAGACTAGGCTACTTGTAAGTTAAAATTATAACAAATCCAAGATATCAGTGAGAACAATAACGTTCAGTAACGATCACTAGGCCTTTATATTTGTCAGGCACATTTTCTAAGCACTTTGCAACTTTTATATCCTTTAAGCCTCACAAAATCCTGTGAGGTGAGTACTATAAAGGAAGTACTCAATAAAGGAAGATGCTGACACACAGAGAAGTTTCTAAACTGATCTAAGGTCAACAACTATGTATACTGCTTGGGGAAAAGTTAAATCCAATTTATCTGGCTCCAGAGTCCAAGATTTGGACACTATGCTAGAATGGCTTGTTAGTGTCCCTTTTGAGAGATAGTCTTGAATTTGAGTCAAAAGGATATTGACACAGCTATTTATAAGGTGAAAAAAATTTATTTTCTTCATTCTAAATTACATCATTGATACAGCATTTAGCATTTGTGTTTAGGGCTTCCCTAGTGGCTTAGATGGTAAAGAATCTGCCTGCCAATGCAGAAGACCCAGGTTCAATCCCTGGGTCAGGAAGATGCCCTGGAGAAGGGAATGGCTACCCACTCCAATATTCTTGCCTGGAGAATTCCATGAACAGAGGAGCCTGGTGGGCTACCGTCCATGGGGGTCACAAAGAGTCAGACAGTACTGCATGACTAACACAAATGTTTTGAAATGAGAGCTTAAAAGTTTTATCACTTCTCTTAAGGATTTGCATTTGAATAGATGTGTAGGATCCAGTTATTAGGGCTCATGGTTTCCTTCACCAAGGATTCTAGGTCCTGATCCTCTGTGAGTTTTTGACTCCCTTTTCAACCCCTGGCAAGACCTTCCTGAACCTTAATAATCCCAGCTGGAAAATTAGGTAAAAATAAAAACATGACCTCATTAAGAAACAGATGCTTCTTGAGCAGGGCTTTCTTAAGTAAACACATGACAGAGCTTCTTGTGACATTTTTTAGGATGTGGTGCCGTGGCCCCTTGCCTATTGGCCAGTTTGGGGTCAGGACACAAGAGCTTGAAGTTCTGTTTAATTTACAGACCAAAGTTTAGAAAAACAACCCAATTTCCTTCCTGAGGTTAATATTATAAATCAGCCCTGGTTGTACAGTAATACCTGAGATGAATAAGAAGCTGAACCAACATTTTCCTGTAAAGTAATGTGTCTTCACCAAGGTGTCCATTATTTCAGATTTTCTGACACCAGATTCATGTGTGAATTTAAGGAGGCAAGATGCTTTTTAAAATCTGCATTGTGAATATCCAAGATGAAATTTATTTAATGAAATGCTGCTTATTTACCAATTTTAAAAAATTATTGCTGTCCAAAAAAATTACTAGGTGACTAATAGTTTGCTGTTTCTGAACTAACACTTATAACTCAGACTCTTACCCTACAGACTTTGCTTTGACATAATTTACCCGAAACTCATTTCCTCGGCATAATTCAAATAAACTCCTTCCTGAGGTTACTTTGTGTGATCGACACTCATTAGCAAGACTGTCATGTCTTTGACATGGTTTAATATCTATTAAGGATAGATGGGTATTTTCTACAGAAGTCCTTATAATTTACACCTTGATTTTTACGAGTGATTTCAAACATCAAGATACAGTTGTAAGGGCTGCCTCACTTGGGAAAATAATGAATTGGACTCCTGCATCACAGTAAATTTCACTTTGACTTCTGTAATACTTTTTTAAGAAATTTAGTATATGAATGTCATTAACAAACTCACCCACTGCCTAACAGTGTTTGTTCTGTAACTGTGTTGGGATTTTACATAAGAAGTGACTTCCAATTACATCACTCAAGAATTAAAGATTTACTAAGAAAGACAGTATTGTAAATAAAGTGGCGTAACTTCGTTAAGGGAAACAAACCTCTCTTCAATCCTTTGCATGTCTACTGATTACAAATGGTTCCAAATACAAATGCTAATGCTTCCTGAAGCTAGACTTTGGAACCTCTCCTTTAAACCCAGATCTTGAATTGTGGCCTTTAATCCATATCTGCCTTGCCCCCTCACTAGGATCTTTCACAGCCTATTTTAGTAAGGGAGCTTGGAAGAACTTCCTCAAATCCCTTTCTTTACCCTGTCAAAACTGCCTTGAATCTTCTTCACTCTTTTCCCATACTTGGCCTAGAGAAAGAAATGTTTCTCTCTTCCCAAGGGAAAGAATTGCCTTTCTCTGAGCCTTTCTGGATCCTATCCTCGATCTTGTGCTAAATCACTTCAGTCGTGTCCAACTCTGTAAGACCCTATGGACAGTAGCCTGCCAGGCTCCTCCATCTATGGAATTTTCAAGCAAGATTGCTGGAGTGAGTTGCCAGTAATTGGGAAGTAGTTGGGGATCTTCCCAATGCAGGGATTGACCAAGTGTCTCTTCCATCTCCTGCATTGGCAGGCAGGTTCTTTACCACCAGCACCACCTGGGAAGCCCACCCTTCAACTAACTCGGTTTGCATTCCTCAACAAACTCATCATAAAAAAGCCTTTTGATGAAAACAGTACATTATTTTAGGAGATGTCAACGTTTTCTCTGATACTGTTTTATCCTCTGAGACACATGTGTTTAAATCTCAGCTTGACTAATCCTACTCAAGGCTGCTTGTGGCAGATGCAGCTTAATCTCCAATCCGTGCCTGTCATTGTACGCATCTCATTGGCTGATTTAAGAACAGATTCTCACTGGAAAAAGCCATCAGTGACATCATGATAAATTCTAGTCAAGCCCTTCACAACATCTACTTAAAATGTGTTATCAGTTGCGACAGAACGTTCGAAATTCCCTAGGTTCCAGGCTTGTCTCTATTAATAAGTGTGTGATCTCTAAAGTGGATGTCCCTTGAAAATAACTTATGCTTTTTTTTTTATTGTTTTTGCCATACAATGCCATGATATCACCATGGGTTTACATATGCTCCCCTTCCAGAATCCCCCTCCCTCCCTCCTCCCTCCCCCCAGGAAATCTCGTTGCACCAGCCCTGAGCATCAATCCTGGGCTGGCTATTGATTAGACATATGATAATTAACATGTTTCAATGCCATTCTCCCATATCATCCCATCCTTACCCTCATCCACAGAGTCCATGAGTCTATTCTATACATCTGCGTTCCTTTTGCTGTCTCGCATGTTGGGTTCTCGTTACTGTCTTTCTAAATTCCATATATATGTGTTAATATACTGTATTGTTGTTTTTGCTTCCGGCTTACTTCACTCTGGATAATGGGCTCCAGTTTCGTCCATCTGAGTAGAACTGCTTCAAATGATTTTTTTTTTTTAATGCTGAGTAATATTCCATTGTGTATATGTACCACAGCTTTCTTATCCATTTGTCAGTTGATGGGCATCTAGGTTGCTTCCATGTCCTGGCTATTGGAAACAATGCAGCGATGAACATTGGGGTACACGTGGCTCTTTCAATTCTGGTTTCCTCAGTGTATATGCCCAGCAGAGGGATTGCTGGGTCATATGGCAGGACTATTTGCAGCTTTTTAAGGAACCTCCACACTGTTTTCCATAGTGGCTGTACTAGTTTGCATTCCCACCAACAGTGTAGGAGAGTTTCCTTTTCTCCACATCCTCTCCAGCATTTATTGCTTGTAGACTTTTGGATTACAGCCATTCTGACTGGTGTAAAGTGATACCTCATTGTAGTTTTGATTTGCATTTCTCTGATAATGAGTGATGTTGAACATCTTTTCATGTGTTTGTTAGCCATTTTTATGTCTTCTTTGGAGAAATGTCTGTTAAGTTCTTTGGCCCACTTTTTGATTGGGTTGTTTATTTTCCTAGAATGGAGCTGCAGGAGTTGCTTGTATATTTTTGAGATTAATTGTTTGTCCGTTGCTTCATTGGCTATTATTTTCTCCCATTCTGAAGGCTGTCTTTTCACCTTGCTTATAGTTTCCTTTGTTGTGCAGAAGCTTTTAATTTTAATTAGGTCCCATTTGTTTATTCGTGTTTTTATTTCCAATATTCTGGGAGATGGGTCATGGAGTATCCCGCTTTGGTTTATGTCAGAGAGTGCTTTGCCTATGTTATCCTCTAGGAGTTTTATAGTTTCTGGTCTTATGCTTAGATCTTTGATCCATTTTGAGTTTATCTTTGTGTATGGTGTTAGAAAGTGTTCTAGTTTCATTCTTTTACAAGTGGCTGTCCAGTTTTCCCAGCACCACTTGTTAAAGAGGTTTTCTTTTCTCCATTGTATATTCTTACCTCCTCTGTCAAAGATAAGGTGTCTGTAGATGCGTGGATTTATCTCTGGGCTTTCTATTCTGTTCCATTGATCTATATTTCTGTCTTTGTGCCAGTACCATACTGTCTTAATGTGAAAATAACTTATGCTTTTATATGTGTCTTGTCATTCTAGAGCTCAAAGATACAGGATGATTTCAGACTGACGTTAGGTGTCCTAGCTTAATGATGAGGGGAATCACATTTGAGAATGCCATTTCTTTGGCTGTCCACAGCCGTTAGTATGCCTGTCACGTCTCTCCTGAAGAGCGTCCAGACGTCCCGCACATTGTTCTTCCATTTCAGTCCCTCTCCAGCTCCTGAAGGGAAGTCACATGGGCCTCCCTCTCTGTGCCCTGGATCCAGCTCCTGTGGCACTGGCTGCCTGTTTCTCTGGGTGCTGAAACGGCCTTCACGTTGCCCATGATTCTCCTTGTCCTGGGGAGAGCATTCCTCTCCCAGCCAGCTGACAGGCTTTCTTCATGGAGAACAGAACATTCATCCTCGCTCCAAGGAGTCTGTCTCTCTCAGTTGACCCGCAAGCAGTCCCTTTCTGACTGACTCTGGGAGATCTTATAAAATCCACTTCTCCTTTCAGTGCTTGCCAAAGTGGAACTCCAATGTGTTCATGCCCAGAGTGGCAGTCTTTCCTGATGACCATCTACCTGTATCTTCAGCAACAAGTTGATAAATTAGCAATTCAGAGGCCAAAGGGTCTGCCAAAAGATTCATTTAAAAAGACCAGAGCATCTTAAAATAAATTGCTTTGCTTTCATAATTGATATTTAACATATAGGCATCACCATTATGTATAAAAGAAAAAAATAGAGGTAGTTTCCTCAGCCCCTCAAAGTGAATTTGGTGTTTACCATGCAGCTTGTATTTAAATCAGCTATCTAAAATTTAGCCTCCAGATGAAGTGAGTATCTCTTGAGGTAATAATACACATGCATATGAACAGTGCTTTATCTAGATACATCTGGAGGAAAAGACTATTACTCCATTGAAAGTGCTAGTCCCTCAGTTGTGTCTGACTCTTTGTGACCCCCATGGACGGTAGCCCACCAGGCTCCTCTGTTCGTGGAATTTCTAGGCAAAAATACAGGAGTGGGTATCCATTATCTTCTCCAGGGTATCTTCCCGACCCAGGGATCGAATCCGGGTCTCCTGCACTGCAGGCGAATTCTTTACTATCTAAACCACCATTGCTCTATTAAATAAATATAAATGTCTTATGAAGTAGAGTGCAAAAACCACATTTTTTAAAGTAAAAAACCTAGATTCATAATGCAGAGATTCCCTTAGGCTACTTTCTCTGCTATGCCAGGGGGAAAAAAACTCAAGTGTGAAACCTCAACACTAATCCCACAGTGTTCACTGATAAACTGTACATTCTCAACGAGTATTTGATGTACTAAGTAACTTTTAGTAGCTTTGAATAGAATATGAATGAAAGGTACTATTTTTCTGTGGGCGCAGTGAAACTCAACATACCACCCAAAACTTGGACGAGCTCCTGCCAATCTTCTTTTGCATGTTATTTGGAAGATATTTTATGAACTACACTGTGAGTTTATGCTGCTGACCAAATAGAACGTGAGTGGTGGTAAGAGGGTTTCCCACAGAGAACTGACTAGCTGAGTAAATGCTATTGAAGTAAATAACTGTATAAATAGCATCAAAATGTGAAGCTTAGAAGGTCACCGAGCCCTGGCCACTTAATTTCAACCACAACAGCAACCAGCTGTTCAGTGGACAATTTTGTTATGAGGTGTTAGTGATTTAACAAGTTGGCCCCAAGTAGTTGGAATTTGGCGTGAAAAATTTCATCTCTGTTGGGTTTTACTGTTGCACGCTGGACTTTTTCTTGGCAGGATGGCCAAAGTTCCTGCCTTTGGTATTCAGGAACCCAAGGAGAATGCAGTAATCACTTTTCTATGGTATTTTCCACTTTTTTTTTTTTCTGGTAGTTTGTGTAGGTTTTTAAAAAGCTTTGTAAAAAACACTACTAGGATGTCTTGTTTACTTTTTAGGGTCTCTCCAGTCTGTTGTCCTGAATTTTAGTGTTGATGTATATACACTACCGTGTGTAAACTAGATAGCTAGTGGGAAGTTGCTGTCTAACTACAAGGAGCTCAGGCTGATGCTCTGTGATAACCTTGAGGAGTGAGATGGGAGGGCGGGAGGGAGGTTCAAGAAGGAGTGGATATATGTGTACTTATAGCTGATTCACATTCTTGTGTGGCTGAAACCAACGTATCATTGTAAAGCAATTATTGCCCAATTAAATAAATAAAAACTAAAGAAAAAAACAAAAACAGTATTTTAAATGTATTGAAGAATGTATTATACCTTTAGACTATGTGAAAAATTAATCTTATGTAATAAAAGAATTTTAATCAGATTATAAGAATGGGTTTATGTACTCCGTGGAATAATACCTAGCACGGTAGAATGGGAACACCAGTGTGGGGTCACAGAGAGAGTGTTTGGTAAACTTAAGCACAAACACCACCTAACTGAGTGGTTTTGGACAATCACTTCCCCTCTTAGTTTTCTCTCCAAGGGATAACCTAAGGTGAGAGTCACATTGGTGCTTTAGACATTTCTTAAATGCAAATGGGTATATACTCAAGATATACTATTTACTTGCGGAACTAGTAAACATTCACAACTCACTGAATAACTAAAGAAATGAAAGCGTGAAGCAAGCTAACATTTGCGTGAAACCAGGAAGTTACTAAGTTCACTTCTTTCTTTTCTCCTCTAATCATCTCTATATCTGGCTACCTATTTACTTGGCCAAGAAAATGGAAGTCCCTGACCTTCAAAAACCATGTATTAAGTGTTTGTAACTTGCAGAACATTGAGTTAAATATAGATTTTCCAGCAGTGGCTGGCGGGGAGTAGTTGGGGGGATGCTCTCTGATCTCATGGGGCTTATAGTTGAGCACAGAAGATGGAAAATTAACAAGCATTCAAAATAATATGTCGTGAGGACTATGACATAATCCCACAGTTGCCTTGCAAATTCTAGATTCTAAATAAGGTCTGTTTCTACATATTCTTGAGCATGTGTGATCCAGATGGATTATGGGAACATCTCGTCTAGTGTAATTTTTCAGTTTTCCCCAGAATGTTCACCAGAAGTGATCACTCTGATGACATGCAGCTTTAATTTCCCTGGGGGAGTCCAGTCTCTGTGTGAAAAAGCAGTTAAAGTGAACTCATGTACCATTGGGAGGAGAAGAGTCAAGTGCTAGTTTAATTACCACAGAAAAGTAGATGTACAAAAATCGCTCATTATTTGCACTTCATCTATCCTGTCTTTTAGGACATCTGCTTGGCCTCTCCCATGACGATTCCAAGTTCTGTGAAGAAAATTTCGGCTCCACGGAAGATAAGCGCTTAATGTCTTCCATCCTAACCAGTATTGACGCATCCAAACCCTGGTCCAAATGCACCTCAGCCACCATCACAGAATTTCTGGATGATGGCCATGGTAGGTACAGTTCCACAGGCTCAGAAACAATATCTCATTTTATCCTCCTGATGTTCACCTTACCCTCTAAGACAATTGTTGCTGAGATAGTGTCAGAAAAAGGAACAAGGGGGTCTGTCTACTGGTATCGAATGCCAACATCCCTGGTGGCATTATAGCTATGGTATTTTTTGCTTTTGAATTGCCAAGTTCAAAGAGAAGCAGTGTGGGAGACCACACAGAAGGCCTCGCTAGTGCCCTGAAAGCCTGGCTTTTATTCCCTCTTTCACCACACCAGCTTCCTGTGAGAATGTTGGCAGATATCACATTTCCCTGTCATTAATAGGACTCTCAGAATTATTTGTTACATGCTTATTATAAAGGTATGGTTAGAATGTAGGTGACAATTCCGTCAGAGTCTCTTTATGGCAGCATAAAACCAATAAAGGAAGCTCTATAGATCTACATTCACCACAAGACTTGGCTTCACCCTGACAGCCCGTTTTCCTGAAAGTGGAGTAAAAGCTGCAGAAACAGAAATAGAAAATCAATCTGAACCGTGAGAAAACAGTTTAAGAACTTCAAAAGAAAATCTTTGGCTTTATCCTCTACATGGAGTTCTAGAGCACTGCATACTTTATTAAGGTCTGTTAAATCTAGGATTAGTGCTGTAAATTATATCAAAATACTAAGGAAGTCACAGTTTTTAGAAATAATAAATTCTGACCCTGAAGTAATCTTTGAAACAAGCTATTGCTAATTTCCTAGCATCCCTGTTACCTTAAAATACTGGAAACACCGGCGAATAGATGAGTCAAATTTGGAAGAGATTTTCAGAGACCACAGAGTTCAAGTTTCTTATGTTACATGTCTGCGTGCTCAGTTACTTCCGTGTTGTCCTACTCTTTGACACCATGGACTTTTTTTTGCGATCCTTTGGGAATGTAGCCCACCAGGCTTCTCTGTCCATGGGATTCTCCAGGCAAGAATATTGGAATAGGTTGCCATTTCCTTCTCCAGGGGATCTTCACAACCCAGGGACTGAACCCACATCTCCTACTGTGCCACCTGAATGGACATATTCCCATTCCTTTTTCTTTCTTCTTAAAATTTATTTCTTTCTAAAACTGATGGTTGAAATCAATGGGACAGAAATTCTTGATCATGATGATTGTTCACGAATTTATCTCAGGATATGGTTCAAAGTTGGATAAAGAAAATCTGGGGTAACTGATTTTTCCTAGTTTCACAGAAGTTATGGCTTGATGTTTTTGTAATTTTTAGTGAGTTTGCCCTCTTGAGCTTTGGCTACATAATTAGAAAACAATTAGTGAATTCAGTTCTTTTCAGACAGACAAAAAGAAATTCTACTATACAGCCTTTTGTTGTCTTGTAGCCAAAATGTTCACAAACTCATTTTTGCTATGTTAGGGGTGAATTAATAATGCTTTAGCTACTTTTGACTATTTAAATTTCCTGTTCCTGAAAACAATCCCTACCCAGCTTGCTTTAAAATTTCCCTTAACACAAAATAAATGTTCTTTGTTAGTTGAAAAGATGGCCTAATATCTCAAAGATTTAGAAACAATTTCAAGAATCAATGTATTAGGTTTATCCCAGACTAATAATAAAGTGGTAATTTTCTGTTTAGTTAGCTCAGTTTAAAATGCTGACTAAATGCAGATAGAGTTCTGACATGAATGCTTACCTAATTATCTGCCTACCTATATTGATCAAGTCCATATCTAGTAACACTTCTTCTTAGGTGGAATCTTAGTTTCCGCTCTTAATGTTACTTTTACTGTTTCTTTTTTCTCAGCTTTTGTGAATATGGAATAACATTAATATTTTATTTTAGAATCCCACATTACACATTCCAAGAGGTTGAGCTAAACTTTGAATCACTAAATGAACAGATTTAGTTGCTAAGGCAGCAAATACTTATGGCTAAAATGGGACCAACTTTTTTTTTTCCTGTATAAGTATTAGGTCAGCTAATTACAATGCTGTGCAAAATCTTGCTCCTTATTGCCATATTTCTGGAATGATTCATTTATTTCATGTTTGTGGAATTCATGATTTTACTTTCCGTGCTGTAAAGATGCTTCCAGTATTGTTTTCACTTTCTAAATCTCATTTCTATTTTTAAAAGAGTCTATGCTAGATTTTTAAAAATTTTACAACAAATTTTATACATATTTCTGCATCTTCTCCAAAGAATCTCCTCGTATATGACCACCAAACCGTACTTTTAGTAGAAATATATCTCATTCATTTGCACCCAGAAAACCTTATCTAACTTTCCCATCTATATGTTAAGTAAATGGATAAATTTCATTACCAACATTTGTTGGACAGGAAATTCTCATAATATAGTCATTCATTCATTCATTTCATCAAACTTAGACTCTCACCTTTGAATGTTGAGTAAGCAGTTTTGTGTTTTAGCTAACCCCTCAACCCCACTCTGCCCACCAAAAGAAAACTGATTTAATGATGAGAGTCTAAGAAAGGCACTGTAGCTGTGACACAGTGGCAAGATCAATTATATTCATTTCAAACCTAACCTATGCATGCTCAGTCATGTCCAGCTCTTTGCAACCCTGTGGACTATATAGCCCACCAGGTTCCTCTGTCCATGGGATTATCCCAGCAAGGATACTGGAATGGGTAGCAATTCCCTTAGCCAAGGGATCTTCCTGAATCAGGGGTCAAACCCACATGTCCTGTGTCACATGGAGATTCTTTACTGCTGAGCCACTGGGGAAGCATTCATTGGAAAACAGATACATCACTCAAGCTACAATACTCTATGTAGCACTGCCATTTAAGCGTCACTTTAAATACCTGAATAACTTTAGATTGCAACCAAAAACTGACTTAAGTCAATTCAACTGAGGGTGTGGTGATAGCAATTAGTCAGCAGGATTTTGAGATGGTGGCGGTTCTGACATTTAAACTTGAGAGCTTAGGAGAGAATCAAGGAGACCGTCAAAGCCCAAGACAATAGAAAGAAAGATAAACAAAAGCAGACAAACACACATCTTTGTTAGAAGAGTAAACTGATGTCATGAAACCATATCATCAAACCTTCCTTTTGCATCTACTCATAGGGAACTACTTGCATGCAGAGCCCATTCATTCGCATGCAGTAGGAATGAAATAGTTCTACTGTTTTTCTGTTCTTTTCTAGGCCACTAGCAATTTAAGGCTTCCCTCATAGCTCAGTTGGTAAAGAATCTGCCTGCAATGCAGGAGACCCGGGTTCGATTTCTGGGTTGGGAAGATTCCCCTGGAGGAGGAAATGGCAACCCACTCTAGTATTCTTGCCTGGAGAATCCCATGGACAGAGGAGCCTGAAAGGCTAAAATCCATGGGGTCTGCAAGAGTCAGACATGACTTAACGACTAAACCAACCAAACCAACCAACAGTTTAGAGCAAAAATAAAAGTCATTTGTGTGCATAGGGCACCTCAGATAAGTAAGCTGAAAACAAGAAGTAAAATCATTTGACAATAAGAGAGAAATCAAAAACCAACTTTAAAATGGTATCCCTCAAACAGTAAAAGCATAGTGGTCTGACACTAATTTCCAGGTCAAAAACTCTCTTATACCTAGAAAATCCATTTATGTAATTGCTTACCTGTCTCCTTCCCACCTTCAGCAATGCTGGAGAAGTGAGTTCTTAGAGTACAATTTAATTTGTATCATTTGAGTTGTTTTTAAAATTATTAGCCATAAGTAGCTAGACACTCTACCACTGCCAAATTTAAATTTATTAATATTGAGTGCTTTCTGATTTAGTTCCAACAAGAAATGCACAGCAATTAGGTTATGATTGAAAATTCAGTTTGCACACTCTAAAATAACTGGGCCTGCAAATTTGCAATTCAGAAAGGAAGAAGTCATGTCTTATGGGGGACCTTCACCCCACCCACAACCCCAGACTGGCCAAGATACTTGTAACTTTCTGCAGTGTTTATACAACCTAGCTCTAGGCAAATTGGCTTAGGAGTATGATCCTCAAAAATAAAGGTAAGCACTGGCAGAGAAATTGCTTAGCAAAAGCAAGTTATTAAATTTCCTTTCTCAAATGCTTAATAATCCTGAAGCCAAAAATAATAGCCATGTTCTCTGGATCCCTGAGTCCCCAACACCAGGTGATGAGAAAGTGCCACTGCATAAGCAGATCCAACTCAAGCACACCCCAAGACACAGGCTGCTAAGGAAAAGCTATAGACATCTTTGAAAATTTCATATTTATAAAGAACTAAGTTTGTAGCCACTTACTGAACACACAACTTTAGAGAAAAAGTGGTATTAAAAAGCCATTCTCTTAATCCTTTGTAAGTATAGACAGTAGAGGTCGTAATACGATCTTAACATTCAGCTTTTAAGGTCTTATAAAATTCAAAGCCCACTATGGTAGCCTCTTGATTTTCCACAGTAAATGTGTTCTTCAACAGAGACTGCAAGTAAGATATGAATTTCAGTCCACCGTGACCTCTGTTTAAAAAGCTAAGCTTCATCCTCAAACACAGAGAATTTTTAATCGCAATTTCCCTGGCATAACATCTGCCAGCAAGTAATGTCTGTGCCTTTGTCATTGCCCAAGATAGTTTAAGGGCTTCCCTAGTGGCTTCCCTTTAGCTCAGATGGTAAAGAATCTGCCTGCAATGCAGGAGACCTGGGTTTGATCCTTGGGTCAGGAAGATACCCTGGAGAAGGAAATGATGATCCACTCCAGTACTTTTGCCTGGGAAATCCTATAGACAGAGGAGCCTGGCAGGCTGCAGTCCACGGGATCACGAAAGGGTCAGAAACAACTTAGGGACTAAACAACAAGCAACAAGTTAGTTTACCCATCACTGAACGCATGATGCATCAGTGTCTCTTTTATTGTTAGACATTCAAATAAAGACCTCAAAGAAGAGTTGCAAGACCAGAGAGATGATGATAAAGAAAAGAGTTTGTAGTGTTATAAGAGTTCTTTGAATGAGTTTCATTAGGAAAATGAATTTATTTCTCCTAGGCCAAGAATATTTGGGCCATTTTGTGTGTATGTGTATGTGTGTGTGTGTGTGGCCACACCACTCAGCTTGCAGGATCTCGGTTCACTGACCAGGGATCCAATCCAAGCCCTTGACAGTGGAAGCATGAAATCCTAACCACTGGGCTGCCAGGGAATTCTCTATTTGGGTCAATTCCTAATTTCATGTGTGTGTATTAAAAAGGAAGAGAATATAGAAATAATTACAGTTCTAGAAAAGGAGAGGAAAGAAAAAGAACAACCAACCTTCATCTGATAATTTTCATTAATCATTAATATGAAAGATAAACTGTGGTATCAGTCAGATATAAAAAAGAAAGATTTTTCTGCTCCATTTCCTGGAAACCTGGCATACCTTCCATCACCCAAAAGTGTACTTTATGGCCATAGGGTATGACCATATTATTCCCTTTATTTGTTCATCACAAATCACTGAATCTTACTTTTTAAACTTTTCACCTTACTTAAAGCATTTAATTTAACATGGAGAGTGAAAACAAATTTGCAATATGCACACACTTTCATTGTCTTTACACCAAATGTTAAGACAAAAGGAAAGAAGGAAGGAAAAGAGATGGAGAAAGAAAAGGGAAAAAGAACTTGGCAATTTTATGGAGCAAAATAAATAGACAAAATGTTGGCAGCAAAGTCCAGATAGGATTTCAGGCTAAGATAAATCTTAAAATATGTAAAGAGATGCTTGAGAATACAAGTACTAGAGATTAAGAAAAGTCAGCAATAGACTGAACACTTTTAGAGGTCGATATAAACAGTATTAAAAGACTGATCAATTTCCTTGCTCACCCCTCCCCAAATTGTACACATTTTTTAGGTGAAAGATGTATATCCAATCCACTGTTACTTAGATCTTAAATATTTCATATCATGAGACTCAGAATCAAACTGTATTTTTATTTTTTTATTCTTGTTCCCTGGCACCAGTCTGCTATTCGGTAGTGCTGTCTATACTTATTTTATCACCAAACGACATGTCAACATATAGATGAAATTGATCTACTGTAGATTTCAGTATTATCAGAAACTAATGCAGCAACAAATCCTAATGTTGAAAACATTAAAGTCATAAGTAAAAGGCAAATCTGAATACAGCATTTTTTTTTTAAGCAAAAACAGCTCCTCTCCAAATGACCTCTAAGGGAAAACCACAGAGCTAAATATGTTTTTTTTTTAATAGTCAAGCAAATATGTTAATGCATTTTTAAAATTTTTATACTTTGATATTGAGCTTCATAGGCTTCCCTCGTGGTTCAGTGGGTAAAGAATCCACCTGCAATATAGAAGACACGGGTTCAATCCCTAGATCAGCAAGATCCCCTGGAAAAGGAATTGGCAACCCACTCCAGTATTCTTGCCTGAAAAATCCCACAGACAGAGGAGCCTGGTGAGCTACAGCTCAAAGGGTGGCAAGCAGTCAGACATGACTGACACGAGACACATACGTTGAGCTTAAATAAAGAGGGACCACATCTTGAAGCCTCCTTTGTTGTAAGGCAATTTCCAATTGCCTTGTCCATTTTTTTTCACAAGTCATCTGCCAGGGAGGTTGAAAGGGTGTCAGTGACATATCAATGGGGAGGTGATTAGTTGTTTTGACTTGGGGAAAAACAGTGTCAATCCATGCCACAGGCACCCATGCATGTTAAATACTTCCCAGCTAATATTTAGTTACCCAGTGTTACAGTGCAGGATTTTCAGTTAAAAAAAAGAAAAAGATTCATCAAACAGTACTTTTGAAGATCTGGAAAGCATTCTTGATGCCTCAGAGATCTGTAGACAGTCTTCTACCATCATCAATCCACTAAGCATTCTCTGCTTTACACAAGGCTGTTTTTTATGTAGCAAGGAAGATAATGCTTTTCCTGGAGTCCAAAGGGCTTCATCCCACTTTATCTTCTAAACAAAGCTTAGTGAGGTTTTACTATCATTCCTTCCTATTGACTTGCTGTTGATGTTTTTCTTTTAACTTGATGTTTTTCTCCCAAAGTTCTATTTGGCTGGATAGTAAGTTTTAATGCTTTTTCTGGCCTGCCTTAAGAAGCTTTACCTCTTCAAAAGTTCTGGCTCAGAAGTTAAATAGGAACTTTGCTCTTTATTCATTTTCATATAATGCCTCCATCACAGATTGACAAATTTCAAGGTATTCGCTTTGAAGAAACTTGAGTGTAGCTGTAAAAACATTTGCAGTGTACTTAAAATGTGCTGAATATTCCATTTCTCAGTGGAAAATAGGATTTAAACATGGTTTTCTTTTGTTGGATAAAAAGAATAACTTGAAATAAATCTGAGATGTTGTTAAATATGTTGGGCATAGTACCAGTATGATTGTTTTATTTTTTTCTGGTCACCTGTTAATAGCTCTGTGAGCTAATTTTGCCCCTCCAGTGTCACAATGAGAAGAGCAACATTTCATAGATCTTGAAAATAAATTAGGGATGGTAAACTAATTTGGCCAAGAGCACTCAGCCATTCTGGTTTTGCCAGAATTAGACTTTAGACGGGGTGTTTCTACCATTAGACCTGGTGTTACTGTTTAAAGGATTCGTACACATGCCTGCCCTTTAGCAATAAAATAAGCAGCCTATCCACATGGTAAGCAGAGTCAGGTTTGTATATGATGAGAAGAGCAGGCTCTGAGCATAAAGCCCTAATAGCTATGAGACCTTAAGTAATTGATCCTTAGGTCTTCAGGTTCCTCAGTTTCCTTATCTGCAAAATAAATAAAACAATGCTCAAGCTGACCAAAAATTCTGTTCCAGTTATTCCATAACATCTATGGAAAAAAACCTGAATGAACTTCTTGGCCAACACAACAGAATCTGCTACATAGAATTCTCCTAAAGATTGAAAAACTGATACATTTAAAGAACTGAAAAGAGTGTGGTGCTAAGTCACTTCCTTCGTGTCTGACTCTGTGTGGCCCATGGACTATAGCCCTCCAGGCTCCTCTGCCCATGCAATTCTACAGGCAAGAATACTGGAATGGGTTGCCATTCCCATCTGCAGGGGATCTTCCCAGGGATCAAACCTGGGTCTCCTGCACTGCAGGGAAGTCTTTACCATCTGAGGCACCAGGGAAGCCCAAAAAGAGTGTCAGTGTATAACAAAAAATATTAATCATTTTTAATATTGCTGATAATCAGTGTGTAAATCCTAAAATCAAGTAAATAGAAAAATACTGAAACTGATAGACAATATGTAAGCTCCTATACAAACTGAGGAAATTAACGGAGTTAACTCACTCAGAAGGAATTTCTTAGGGAAGCTTTCTAGGGAAGGGGAGGTGTATTTTAACTTCTGAATTTGCACTGTCTGTGTGCCAGCTTCTACTGACTCCCCACTCCCTCTCTGATCCCCCCATCACTGTGTACTCAGACACCCTCCAAAGACCCAACAAATACCAACTGCATTCAACAACCAACAAAAAGGGGAGAAAAGGAGGTGAAGAGTGACAAAATGGGCTCAGTCCCAAGTTATCAAAGATATTTTCCTTTCTTTTCCCACTGCTCTGATACATGGTGCCAGAAAGCGCTTCATTAAAATTCTTTCAGTCTAAGAGAAAAATCTGATTTACTTTGCCTCCTTCAGCTTATCAGGAGCCCTTGAGGGGTGGATCTGGGACATTTTTCTTTATTCCAAATATCTAGTATGTTTGGTAGAACACTGTGCATGCTAAGCAGATGCTCACTGAGTGCAGCAATGGAGGCATCCCATTGTTCTTTAGTTATGGAATTAATGGAAAGGTAACATGGATGGGGGGTGAGTGCATGAAAAAGATGTAAGTATTGAGGTTGGTAGTGGACAAAGAGGTATAGAAAGGGCGCAAGGACAAACTCTGTTTCTCAAAGTTGTGAACAGAACTTTCTTATTGTTGTTGCTTTTGTTGTCATGACACCCAGGTGGCACTAGTGGTAAAGAACCTGCCTGCCAGTGCAGGGGACATAAGAGAAATAGGTTGGATCCCTGGCTCAGGACACTCCCCTGGAGGAGGGCATGGCAACTCACTCCAGTATTCTTGCCTGGAGAATCCCATGGACAGAGGAGCCTGGCGGGCTATAGTCCATGGGGTTGCAAAGAGTGAGACATGACTGAAGTGACTCAGCACACAGCACACACACTGTTATTATACCCCCTTTCTGATTTCTGCTAGGTCCATCCCAGTTTCTGTTAGTCCCTCAGCACGATAGTTATTTTCACAGCTAATTATTGCAAAATTTTATTTTATCAAATAAAATTCACTGCCATCATTATGATGCCATCATTATGGGCACCCCAAGGTATATCATCCATCAGAAATCCCTGGCAGATGTTGGCAAGTTCATGGAGGTGCCCAGCCTTGTCCAGAGAGTCCCCTCCCTGGAGATCTGTGGATGCAATGGGTCTCCACACCAGCCGGAGTCTTGTGTCTTTAGATCCATCATTTTCGAAGTTGGAAACAGAAATGCAGAACAGTGGCCAATCTTGATTGTTCTTGTAGGTAACTGTTTGCTGGACCTGCCACGCAAACAGATTCTGGGCCCCGAGGAACTCCCGGGACAGACCTACGATGCCAGCCAGCAGTGCAACCTGACCTTCGGGCCAGAGTACTCGGTGTGTCCCGGCATGGACGTGTGTGCCCGCCTCTGGTGCGCCGTGGTGCGCCAGGGCCAGATGGTGTGTCTGACCAAGAAGCTGCCGGCCGTGGAAGGAACACCTTGTGGGAAAGGGAGGATCTGCCTGCAGGGCAAGTGTGTGGACAAAACCAAGAAAAAATATTATTCGGTAAGTGCTTTTCTTGTCACGCAAGGCCTGGAGCCCCAAGGGCTGAAAGTACATTCCTGTGACATGTGGAGAGGACTGTCCCCAGAAGGCTCTGTTTCCTAGTTCAAATATTTTTCCTTGAGGGATCTATTTACTGCTTCCTCTTTTTATCTACAGGAGTCATCCTCAGCTGTCATTTACTGGAGAAAATGCAGGTCTCGGGTTATACCCTGTAATAAATAAGTAGAGAGCCCAGATTCCATCTCATTGAGACCACAATAGGGCCCCTGAGTCACCGCTTGGGGGTTTCCTTTCAAACTGCTCTTCAAGTTATTGGAATACATTTGTTTCAATTCAGGAAGGAAATCACAGTAGAGCTGACACACGATCCTCAGGCATACTTAGTCAGCTCCAAAATAGTCATGTTTTTCCCCTCATGGTGTGCCTGCTGCATGCTTAGCTGCTCAGTTGTGTCCAACTCTTTGCAAACCCATGGACTATAACCCGCCAGGCTCCTCTGTCTGTGGGATTCTCCAAGCAAGAATACTGGAGTGGGTTGCCATTTCGTTCCTCAGGATCTTCCCAACCCAGCGATCAAACCTGGGCCTTCTGCCTTGCAGACGGATTCTTTAACATCTGAGGCAATGGCAAGTTCATCTAACTTCAGGAACTAAAGTAGCCACACCTGCTGCAGGAAGGCATCCGGCCTCCCTCCCTGAACACCCAGTCCAGCTTCAGGTCAGCTCCCACCACCTTGACTGTCAAGCAGAGCATCAGTTCCTTCTCACCTGCAGCATTTTCAGAATCCCTGGAAGACGTTTGCCATGGGCACATTGCTTATGCCTTTCAAGGCTTACCACCCAAGCTAGCAGTCTCAGATACCCTGACACAGACACCCTGACCCATGCAACCAGAGGAGGTTCTTCAGGAATGCCCTTGACAAAGGAGTTTCTAGTATCTTCCTTTTGGTGTCTCTGGGCTTCCTGCTGCAGCATTTCCAGAGGAATCAACCTGGGAAGTTGTAACAGGGCTCTTCATTCCCTGTGGTATTGGTCCATGTGATTGGATACTCTTAGTATCTGTCCTGTTTCCCTTCCACTGGGTGTTATGAACCCAAGCTCAGGTCAGATATGTTTACATGTGACAGATGGGCCATGTGATATCTGTAAAGGGGCTGCAGAACTTGAGTGCTCAAGAGGGAGAAAAGATGGAAGTGTAATCAGCCTGGGATCATGCAACCTCTTTAGCATCACACAATTCTTTAAAGATGCAAAGTCAGAGTGGACACAAAGTAAACCATGATTCGGTGGTGACTGACAGAAATGCATAGTAGCAGAAGGTCCCTGCCGGGTGCTCAGTACTTCAGGTGAAATATTCAAACCCTCTGGGCTTATCTCATGGCTCAGTGGTAAAGAATGCACCTAGCAGGAGATGCAGAAGACACGGGTTTGAGCCCAGAGTCGGGAAGATGCCCTGAAGGAGGAAATGGCAAACCACCCCATTATTCTTGCTTGAATAATCCCTTGGACAGGGGCACCCGTGGTGGGCTACAGTCCACGGGGTCACAAAGAGTTGGACAAGAATGAGTGGCCAAGCACACACCCATTCAGATCCTCTAGAGGGCAGAAAAGGTGGATCGTTTGTTCAACATCTGTGACCATGTTAAACTCAGAGGTGACCATGTTTTATCTGCAATGACGTTTCCACCAAGTCGTTGCACGCAAGTGATTTCTAAATGTATCCACCCTTCTGAGTAAAATATCTCCTGTTTTCTATTTTAGACATCAAGCCACGGGAACTGGGGCTCCTGGGGCTCCTGGGGCCAGTGTTCTCGCTCGTGTGGGGGAGGAGTGCAGTTTGCCTACCGCCACTGCAATAACCCGGCGCCCAGGAACAATGGCCGCTACTGCACAGGGAAGAGGGCTATCTACCGCTCCTGCAGCGTCACACCCTGCCCGGCCAATGGTACGCCGCTCGCAAGTGTCAGCAACCACCATATGTCAAGTGTAATTTGTATTCTGGGTCTTCCTTGGTGGCTCAGTGGTAAAGAGTCTGCCTGCCTATCCAGGAGACATGGGTTCAATTCCTGGGTCAGAAAGGTCCCCTGGAGAAGGGACCTTGCCTGGGAAATCCTCTGGACAGAGGCGCCTGGTGGGCTAGTTCATGGGGTTGCAAAAGAGTCAGGCACGACTTAGCAACTAGACAACAGCGTTTTTATTCTAGTAGTCATCAATGGGAGAGGCTGACGAAACGTTCTGTTAATCTTGTACCGCACTGTTCCACCAGTGTGCAAATCAGTAACAAATACATGGGTGGTTTTTACATTATTATCATAGACAGTTGAGTATTCTGGGAGTAGGAAGAAAATAATTGCTATTTTCAACTCTGGGTAAAAATCCTTCAACACTGGGGTATAAAGAGACTGTAGAAAAAAAAAATGTTAGCATCTTCTCTTTGAAAGTATTTACATGAATAGGAATGTATCTGAGTTTCAGAACAGAGTAATAATGTGCTTTTTTTATTTTTAGGTAAATCTTTTCGTCATGAGCAGTGTGAGGCCAAAAATGGATATCAGTCTGATGCAAAAGGAGTCAAAACATTTGTGGAATGGGTTCCCAAATATGCTGGTGTCTTGCCAGGAGATGTGTGCAAACTGACCTGCAGAGCTAAGGGCACTGGCTACTATGTGGTGTTTTCTCCAAAGGTAACTGCTCACAGACTGTCCAGAAACAGTGGGTGTACTTGGTGGAAATTATTTGGTAGAATGGAGGCTGTACATACCAAATATAAACAGTCATTATTTGAGGGGTGGCTAGATTTTAGAAGGTTTCATTTTCACCTCTGTAATTTCTGTATTTTCCAACTTGCTACAATGAATCAAAAGGATTTTGTAAACAGGACAAGTAAATGTTTTAAAAGCTATTTTTTGAAAAAGTGTAACTCTGTCAAGAAGATGAGTTGTGACCTTAACTTCAAAATAGTGTTCCCTAGGTACATTTATTATTTGTTACGTCCAACTCTTTGCAACCCCATGGACTGTAGCCCACCAGGCTCCTCTGTCCATGGGATTCCCAGGAATACTAAAATGGGTTGCCATGTCCTTCTCCAGAGGATCTTACTGACCCAGGGTTCAAACTTACATCTCCTGCACTGGCAGGCAGATTCTCTACCACTGAGCCACCTGGGAAGCAAAGATAAATATAAAGGATACGTAGATGGGATGACTACTTCTCAAAAGAATACTTTTTCATATTTTTAGCACAAATTATATTTGTAAAGAGGACTATAAAATAAAGTTTTCTATTTTTCTGTTTTATTGAAGAATTTCATTGGTGATTCACGGAGCAGGATGTCAACATCATTATCCCTGACCTAGACTTTAAAATGTCCTGCACTTTTAATATGAATCAGTGTCCCTCTAGATATACACATCATAATATATACATGTGAAATTATCCTTTATTTCCCATAGATGAGCATTTTCTAAATTACTGAAGTTTCACTTCTCACAATCAACATTATGCTATGGTTTAAAATACTGTTAATCTAATTTGCAAATAGGCATGATATTTAAAATCACCTCTGTAACAGGTCTTCAGATATTTATGACATCTTATCAAAAAACAAGTTAGTGTCCAAGTTATGTATGTTTTAAAGCATTTCATCTTTTATTGTAAAAATAATGCATTTTATTTAAAAAAAATATTAAATAAAAGCAAAAAACATTATCTGGAATTATAATCATTCAGAGAGTTGTTAACCTGTTGAAGAATATCACACCCCAATTAACACACATCCACATATTCATATACTCACAGACATATATGATAAGAGGTTTTATTTATATACAAATATAAAATATGTACATTTATTCATATGACTTTGTGTTACTTGCACTTACATGTACAAACCACCAAGAGATCACATACATACTATTTTATAACTACCATATTCAATATACACTAATTCTTTTTTCAAAAATATGCAGTCTCTTCCAGTAAGTACTTTTTTTAGACTTCCCCAGACTTCTTTTTTTACACAAATTTGTCTCCATTTGGGGCTTCCCTAGTGGCTCAGTGGTGAAGAATTCACATGCAGTGCAGGAGACATAGGAGACTCTCGTTTGATTCCTGGAGGAGGGCATGGCAACCCACTCCAGTATTCTTGCCAAGACCATCCCATGGACAGAGGAGCCTGCCGGGCCATTGTCCATGGGTTTGCAAAGAGTTAGACATGACTGAAGCAACTGAGCATGCATGCACCCATCTCTATTTCAGCATCTCACCATTTCACACAATAGGGGATGCTTTCCAGCCATGACAAGGCTGTGCGTGTCCAGTGTAGATATTCAATTTTATGACAGTAATAACAAGTATGCAACCAAAAAGGATGTCCACATTCTTGAGCCTATTCAAATCCTGCTCTCCCTCTCTCCACACAAGTGACAAACAGTCCCACATACTAGGTGAATGATTGTGTCTATCAATAAAAAGACAAGACTATACCATGGGGATTGATTGCAGACACAGAAGTGGAGATGAGGACCTTGGTTCTCCTAACACATTCAGAATTAAGCTCAAGAGAGCAATAAGAAAGGGCATAACTGTGATTTATCCCAGTTCTTCTTCCTGCCAGTATGTCAAAGATTTTCTACTCAATACTCCTGGAAACTGTTTTTATTTTTGGGGGGGGTTGTTTTTCTTTTTTCTTTTTGGCTGTTTAGTTTCTGATATAAAATCTATTCCAATCAAAATTAAAAGTCTAAAATTAAAACTTGATTTTATCAAAGAAACCACATATGCAGAGCCAGTATTTCCCATCGCTAAGGTGTTTCGCATTATTCAGGTGACCGATGGAACGGAATGCAGGCCATACAGCAATTCTGTGTGTGTCCGGGGGAAGTGTGTGCGGACAGGCTGCGATGGCATCATTGGCTCGAAGCTGCAGTATGACAAGTGTGGCGTCTGTGGAGGAGACAACTCCAGTTGCACAAAGGTGGTGGGAACCTTCAATAAAAAGAGGTAACGTGAGAGAACCATTGCCCTTATCTGACTTGAACAAGACTTTCAGTTCAGTCACTCAGTCGTGTCTGCCTCTTTGCGACCCCATGGACTGCAGCACGCCAGAGCTCTCTGTCCATCACCAGCTCCCGGAGTTTACTCAAATTCATGTCCCTTGAGGCGGTGATGCCATCCAACCATCTCATCCTCTGTCATCCCCTTCTCCTCCCGCCTTCAATCTTTCCCAGCATCAGGGTCTTTTCAAATGAGTCAGTTCTTCACATCAGGTGGCTTTAGACTCTTGAAAAATTGATAAAGGAGGACTTGTTACCTCCTAAGCTATCTGTGGGCATATTACCCACAAGAATTCTTGGCCTCCTCCAAGCAATAGAAATCGACTAGAAGCCAGACAAGAAATTCAGGCAAGGCTTTACTGGGGGCCCTGCTGATGCAAGGGGAAGCAAAACATCAAGCAACAGGTTCCATTGCTTGCTCACTCGGCTGGGTGAGGAGAGCTCATCCTTCATATGGGGTGAGAGTAGGAGTATGTCTGTGGGTCGGCCAGAAGGGTGACCTAGGTATTTTTCCCACCCTTCTGGTGGTATGACTCAGATGGTAAAGAATCCGCCTGCATTTTGAGAGACTACAGTTCGATCCCTGGGTCAGGAAGATGCCCTGGAGAAGGGGGAATGGTTACCCACTCCAGTATTCTTGCCTGGAGAATCCCATGGACAGAGGAACCTGGTGGGCTACAGTCCATGGGGTTACAAAGAGCCAGACACGACTGAGCAACTAACACTTCCACTTTCTGGTGGTGGAGAGTGAAGGGGGGCAGGCACAGTACCCTGTTTTTTGTTTCATGCTCTTCAAAAGTGGCAGCTGGGTTTTTTTGATCTCTTCATATCTTTTGGGCCCAGAATTTGCCCCAGCTACCCACACACAATCACACAAGCAGTAATTTTTCATCCCATAGAGTTTTTTGTTTTGTGGCTGGAGGAGAGGTGTGTCCAGGAGCCAGCATTTCAGCACTGCAGCAAAGCGTCCCAGGTCCCAGGCCTGTCTCAGAAGGAGGTTTAGCCAGGCCCCCCTACCTAATGCTTTATGAATATGAGAAGGGAAGGGAAGGACATGCAATAAGCCCTGGATGCCGACTGGAAACTCATGGCACCTCTCGAAACAGATGGAACCACAGTGGCCATGGTTCCAAGTTTTTTGGAATGTGAAAAAAGCAAAGAAAAAATCTGTGACATTCCACTTGAGCCATACCTTGCAGATCTGTTATTCTTGAAACACAATTTAGGAAGAGATGACTGGTTTCCATCTTAACTACTTCTTTTTTTAAACAAATAAATTCTCTTTGGGCTATATTTTTCTTGAGAAAACATTTCTCAAACCAAAATGTAAGTGATCTGCAGTGGTGTAGAGGGCAAGCCTGTTTTTGAGTGCACTACCCTGGTTTCTGTCTACTCTATGAAGCATAATATCTGTTTCCTGCTCCATCTCATGGTCCTTGATTACACTCTTGCTTTAAAAATGTAAGTTTAGAAAGTAACCAGTTTCTGGCATGAAATATTATACTCTCAGCTAGGATGAATGAGTCAGCTAAAGAGTCTGCAGGAATACAGAATTGTTTTTCCTCTTCAGCAGACTACTCTTACCTCTTACGCTGTGTGGAATCAGTCAGATGGGGCTTCCCAGGTGGCACAGTGATAAAGAATCTGCCTGCCAATGCAGGAGATGCCAGAGACATAGGTTTGATCCCTGGGTCGGGAAGATCCCCTGGAGAAGGAAATTGCAACACAATCCAGTATTCTTGCCTGAAAAATTCCATGCACAGAAGAGGGCTACATTTCCATGGTGGGCTAGTCCATGAAGTCACAAAGAATCAGACATGACTGAGCCCACACACTCACACACACACATCGATCAGTTGCATCTGTATTCCTGATGTATGTGCTGTGTTGTCTGTAAATGGGAAGGAATATTCAAGCCAAGTCAACAAAAAGCATTTCTTAAAACAAATCGCATGCCATGATAATGTAAAAACACTAGAAGTGATCTTTGATATGATAAAAAGTATATGGCTGGAGAATTTATTCTGTATTAAAATAGTCATTCCTAATCTTGTTTGCTAGTGATATAATAACTATTCATCTAATGGTGTTGGACCATCTAGGTCAAAAAGCCTGCAAGTCCAATTATATTCTGCATTTCAGTATATTTCAAAGGTGCAGGAACTTTAGAAAAGATCCAGTCTAACGTTTTGCTTTATAAATGAGGGATTTGGGATTCTGAAAGTTTAAGATTTATACAGTTTTACATGACTGAGGAATGCCAAAGTAGAAGCTATAGTTTAGGTCATAAAAATAGGATGCATACGCTATTTGTTAAAAAAGAGAAGAGACAGAAAAAGAAGGAAGGGGAAAAATTCAGGAACCAAAAGAGAAATAAAATTATTTTTAAAAAAACAGCTTATGTTCTATATGCTATATATTCTTCCTACATCAACTTATAAGACTCTTATTATACTAGATTTAGCTTTTAGGTTTTTTATGTATTTACAGCAAATAAACACATATTTGCTGTCACATAAAAAGATAAAGGCATTCATGATAGCAACAAATAAGATGCACCATAAGCCCTTGCAAATTGATTTGACCAAGGTTAGAGTATGTGATGCAAATGACTTGTTTGAGTATCCTGAGTAACTTATCTTGACATAGTTGACTGATGAAAAAGAACATTGATCTTGGAGCTGGAATATTTGCAGCCCAGCTCTGATTTAGTAATTCCCTCACCACGTGGTCTTTGAAGGATCACTCAACCTCTTTCCTATTAACGTCCTTGAAAGCAGAATGTAAATAACAGTAATTATTTTGCAAATAAATATTTCTGTGAGGATCAAATGAGCTCATGCATCTTAAAATATTTCACTCAGTTCAAAACTCTTCACAAACATGATCCTAATCTTAATTCACTCCTCTCTCAATTTTCTTCATGTCACTAAAGGGCAACTCAGTCCTTCTACTGCCTAGATCTAAAGCTTTGAGCCATCTTTCACACCTCTGTCACAGCTCACATCCATTCATCTGCAAATCCCTTCAGTCCTACTTCCAAGGTGTGTCCCAGAATCTAGTTGCCAATCACCCCCAGGAGGACGAGCACCAACATCCATTGGTCATCTTCTTTGGCTGTATCAACCCAGCAGTCTTCCCAGGGGTGGTTCCCCAGCCTGTGGGTCTTCATGGTCCCTTCTTCACAAAGCAGAGAGAGTCATCCCTTTATTACCTGAGTCAGCTGGTGGCATTCCTGGGCTCAACTCTTCAGTGGCTGCCATCTCACTTAGAGTCAGTGTACAAGGCTGTTTTGTAACCTGTGTGATGCTAAAAGCTTTGGTCCCTGCCCTGCTCTGATATCTTCTTCCCTGGCCTCTTTTGTTCTGCTCTAACATCCTGGACTTCCCAACTTCCCAAGGCTCTTCAAACCTGGCAAGCAGGACCACAGGCACTATTTCCTCTGCCTGGAACAGTTTTTGACAATGAATATAACCAATGCTTCCTCTAGAATTCCTTTAAATGTCTGCTAAATGTAACCCCCATTGCCCCCAGGCAGTGACTTCCTTAAATGAATTAGAGGGCCTCCCCCTTCCTCCTTGTTCTGTTGTCTTCTTACTCTCCTCTCTTCTTCACAGCTCTTATCAACAGATATCGTCGCATATTTTGTTTGGGGGTCTAACTCCCCCACTCCTGCTAGAATGTCACTTCCATGTTTTCCTTCATGGCAGGTGCTGTTCTTAGTACTATAGAGAAAGCCCTGGACACAAGAAGATTCCTTTTGCAAATAGGTTCATCTGTACCATTTTTCTAGATTCCACATATATGCATTAATACAATATTTGCTTTTCTCTTTCTGACTTCATTCTGTATGAGACTCACTAGGTCCACCCACATCTCTGCAAATGGCACAGTTTTGTCCCATTTATATGGCTGAGTAATATTCCTTTGTATATATGTGCCACATCTTCCTGATCCATTCCTCTGGACATTTAGGTTGCTTCCATGTCCTAAATTGGAAGGAAATCCAAAAAAGAGGGAATATGCATATAAAGAAAAAAGAAAACTCCTTGCCCTGCCATCCACACTTCATGCTTCATACTTATATGAAAATAGCTGCATTTATTCATGGTGACCAAGGAAACTGGTTCATGCCCAAAGTTTAAATGATACCAAGCAGGGTGAAAGAAAACAAATAAGTAATAAAAGGAAATCCTATTTTACTGAAGCATCAAGAAATCAGGGCACAAATCTTCATACTACCCAGTGTCTTGAGATACTCAGTCTGGAGACCTGTACAGGGCTGAGTTCCCAGTGATTCTCATGAGTATGAGTCAGACTCCAAGAACAAGGATTTAAAAAAAGTCTGTGCTGTCTGATTCTCTCAACCAACATTCTTTACTTTCTTGACACTCTGTTTGGTATCACTTAAACTCTGAACATCACCAGAACATATTTTCATTTAATTGTTATGAAGTTCAGCTGATTGAGCGAAGGGTTCCATGCATAGAGACATAGTAAAAGGAGCAGAAATTGGGAGTCAAATGTCCTAGCACTGCCATTGGTTAACTCTGAGTGAACTTAGGCAAATACTTTAATACATCTCCCCCAATAGGCTGTTTTTTTCCCTGAACATGTATTTGAGTTTTATTTAGAGTTAGTGGTATAATTCATTTACACATTGAATTCTGCTTTCCCTTTTTTCAAATTTATTTATCTTTAATTGAAGGATAATTGCTTTATAGTATTATTTCTGCCAAACATCAACATGAATCAGCTATAAGTATACATATGTCCCCTACCTCTTGAAATTCCCAAACCATCCCACCCATCTAGGTTGTTACAGAGCCCCAGTTGGAGTGCCCTGAGTCATACAGCAAATTCCCGTTAACTAACTATTTTACACGTGGTAATGTATGATTTTGTTGTTGTTGTTTGGTTGTTAAGTCATGTCCAGCACTTTGCAACCTCATGGACTGCAGAACACCAGGCTCCCCTTTCCTTCAATATCTCCCAGAGTTTGCTCAGATTCATGCCCCTGAGTTGGTGATTCTATCTAACCATCTCATCCTCTGCCATCCCCTTCTCCTTTTACCTTCAATCTTTCTCAGCATCAGAATCTTTTCCAATGACTTGGCTCTTCTCATAAGGCAGCCAAAGTATTGGAACTTCAGCTTCACCATCAGTCCTTCCAATGAATATTCAGGGTTGATTTCCTTTCAGATTGACTGGTTAGATCTCCTTTCGGTCCAAGGGACTCAAGAGTCTTCTCCAGCCCTGCAGTCTGAAAGCATCAGTTCTTTGGTGCTCAGCCTTCTTTATGGTCCAGCTCTCATATCCATAGATGACTACTGGAAAAACCATAGCTTTGACTAGACAGACCTTTGTCAGCAAAGTGCTGTCTCAGCTTTTTAATACCCTGTCTAGGATTGTCATAGCTTTCCTTCCAAGGAAAAGTCATCTTTTAATTTCATGGCTGCTGTCAATGTCCACAGTGATTTTGTAGCCCCCCAAAAACAAAGTCTGTCACTGTTTGCACTGTTTCCCCATCTATTTGCCTTGAAGTGATGGGACCAGATGCCATGATCTTAGTTTTTTGAATGGTGAGTTTTAAGCCAGCTTTTTCACTCCTCTTTTACCCTCATCAAGGTGAAAGTCTTCTATATAAGATGGAATATTTTTCTCCTGGCTTTGTTTGAAGCTATTGTAGAAACATCTCATCTCTTACTATAGACACATAAAGAAAAATCCTGTGACAGAATCTAATCCAAAAGGTACTACATAAATAAAGTTAATAAATCACATTGAATAGGTAAGCCATATAATCAGCATTGCATCTTCTCTCTTCAAGACAGTAAGAAGTTCTGCCACCTGCCTGGCCATCACTATAGATCAGATGCCCAGTACAAAGGGGCCGTCCCTGGGAATAAGCCTTCTCTCCACCTCAGAGAAAATGCTTGAGTGGGAAACACACTTGGATTTTCCATATATGGATCAGTTTCCCCATATCCTCTAAACTTGAGTAAGAATTTGAAAGTAAATAAGTAAATTTCACACACATTAGTCAAACTGTGCAAGCAAAGTATTTGTGTTTATATAGCTAGGAAGATAAAACATATGGAGACATTAATATAATTACTTAGGGAGACAAAGATTTTGGCAAAACACGCCTCCTCCACACTGGGTTAATGCCTTGGTGCTCAGCTAACTTTGATCCTAGCCTTTTCTGCAAATGTATGGGTATCAGAGATACTTATACCTTTGCCCACTTTCCTGAGCAGAAGATGGGACATTAGCAATCTATCTCATTTGTTGCTCATCATAGAAGCCTCAGTCAGTCCACCATAAAGTTCTGCAGACCCTAATAATTCTGGGAAATTTGCTAAGGCATTAATGTTTCTTTCCCCCCTCCCCTTTGATACCAGTAAGCTGTGGTTACCCAGTTACAGAATGTTATGTTTTATTTTCTGTCCTGCCCCAGCAAATCCAGAGTGTTAGGTAGAAACAGAATCAGAGCCTCTACCCTGTTAAGTCCATGGTTTCTCAACTAGTCTGCGCATTGGAACAGTGGGAAAAGCTCCAAAAGTACTGCTGCCTCTGACCCATCCTGAAAGATGAGGATTTAAATGCCCTGGATTCAGATTTGCAGGCTTTGAACTTTTTCAAAGATCCCCATGTGATCTTAATGTGCAAACAAGCTTGAGGAACGTTAATTGGAAGACTTCTGTGAGATTAATTGAGGGTAGATTTTTGTTGGTTTCTGTTTATGTGTATCCCATTTTGTGCCAGAAAGAACATAGAGTAGCTTTGTAAATTTCGAACATCATTATAAAAATGTATACAGGACATCCCTTCACGGTTCAGTGGTTAAGACTGCAGAAGTCACAGGTTCAATCCCTGGCCAGGGAACTAAGATCCCTCATGACTCATGGCATGGCCAAAATTAATAAGAGAAATTTTTTTTAATTTTTAAAATTTTCTTTTGTTTAAAGAAATGTATACAATATGATAGTCTAACTATAATTTTACTTTGCTATAAGAAAACCAACATTTGAAACCAATTTTAAGATTTAATAAACTGAAAATTTTTAATTTTAATACATTAAAACTGCACCAATATAAGGTAATGTGTCAGTGCTAATCATTCGGTCAGTGTCTGACTCTTTGTGACCCCATGGATTCCTCTGTCCATGGAATTCTCCAGGCAAGAATATTGGCGTGGGTAGCCATTCCTTTCTCTCCATTCCCTTTGATACCCACCCAGGGATCAAACCTGGGTCTTCCACACCTTTAGAGAATTTCTATTTGATTATCTATCTGTTACCCGTTTTACTTATTTATTTTTCTTTCCTCCCGCCTCCCCCCTTTCTTTCTCTCTCCCCTGCGGGACATCCCTGCTTCCAGTAAGGGTTACACTGACGTCGTGAGGATCCCCGAAGGGGCGACTCACATAAAAGTCCGCCAGTTCAAAGCCAAAGACCAGACCAGATTCACTGCCTACTTAGCCCTGAAGAAGAAAAACGGTGAGTACCTGATCAACGGCAAGTACATGATCTCCACTTCGGAAACCATCATCGACATCAATGGGACCGTCATGAACTACAGTGGTTGGAGCCACAGGGACGACTTCTTGCACGGGATGGGCTACTCGGCCACCAAGGAAATTCTCATCGTGCAGATTCTTGCCACAGACCCCACGAAAGCCCTCGATGTCCGCTACAGCTTCTTCGTTCCCAAGAAGTCTGCTCCCAAAGCAAACTCTGTCAGCAGTCAGGGCAGCAATAAAGTGGGCTCGCCCACCCCGCAGCTGCAGTGGGTGACGGGCCCCTGGCTTGCCTGTTCGCGAACCTGTGACACGGGCTGGCACACCAGGACGGTGCAGTGCCAGGACGGGAATCGGAAGCTGGCGAAGGGATGTCTCCTCTCCCAGAGGCCTTCCGCATTTAAGCAGTGTTTGCTGAAGAAGTGTTAGCCCTGTGGTTTCGACTTTCTGCCGGGACAACTGAAATGATGGCTCGCGGATGCAGTCGTGGCGAACGCAGGGTCCCCCGAAAGCGCAGACCCCTGCCACGTCATGGTGAACGGGGGGAGTCCGATTATGGGCAGAATCTGCCCTCAGCGACCAAAATGAAGATGTGCGCTACTTCGTGGGACAGTGGTGACCTTGGAAAGTGGAAACACTTGCGGGGTCTTGAACATCCCCTGGGCCGACGAGATCGCAGAAACACGGATGAATGTAGAATCAGGAAGTTCGAAGATGGCAGAGCAGTCTCTCCCTCGTCACCTACCTCTTATAGAATGTCTTCAAAGGCATCATAATCATTTTCATGCATATTATTTACACAGCAGCTTATTTTTATTGTTTGTAAATACATTCTTCCTTGGTATGTCACTTTATATCACTTGGTTCTATTAAAATATATATATATATATATATATTTCTATAAAAAAAAGTATTTGACCAAAGTAGGTCTGCAGCTATTTCCACTCTTTCCAGTTTCCAGAAAGAGCTGTGGATGTTTTACTGGAAATTAAGAACTTGCTGCTGTTTTAAAAAAGAGTTAGTTATACGTTCAGACTACGGGAGATAAAATTTTTGTCAAAAACCATTTTGACAGCAAGCATCTTCTGAGAAATTCTGAAAAGAAAAAAGGGTCTCAGTGTATCTAGTCATTTAAATATACACAGAGATCCGTTTATTTAAATCACTAACTGCCTGTATTTTTTCAGGCAGCCAGACAAATCAATGTTGTCATGAGGAGGTAGAAGAAGCGTTTGTGTGTGCATCAGTATTCAAAGGTCTGAAAATTAATTTCCTCCTGTTAGAATTTAAAGGTAAAAACAAACAAACAAAAATACCTGCTTCACCATATTTCAAGTTATATTTTCACAACTGCTTTCTCTCTCTGTGGCTCCTATTCGATATCTCACAATGTGTTGTATCCATACAGAACACACAGCAAAGTTTTCAATCACATTCAACATTGGTATACCTCTTACCAGCAAACCTTTATAGTGCGTTTTGTTTTCGCTTGTTTGTTTGCTTTGTTCAAGGGTTCTAAACCTACCATGTTTTGGACTTGTTGACTTGGTAGTCAGCCACATGTAGAAGTGGTTATCATTAATGTGGCTAGTGCAAAAGTAAAAAGAAAAATGGTTAATATTAACAAGACTGTTTCCACACCATAGGCAATAATTCTTTGCATTCTTTTTTTTTTTTAATCCAAGTAAATGGATACTGTTAAGATTGTTCCCAGTTAGAAAGCATTTGGTTGTACCAGTGAGTGATGAAATGTGATGATGGCCTTTGAAAAGTTTGCTCTTATTTCCATAGCCTGTTTAGGTAGACTGTGAGTTGAAATAGTTAGACATGAAAATTTTTTCCAGTCACCTGCATAGAAACTTCATAGGCAATAAACCACATCCCTCTATGCCGTGGTTCAGAAAAATTAAGATATTTCATTTGATTTGATTTTTCTTTGTGAAATAGCACAATTTGCCTTTATGAAATTTTCTAATAATCCTACCAAATGTGCCCTATTATTAGAGATTTGCTTATAAGGATATTAGGGAACTACTATTTGAGTTTCCTTAAGCTCATGAGAGTTTATTTTTATCATATTTTTAACATAAAAAGATTATGTAATTGATCTTGCTATAACGCATTCATTTCAGTAGACCAAGGGAATGGATGTCTCTGTGTTTTAAGTATTTTCTCAAGGAATCAAAAGCATTAATCATCCTTTGGGTTTTCGTAGGCTGACCTTTCTTTAGACATGGTCCTTTTTCTTAATCAAGTACCAGTTAGAGAATGGAAGCCTGTACAAGACTGGTAACCTCCATTTGATGAAGGTACCAGATATGAGGCACTGAGAGCAAACCTGTTCATGTCAACAGAAAAAAATAAATATAACACTGATCATTTGACTATGCTGAGAGAATTAACAGACCAGCTTTACTTTTTCCAATATTCAGAATAATTTGAATCAAATAATTCAGCTATGGCAATTTTTTAATCTTTTGTGGTTGTATTGGCACTAACATTAAAAAATAATTGAAGAGCAAGCGTGATTGTCTCCTATTCTGCTTCTCCATACTGTATTCGTATATTTTAAAATATGACTTATCAATGATTCCTTTTTTCCCAAATACAGAAGTTTTACACTTCTCGTAGGAGCAATCCTAGAGAGTTTAAAATAAATAAACCACTATTCCATGCTTCTATCTAAAGGGTTTTTTTAGGTTTTTGGTTTTTTTTTTTTTTTTCTTGTATGGGTATCAGTAGATTGACTAAGGAATGTATGTCTAAACTCCTGAGAAAATATATAGACTGGAAACTGAAATTTAGAGAAATGGAGTGTTTGGTAGACACAGAGAATGGTGAACAAAAGGAAAATCCTCAACATATGCAGAGTAATTTAGTTCAGTTTCAGGTTGTCTTATGCCTTTTCCCTTTCCATAATTGCATCTTGACTTAAGAGTGCAAAATTCAGGATGTTAGAAGCCACTTCCTAAAAAGAGAAGAGTTTAAGAGTTCATCTGAAAATGCTCAGGTTAGTAAGAATCTAATTGCACTCAAAACTAAACACTCCAGATTGTTTCAGTAGATAAAAAGGAGCCCAGAACAATACAACATTTATTTCTTCTGGAACAGAAAATGTTAAATGAAGCCCTACCTTGTTGTTTAGAAGTTTAAGAACATTGTTTTAATTTATTCAACCAATTCAATTTCCTTTGCCTTCCTGTGGAAACAGTTTTAGCACATTAAGAATGAAGGGATTAATCACAAACAAAAAAAGTTGCAGCACTGAAAAAGAAAAAGTAATTTATTGTTTTTGCAACTGGTATGTGAATTTGTGTGAAAAAATTATTTATTCTTATTTAACAAAAATATGTGCAAATTCTTCTATATTTAAGATGTTCTGCTGTTGTCCTACTTTTTAATTTATGCTTCATGTTTGTGTATAAAGTACACTTGTGAGTTTACATAATATATGGCACTGGTTGCTTTTGTATTTTTTTTTACTGAAAGTTTTCTATGTGAAATAGGTGTATATGTATATATTCCTCATGTATTCTTATTCTGATACTGTCTCTTTCCTTTCTAAGGACATTTTAAATTTAATCTTCTGTGGCTAGTAGTGTTCATCACTTGTAGTTATGTTAACAGGTCTTTGGGTTCCTAATCTTCCCAAACCTCAGCTAAGAAACACTTTTATTCAAGGAACGAAGGTCTAAGTTTAAAACTAGAGTATATAGGTAGCCTGGAAGCTTCCAGTAGAAGTCAAGACAATTCAGAATCAGGTTCACACACTTCACTGATGAACTTAGACAAGGAGCTGTTGATATATCACAACCTCCAAATGATATCAATGATAATAAAGCAAAGTAATATCTGCTGCTGCTTTAGAAACCCTTCTTAACATTAGTATCATTTCCTCTCAGCATCTTTAGGAATTTATAAATGAGAGTAAACAAATCAGATGTAAACAATTCAGATGTTTGTAATCATAACTGTTTCTGTAGTCACAACTGTTTCTGGATCTTCATTGATATGATATGATGTTTTACTATTACAAGTTAATCTTTTGGAGGGATAATAGGATTTGGGACAAGCAGGGACACCTTTGATCACCCCAGCTTGCCCCAGACTATAATTTCACAATCTGGTCACAGTAAGGCAAAACACCTTCAGACACACAGTTGACCAGATCAGTCTTTGGTTCTGATGTTTCTCCCCTTGGCTCCTTCTTTATTAACAATGTCATTTTAATTGTTTAGGAGAGGACAGCAGCCAGATCCAAAGAAGTTCAGGACTTGTGCTATAACTTAGAGTTCACTGTGAAATAAGATCGAACTTAGCAACTGCTGAATTTTGGTAATAGTTTGTGGTTGAGTATGAAATTTATCTGCATGATCAGTGACTATCATTAATCTATTAATAGTCAAACTTGAAGTCATAAAAACACCTTATATATATTTTTTAACATTTCAAAGCTACAAACTAAATTCTGAGTTACTATTTTATTCTGCATGAATGACCTTGAGAACAGAAATGCCATTCAAGTACAGGGTCAAGCTGATCTATCATATAGACACACAGAAAGGAAACCTATATGTTTTCTTTATTATTTTTCTTATTTGCCAACAACCTGTAGTTTTAGGTTATCAAACAGGTAGACCAACCAAGTGGGCAGATCAACTAGCCCACTGAAAAATACAATCTTTCTGATAGCTCCCTGTTAGCGTGAACTACAGGGCTTTCTTTGTAGCTCAGCTGGCAAAGAATCTGTCTGCAATACCGGAGATCTGGGTTTGATCCCAAGGATGGGAAGATCTCCTGGAGAAAGAAAAGGTTACCCACTCCAGTATTCTGGACTGGAGAATTCCATAGACTGAATAGTCCATGGAGTCACAAAGAGTTGGACACGACTGAGTGAGTTTCAATTTCACTTTCACTAGCATGAACTACAGAAATGACTTCTCAAGTCACAGCTCTTAAAACACATCAGTCTATACTGCATACTGAATGTCCTATTTAATTAATGTATGAGAACATATTGAAACACCAACCCATGCATCAGTGATTCAGAAAATGAAAATATGCACAGTGTTCAGATAAGAAAAGTATTCCATCTGGCTATCCTGTTGCCATGATATCAGAGTTGTCAATGCAGGTTTTGTCAAAAAAATAAAGGGAAGTGTTGTGAGAAAATGTTGGTTTTAAAATGGCATAGGACTGAAATATATATATGTATATATATACATATATATATTCATTAACTTGCACCCTCTTAATGTTCTCTCACTAAAGTAAGTTTGCTGTCTGTGGTCCGTATCTTACATCTCCACAAACTGGTACAAGTGCACTACCGTAGGTCAAGTGAAAAAAATAAATAATGGCCTATCATCCTATTGCAGGTTCGATCCTTGGGTTGGGAAGATCCCCTGGAGTAGGAAAATGGCAACCCACTCCAGTATTCTTGCCTAGAAAATCCCATGGGCAAAGCAGCCTAGTGGGCTATAGTCCATGGGGTTGGCAGAGTCAGACACGACTGAGCAGACACGGCACACATCTTCCTATAAGGTGCTGCCACAGCAGAATAATCCAAGTCTAACACTGTGAGAACAACTGTGATTTACAAATAAAACAGGGCATTTTTTTTTTTTTTACTTTTCCTTTGGCACATCCAATGAACAACTGCAATCTTTATCAAGGTGCTAGCATTTTCAGTGACCAACTGCCAAATGCAATATTTCTGAGTGACTATTTTATTCTACATGATTTCTCAGTTTGCAAGAAAGAGCTCTTTAAGTCTTTTTGTCAAGGCTGGGTACAACTTGATAATCAAAGTTTGGGAAATTGTACCTAATGGTCATTCAGACTGGCAGAGTTTAGTGACAGAAGCTCCATGTACATTGAGGATATTTAAGGTGACATCCAAACTTGAAAAGCCTCAGGTCTCCATAGCCCGGTTTTAGATGAGTCACATTCCATCACGTACTAAGCCATCAGCATTCCTTTCAAACAAACTTGTTTCAAGTTTCTTATACACAAAGGAACTTTTGTGTATATTTGGCTGGACTTCAAGTTTTGCAGTATTTTATGTCTGTATACTTGGCTACTCTATCTCCATCTTTTCTGTAACAATTCACAACATATTAGAAACATTTCACCCCATGCTGAGAATATCTAAGATAGAGTGTCATACTGTGTGACTTTGTGAAACTAGACTTTGGATTAAGAAATTTATATTGTCTCTGGATGGTATTTTTGCATTATACACTCCAGCATAACATAAATGTAGGAGTTGACAAATACTGCTTACATTTTAATAAGGTCATTCATCAGAGGAAATCATGCATGTGCTTTGTAAATAGACTGCGGGTAACTAAACCAATTGCAGGAATAAGTTGGGTTTGATGTAGACAGTGGCCACGGATATTTAATTTCTATATTAGTATCTGTGAGTCAAGTCACATAATAAACCTAAATAGGTGTAGAACTGATACTTTTAAGTCTTGAAAGATGCTTTCAAGGCAGAGTAAAATATTGAAGATTTACATGCTGTATACAAGCAGTAAAATGTAAGCTGCTTTTTACTCTCAATTTTCCAGAAGTGATGGCATTTTTCAGTAAATACAATGCTGTTGGAAAACCATAAAAAAAGATCTTGGAAAACTAAGACGGGTCTTGTTTAAAATGTCTCTTCAGCTTTGGCATATTTCAAACCTGAAACAACTATTGAAAGCATTACTGTGTTTTGTAGCCTGCATTCCACAATAGCTCTGTTATTCAGGTAAACCACTTGAAATAAGATGTTTGGGAACTTTACTGTAACATTTTTCATTAAGGAACAATATCCTATTTTGTAAAGTATTTCCTTATGTGTGACTTTAAACTGTAAAATTAAACATTGGTTTTGTGGTTTCAGTGGGCATAATAAATGTAAATTGTAAAATAGGTTAAAGTATGTACGGCATACAATATGTTTTAGAGGTAGAAACTATTGTCTATTTATTCTTAATTTTCTCATAACAGCAATAGGATCAAGCTAGGTCTTCATGAAGCCCTAGGTTCTCTATAACTTCTACCATCTCTCATCCACTTTGGCACAGGCCTTTAATACTTTGTCTATCTTAAACTATAATGAACTTTTGCTTCAAGTTCTTCTTGCCAGACCATCAGCCACTAAATCTGTCTAGCATCAAACTTCTGATGTTAAATTGGAACCACAAGCAACATAACCTACCTATTTCATCCTTACTTTTATAAAGATAAATGTATTCTAGCTATAAAACTAAAAAGCCAAAATAAGAATGCATGCGTGGAAATTTAAAAGGAATTAACATTCACTAGCAAAAGGCTATTTATTTGGTATCAAATTTATAGCATTAAGATTCTGAAGGACATGAATTCCTTCTAAAACTGAAATCATTACTAGTTAGTGTACATTGCAAACACTGAATTTCTCTCTCTTATCAAATAGTATTTCAGAATTGTACTTTAAATTTTCTTCTTGGTAGGATGAATAGTGTTGAAAGAAGTAATTTAAAACAAACATTTTAAAGTCTAATATATTATAATTTAATATTATTGAACACCTCTTTGTGTCAGGCCAAATAGTAAATACCTCACAAACTTTCTCCCAGGTTTTCCACTCCATGAACATTAGGACATTGGTCTTAAGATCGCAACATTGCAGATGGCCCTCAAATCATAATTGTCAGTGATCGTCTAGCTGTCACCAAGTATCAAGCACTAGTATAATAACTTTAGATATTTGTTACCAATTATTGGCTTTTTAAAGTACAAGGAGTCTGAGGGAGGGGTTGCAGGGTGCATGGAAGAATGCATGAGATTGGGGGGATTAGGGGGAGAATTTAAATGACCTAGTGTGTGAGCCCTTGAGTGAAAACAAGAGCAATTCTAAAGTTCCAATTAAAATGGGGAAACTGTGGAGAATTGGGCAAACAGTGAGAATAGAGACAAGAGCTTAGAGTGTACAAAGAACTGTTGTTTAAGGAGAGAGAATTTGATTTAGAAAATCAGTAAATGGCTGGAAGGGGAAAAAGCACTTTGATATTTAATCTTACAAACTCCTTCACAGTTAATATTGAGCTGGTTCAGGCAAGGTGGAAAGTGTAAAAGTAGTCCAGAGGGTAGTTTTTAGATTAGGAGTAAAATGAACAAAGAAGATAGTTCAAAATGGAACTATAGGCATGTGAGAAGTCCAAACCATCTTTAATTCCTAGATTCTCTGGGGTCTTTCTTGATATATTAGGCTGGCCAAAAAGTTCTTTCAGGTTTTTCGCCAAGATATTATGAACTTTTTGGCCAACTCAAAACATATCCTGAGAGCACAGACTTTTTGTTTGTTTCTTCACTGCCATTTTGTCAGCTACTCTGAAAGTACCTGGCAAAAAAAAAAAAAAATTACTCAATAAGAACTTGCCAAATGAAGGAAAGAAGGAAGGAATGGATAACAACCAAGTAGATAATCATCATTAAAGGGATTCAGAAAATGGTCAAGGATATCTTATCAAGTGGGGATAAACAGGTAATGAAAATATGTTAAACAGAGAACACTGGCATTTTAGACAAAAGATCAAGGATGTAGGGAAACCAAAGCAGATGGGCCGTAGCTCCTTAGTTGCAAGACAGATTTTTAGTTCCTAGGATGACATGTTATAAAAGAATTCTAAAGATGTCCCTCCATAATTCCTATCTCTTGATCATTCAATCAAACGCTAATCCAGATACTGCTGTAAAGGGATTTTGCAGATGGAATTAATGCTACTAACCTCTCTAACTCAAGAGAGGAAGATTATCTTGTGTTAACTGGGCGTGGGGTGGAGGGCTCAAAGTAGTAAGATAAACTCTTAAAGGCAGGAAAGAAAGGCAGAAGGGCAAATCAGAGAAATTCCAAGAATGAGAAGGATTCCATGTACCATTGATGACTCTGAAGATGGAGAGAGGGAGTCAGAGGCCAAGGAACATAGACTGAATCTGGAAGCTGAGAACGACCCCCCCAGTTGATAGCCAGGAAGAAAACACAGACCTCAGCGCCTCACCTGTAAGACACTGGATTCTGTCAACAGCATGAGGTTTGGAATCAGAGTCATCCTCAGAGACTCCAGAAAGGAATGCAACTCTGTTGACACCTTGATTCCAACCTGGTTACATGCAAACCAGAGACCCAACTGAGCCAAGCTGAGCCTGATGTTTTTCAGTTGGTAAGTCATGTCCAGCTCTTTGTGACCCCATGGACTGCAGCACACCAGGCTTCCTTGTCCTTCACTATCTCCCTGAGGTTGCTCAAACTCAAGTCCATTGAGTTGGTGATGCCATCCAACCATCTCATCCTCTGTCACTCCCTTCTCGTCCTGCCCTCAATCCTTCTCAGCATCAGGGCCTTTTCAGTGAGTCGGCTCTTGGCATTAGGTGGCCAAAGTATTGGAGCTTCAGCTTCAGCATAAAGGATATCAACCTTTATCCTTTAGGATGGACTGGTTTGTTCACCTTTCTGTCCAAGGAACTCTCAAAAGTCTTCTCCAGCATCACAGTTTGAAAGCATCAATTTTTTGGTGTTCAGCCTTCTTATGGTCCAACTCTACATCTAAACATCTATTGTTATCTCACCATAGAATTGTAAGATAATAAACTGTTGGTATTTTAGGCTGCCAAATGTATAGCAATTTGATGTGGCACTTACAGAAATCTAGAGTGGAATATTAGAAAGGCTACCAGTTTAGACCATTAATCAGAATAAACAAGGTTAGGAACCAGTTCTTGGGGTTACAGTATAAGAAGGGGAAGCACAAGAAAAATACAGAATCTGACTTGCTAAAACAGGCACAAAGGCTTGAGATCGGACCCTCATCTAAGCTCACAATGACATAGAGTCACATGGGCTGCTGGAAAAGTAGTCCATATATACACCTTGACTCAAGGACAGGATGAGCTAAAAACTTGAGAGGAAGTGAGAATCTGTAGCTATAGATTAGAACAAGTGAAAACAGGTTGAAAACAGGGGCAGAAGGGATAGGAGTTCATGGAATAGAGAAATCTATTGCCTGGATTTACCTTGTTCTCCAAAATGCAGCTAAGAAATCTTTTGTTGGCAATAAATCAGTGAATAAAAGTTTTGATCAAATAAGTCAAAGTTTTAATAAGGATGCTCTGAATATAAATTGCTATTAATGAAACATCCCCAAATTTTGTGCTTTAAGACTGCAGTGTATTGAACCTCATGATATGGTGGGTCAGGCCTCAGTTAAGTGATGCGCCTGCTCTACATACCAACTGGAGTTATTCAATGAGATTCATCTGTAGCTGGATTGGACTGGAGGGTCCAAGACAGGTTCACCCACAAGTCTGGCATCTTGCCAAGGACAGTGAGAAGGTCAGGTTCAGCTGGAGGCCTCCTTTTTCATGTAGTCGCAGGGCTTTTCCTGAGGAACGATCTTTTCAGCAGGATGTGGTCAGTCTTCTTACAAGGTGGCTCAGGAGGCCAAGGGTAGATGTTTCTAGAGAACCAAGTGGAACCTACATGGTTTCTTGAGGTCAAGACTTTCAAGTCCCAGAACACTTTTTTTTTTAGCACAACTAATTAAAAATTTCACAATACAGGAATCAGCCACATTCATAGATCTTCCTTGATTCTTCTAAAGTTGAAAGATTATATGATACACTATTCTTTGTAGTTATCAACGTTTTAAAGTTAATTTTTCTTTGCAACCATGTCATTTCCACACAAATAAATGGAGGCTTTCATTTCAGGAAAAAAACAATGTTTAGAATTACAAAGACATAATAGTTAACAATTAAGTGGAAATCATTACCCTTTATATTTGTGTGAGTACAAAACCAGTAGGCTACAGACAAGAAGTCACACAGTCTTGTAATTAACTTGGTATACCAACCCAGACTCTAGGGAATCTTTCTGGTTGGGTGGGAAACATGAATTGATTTTTATTGTTTTGCTCTGTTTCGGGTTTGTCATTGCAGTTTTCCCACTATGCATGCTTTCCCCGAAAAAACATTTCAATGTGTCTGAAAAGTTGTTGTCACTCTGTGGACCAGGAGTGTCTCACTTAAGCAGGTCTCAAATTTAATATTGCAAAGAAAGTTTAGGGTATCAGCTGTACAAGTGGAATTAAGCAAATAATAAATAAATATTTATTTTCTAAAATAGATTGAGCCAGATGTAAACAATAAAATTGTCCAATCATCTGCAGGTCATTTCATAAGCAAGTAAAGCGACCCCATGGACTATAGCCCCCCAGGCTCCTCAGTCCATGACACTCTCCAGGCAGGAATACTGGAGTGAATAGCTATTTGCTTCTCCAGGAAATTTTCCAACACCAGGGAGTGATCCCAGGTCTCCTGCATGGCAGACAAAATCTTTACCATCTGAGCCACTAGGGAAGCCCCTCTAATTAGAAGGATGAAAACTTAGGAAATGTGCTGTTTAGGAAATGCAGATAGCACCTCAATTTGTCTCTATTTACTACAGACAACATCAAGTTCTAGTTCCTTTACAATGATAGTCCTCACTCCTAATTCTATTAGTTCCTCTACCATTGGCCCTACAGGAAGTTAGTGTGTGTTAATCACTCAGTCATGTCTGACTCTTTGCGATCCCCTGGTTTGTAGACCATCAAGTTCCTCTGTCCATGGAAATTTCCAGGCAAGAATACCAGAGTGAATTGCCATGCCACTCTCCAGAGGATCTTCCCAACCCGGGAATCGAACTGGGGTCTCCCACATTGGAGGGGGATTCTTTACTTTCTGAGCCACCAGGGAAGCTAGAGACTATTATTGAATCAATATAAATCTAACACAGACTTTTAAAGGCTTCTATTTCTGAAAATGGGGCAGAGATTTATAGAAAGGACAACTTGTCTGCTGCATTTTTCTCCTAGTGAAATAATAAAACTGTTTCAGTACTGGTGGAGTATTTCTGGAACCACTATTTTTTTTTGTTTGTTTTTTTATAATCGAGTAGAGTCCTGAACCTTCTTTGGATTTTGACATTGGCAAGATACCAGTATATGAGCTCAGAGACAGTTTGACATGAAACCCAGAACTATCATAGAAGATACTATTTTCTTTCTTCTCTTTCTCTTTTTCTTTCTGTTTTTTCCTCTTTTAGTACTACTTCAGGGTCATAGGAAGACAGAGATCTCTCCAAAACAGGCCCTTGCTGGTTGTTTTCATTTTCCTGAAAATAATTCTCTCAGAGAAATTTTCTTTTAATTTTCATCTTTTTAAAAAATTTATATTGTATAAGAAGTTTAAACTTAAGCCAAATATCACTTTAAGAGCTTGATTAAAACTATGATTTGCTTCATAAGTGGATGTGCACACAAACATTATACACAATTACTAGAGAATTCATGGAACTTCGAAGCTAAACAAGAAATTATAATGCAACAGAAAGAAAAATAAATATGCTTTAAATGGACATATTGTAATAAACAACTTTTTGCAAGTGAAAAACTTTAGATTAGAATATATGTGATATACATTGATAAGTTTAAAAAAATTTACTGCTCACTTAAAGAATATAGCCTGAAATGATATTAATAATATCATTGCAATAATAAATAGTTATAATTCCTCAAGGTTCAGGGAGATGAAAATAGGTGACAAAGAAATTATATTGCAGTGTGATAGCTTCTCTGATAGTTAAATACAGAGTCAGTCATGTGAAATAGTTGCCAAAGAAGCAATTAGACTCTTGAAGTGTATTGATACAGTTCCATACAGTGATTGTGTTCCTATTCTCCATGCTGCAGACATTGTTAATGTTAACGTATTTCACCTTCCTCCTTGCTCTATATTAATAATAGTAGGGCAGAAGAGACTGTCGTTGTAAAGCTGAACCAATGCCAATCATCAACTACATTTGGAATACTTGTTCTTCTATGAGAAATTTTTTGTAAAGGTTTACATCCTTGTTGAATTTTCTCTTTGTTGAGACAAAAGCATTTCTCATTGACTCAAGTTCCCATTTCAATTCTGGGAACCGTAATTTAAAAATAATATAAACAGACTGAAGCCCCTTTAGGGGAAAGAAAGAAGCTGGAAACTGAAGGAACTTACAACAATGTCCTATTTTGTATGGTTTAAAAAAAGAGTTGGAACAGGACTTTATAACAATATATATAGTATATGCATTCATAAAATTGATGAGTTATCATGGGGAAGAAAAATTATAATTGTTTTTTTTTTTATTTTTTTATTTTATTTTTTTTTTATTATTGTTTTTGCCATACATTGTCATGATATCACCATGGGTTTACATATGCTTCCCCTCCGGGTCCCCCCTTCCCCCTCCCTCCCCCCCCGGGAAATCTCGATGCACCAGTCCCGAGCATCAATCCTGGGCTGGCGATTGATTAGACACATGACAATTAACATGCTTCAATGCCCTTCTCCCATCTCATCCCACCCTTACCCTCATCCACAAAGTCCACAAGTCTATTCTATACATCTGCGTTCCATTTGTTGTCTCCCATTTTGGGTTCTCATTACTGTCTTTCTAAATTCCATATATATGTGTTAATATACTGTATTGTTGTTTTTGCTTCTGGCTTACTTCACTCTGGATAATGGGCTCCAGTTTCGTCCATCTGAGTAGAATTGCTTCAAATGAATTTTTTTTTAATGCTGAGTAATATTCCATTGTTTTACATAACTAAAACCAATGAATTGGTCAAAGTAAAGACCAATATAGGTGAAAGTGTCTACTGTTCTCACATCGCAACTTTTGTTCCAAAAACAAGTGCTCTAGAAGTACCATAACTGGTTTATTTTTACCACTCCCCTCCCCCAAAGAAGTTTTCCAAAACTATCAGTGTACCTTTGGAGATATGTGTGATACACACACACACACGATGATGAACCTGAAACCTGAAGTTCAATACTTTGGCCACCTAATGCAAAGAGCTGAGTCATTGGAAAATACCCTGATGCTGGGAAAGATTGAAGACAAAGGGGGTAGCAGAGGATGAGATGGTTAGATAGCATCACCAATTCAATGGACATGAATTTGAGCTGACTCTGGGAGATAGTGAAGGACAGGGGAGCCTGGCCTGCTGCAGTCCACAGGGTCACAAAGAGTCAAACTTGACTTAGCAACTGAGCAACAGCAATAACAACAATACCTACATACACAGATATGAGTATAATATGTATGTGACTTGTCAGCATGTTTAATAAGGGAAGGAAGGAGGAGGAAATGGCAACCCACTCCAGTGTTCTTGCCAGGAGAATCCCGTGGACAGAGGGGCCTGGTGGGAGTCTCAAAGAGTCAGACACGACTGAGCATCTGAGCACATGTTTAATAAATATTTATCTAATTATTTCCTTTTATCCTATAGTCTGCTGTATACTTCAGGAATTCAGTGCACAATGGTGACCAATTATAAGAGCCTAGTTTTACTTTTCCCTGGTACAGTAGTTCTCATTCAGAGCAAATCCCCCCCTTTCCCCAGGGGGATATTTGACACTGTTTGGGAATGTTGTTGATTGCCAGAATGCAGGGGTCAAGACACTACTAGTATGTAATGGAAAGAATCAAGAGTTTCTGCAATGCACAGACCAGGCATTATCTCACCCAAAATGTCTCACCCAAAATGAGGCTAAGAGATAACTACCTTAGTAGATAACTCCTGCCTGCTCTGCCTGTGGAACACACAATCTCAGGAAACTCCTTTTTCCCTTCTGATGAGATGGGAGTCAACAGGCCTGTGATGCTCTTCTCCTTGGTGCTGTGATATCTGGAGCAGTAGGAGCTGGGGGCCATGCTTCATTTTGGATCATTGGCACTTGGTGGTGTGTTTCTTCACAGAAGAATCAAATAACTTCAGGTAGGCTATGAGTCCTGGGCATATGGGGGACAATTGATGGATTATGCAGGTGAGCATGACATAGACTGATGATAGGCGATTACTATAAATCACTGTTAGTCTGACTTCCAGCCACATGCAACTGCAAGAAATGTGTGGAAACTAAAATGGAAATGTCCATCCATTTTAGAATATGAGTATTGTGCCCAAAGCCAGGTATGCACATTTTCTGAATGAGCTAAGTGGAATATTTCCCAAACAGCCAAGGGAAAAGAATTGAGAAGAATGGAAGGTTTGTTCCTTCAAGGGTATGTTTAAACAATAGTTTATTTTAGATGCAGTAGCATATATTTTATATAATAACTGAGTAGGTATTCCTTTCTTTTCTTTCTTTTTTTTTTTTTTTATTAGTTTTGCCTTACAATGACATGAAACCGCCATGGGTTTGCATATGCTCCCCCTCCAAAGTCCCCCTCCCTCCTCCCTCCTCCCGGGAAATCTCATTGCACCAGCCCCGAGCATCAATCCTGAGCTGGTGATTGATTAGACATATGGTCATTAACATGTTTCAATGCCATTCTCCCATATCATCCCACCCTTTCCCTCATCCACAGAGTCCATGAGCCTATTCTATTCATCTGCGTTCCTTTTGCTGTCTCGCATGCTGGGTTATCGTTACCGTCTTTCTAAATTCCATATATATGCGTTAATATACTGTATTGTTGTTTTTGCTTCTGGCTTACTTCACTCTGGATAATGGGCTCCAGTTTCATCCATCTGAGTAGAACTGATTCAAATGAATTTTTTTTTAATGCTGAGTAATATTCCATTGTGTATATGTACCACAGCTTTCTTATCCATTTGTCAGTTGATGGGCATCTAGGTTGCTTCCATGTCCTGGCTATTGTAAACAAAGCAGCGATGAACACTGGGGTACACGTGGCTCTTTCACTTCTGGTTTCCTCAGTGTATATGCCCAGCAGTGGGATTGCTGGGTCATATGGCAGGTCTATTTGCAGTTTTTTAAGGAACCTCCACACTGTTTTCCATAGTGGCTGTACTAGTTTGCAATCCCACCAACAGTTTAAGAGAGTTCCCTTTTCTCCACATCCTCTCCAGCATTTATTACTTGTAGATTTTTGGATTGCAGCCATTCTGAGTGGTGTATAGTGATATCTCATTGTGGTCTTGATTTGCATTTCTCTGATAATGAGCATCATTTCATGTGTTTGTTAGCCATTTTTATGTCTTCTTTGGAGAAATGTCTGTCAAGTTCTTTGGCCCACTTTTTGATTGGGTCATTTATTTTCCTAGAATGGAGCTGCAGGAGTTGTTTGTATATTTTTGAGATTAATTGTTTGTCCATTGCTTCACTGGCTATTATTTTCTCCCATTCTGAAGGCTGTCTTTTCACCCTGCTTATAGTTTCCTTTGTTGTGCAGAAGCTTTTAATTTTAATTAGGTCCCATTTGTTTATTCGTGCTTTTATTTCCAATATTCTGGGAGGTGGGTCATGTAGGATCCCACTTTGGTTTATGTCAGAGAGTGTTTTGCCAATGTTATCCTCTAGGAGTTTTATAGTTTCTGGTCTTATGCTTAGATCTTCGATCCATTTTGAATTTATCTTTGTGTATGGTGTTAGAAAGTGTTCTAGTTTCATTCTTTTACAAGTGGCTGTCCAGTTTTCCCAGCACCACTTGTTAAAGAGGTTGTCTTTTCTCCATTGTATATTCTTCCCTCCTTTGTCAAAGATAAGGTGTCCATAGATGTGTCGATTTATCTCTGGGCTTTCTATTTTGTTCCACTGATCTATATTTCTGTCTTTGTGCCAGTACCATACTGTCTTAATGACTGTGGATTTGTAGTATAGCCTAAAGTCAGGTAGGTTGATTCCTCCAGTTCCATTCTTCTTTCTCAAGATTGCTTTGGCTATACGAGGTTTTTTGTATTTCCATACAAATTGAGAAATTATTTGTTCTAATTCTCTGAAAAAGACCTCTGGTAGCTTGATAGGAATTGCATTGAATCTATAGATTGCTTTGGGTAGTATACTCATTTTCACTATATTGATTCTTCCAATCCACGAACACGGCACATTTCTCCATCTGTTTGTGTCCTCTTTGATTTCTTTCATCAGAGTTTTATAGTTTTCTATATACAAGTAAAAGACTTGTTTCTTTAGGTAGAAATACTCCTAAGTATTTTATTCTTTTTGTTTCAATGGTGAATGGAATTGTTTCCATAATTTCTCTTTCTGTTTTCTCATTGTTAGTGTATAGGAATGCCAGGGATTTCTGTGTGTTGATTTTGTATCCTGAAACTTTGCTATATTCACTGATTAGCTCTAGTAATTTTCTAGTAGAGTCTTTAGGGTTTTCACTATAGAGGATCATGTCATCTGCAAACAGTATTCCTTTCTAGGGAATTCTAGAAATACAAAAACTCTAGGAAATACAAAAGCAAGGTGAAAGTAAAAGTGTTAGTATCTCATTTGTGTTCGACTTTTTGCAACCCCATGGACTGTAGCCAACCAGGCTCCTCTGCCCATGAAATTCTCCAGGCAAGAATACTGGAGTGGGTAGCCATTCTCTTCTCCAAGGGTTCTTCCCAATCCAGGAATCGAACTTGGGTCTCCTGCATTGCAGGCAGATTCTCTACTGTCTGAGCCACCAGAGAAACCCTAGTACAACAGGAAATCCGAATTCAATTTTCCATGAGTCACTAGTATAGATATTATTTTTTTGTTTAAGAATAAGAGCTATATAAAGGTTTATATATGAAGTTTCATGCCAAACTATACATTCTCAAACTTGGCTCTTCAGGATAGCCTAAATGATATTCTAATTGACTACTGAGGGAGAGAAGTTTGGTTTTTTTTTTAATCATACTAAGTGAAGTAAGTCAGACAGAGAAAGAGACAAATATCATATGACATCACTTTTATGTGGAATCTAAGAAAATGATATGGTGAACTTATTTACAAAACAAACAGACTTACAGACTTCACAAACAAATATATGGTTAAAAAAAGGGCAAGGTGGGAGGAGGATAAATTAGGAATTTGGGATTAACAAATGCACTCTACTGTGTATAAAATAAGGGCTTCCTTAGTGACTCAGTGGTAAAGAATTTGCTTGCAATGCAGGAGACCTGGGTTCAATCCCTGAGTCAAGAAGATCCCCTGAAGAAGGGAATGGCAACCCACTGCAGTATTCTTGCCTGGAGAATTCCATGGAGAGAGGAGCCTGGTGGGCTACAGTCCATAGATAATCAACAAGAACCTACAGTACAGCAGAAGGAATTCTATTATACTATATAATAACTTATATGGGAAAAGAATCTAAAAGAGAATGTGTGCTCAATTGCTTCAGTCATGTCCAACTCTTTGCTTCCCCATTGACTGTAGCCTGCCAGGCTTCTCTGTCCATGGGCTTCTCCAGGAAAGAACACTGGAGTTGGTTGCCATGTCCTCCTCCAGGCCATCTCCCCAACCCAGGGCTCGAACCAGCACTTTCTGCTTCTCCTGCATTGCAGACAGATTCTTTATCACTAAGCCACTTGAGAAGCCAGCGCTAAAAGAATGGATGTATGTGTAACTGAGTCACTTTGCTGTACACTTAAAATTAACACAATATTGTAAATTGACTATGTTGCTGTTGTTTAATACCTCAGTTGTTAAGTCATGCCCAACTGTTCACAACAGTATGGAGAGTAACCCAGCAGGCTCCTCTGTTCATGGGATTTCCCAGCCAAGAATACTAGAGTGGGTTGTCATTTCCTTCTCCAGGGGAATCTTTCCAACCTAGGGATCGAACCTGTGTCTTCTGCATTGGCAGTGGCAGGCAGGTTCTTTACCACTGAGCCACCAAGGAAACCTCTAATATAAAATAAAAATTTTAATTTAAAAAAAATTTTAGAGAGAGCGAGATTCACAGTCATTTTAGTTAAGAGCAGGTAAGATCAGGGAAGGACATACTGAAATTCTGCTTACATTTTCAGGAGGTTATCACTCATTTTTAGATATATACAGTGTACTTGCCACTGGGCTCCCTTCTGCCAAACCAGAAGGATTCCTGAGGTTCTTGTTTATTTCTGCTGTTCCAACTCATTACCTTCCACCTCCTAAAAGACTCAACACCACAGCTTTCAAGTCAAAGCCAAAAGTGCTCCATCTTTAGAAGCCAGTATACAGTTTGAAAAATGGTTGCACTTTGATGTCTTTGTTTTTCTCACACAAAAAATGACTTTCAATCATAAGAGTCAGTCTTGGCTTGATGCAAAACCTGATACATGATGACTGGTATGTTAACACACACAAGTCATCAAAACTGACAGCCATCTCTAAAAACGTGTTACCTTGGTTCTGACTCCTTGGGCAGGTGATGGAGACGAGAGAGTGAATAATTCCTTTTGTCAGTTCAAAGCTAAATTCTGGAAGCCACATGTTTTCTTGGCTATGTTTACTGGGTCAGAGCTACAAGCCTCCAAAACACTGTTGCATTTAGAAATGCAGTGGGTTCTCATTTGTGGGGATTCCTTTCTTTGAAGAGTATTTACAGTTCAGTTTTTCACCATAGAGGGCCTAACTTGGGAATCCAGCAGAAGATGGCTACTCATAGCATTCCAAATGCACCCAACTTTTCCAGCCACATGTCCAAATACCATATCTGATCATACACACTTATAGCTCTGCCCCAAAGCCCGCCAATTTTCTTCAGTTTTCTCTGTGTACCTGAGTATCTGTACTTGTGCATGGTGTTCCTTCAGCCCGCTTGCCTTTCTATCATGTCTCAGTGAAATCCTTTTCAGAAAAAAAGTCACATGTTTTACAGATCTACTACACATACACACTTCCAGTCAAAATCAATTACCATGTCATTTAAATGCCCACATTATGGGTCTCTACATTAATATAATCCTTTATTTCTGCTTCCTTCCCTACCTCACTGACTTCACCAACCCATATTGAAATGTAAATCTTTTGAAAGCTAAGCCCATGTCTTCAATATCATTATATTTTCAGTCACTGCCAATTTATTATATGAATGATGATATGAGAACATATTTGAATATTACCTTGGACAAACAATAAACATTGATTTATAAAACTAAGTCAATCTAAATTTTTAAATGCAATGTTCTTAAATAGCTTGTTGATATTTTGGTCTCATGGATTATTTTGCATCCATGTTTATTTTTTAAAATGCAACACTAGATATTGTTTTCCTTAATTATGAGTTTTTATGACACCCCGGCCTCCTTAAATTTGGGATTGCATGCAAATTCTTCTCTCACCTCATCACAGACCTATTGCTGAGAAGGAATCTCCATGACATCTAAAATAACTGCTGAAAAGTTAGCAAAATATGTTTTTGGTTGTATTTGTTGTCCTCGATGCTAATGAAATTCTGATACTGAATAAGAGTAACAATAATATAATGTATAGACTAGAGAACTGACGGAACTTTAAATCATGTCATCTGCCCTCTTCATTGTATAGATAAAGCATCTGAGGGCCAGGGAGTTTAGGAGAAAGTGGTTCAAGCTTACACTCCTACTTCTTTTCTTGTTGGTTATGCTAGGGCTTCAGGCAGTTATTGGGGTCTGTGGATATGAACAAATTTCAACAGGCTTCTTTTTACGTTAGACAAAGTTCAAAGTCCTTGTCTTTGGAAGCAATCTAAATGTCCATCAACAGAAGAATGGATAAAGAAATCGTGATACATATATACAGTGGAATATTACTCAGCTTTAAAAGGAGCGAAATTGTGGTTCTGCAGAGACATAGACTGACATAGAGACTTCATACTGAGTGAAGTGAGTCAGAAAAATAAAAACAAAAACTGTATATTGTCACTTATATGTAGAATCTAGAAAAATGATACAGATGAACTTACTTGCAGAGCAGAAATAGAGACATAGAGAACAAATGTATAGAAACCAAAGGAGGAAGAGGGGTAGGATGAATTGAGAGATTGGCATTGGCATACACATATGCACATACAACTATGCATAAAACAGACAATGAATGAGAACCCACTGTGTAGCACAGGGAATGATATTCAACACTTTGTGGTGACCTAAACAGGAAGGAAATCAAAAACAAAAGAGGAGATATGTGTGTACATTTGCTAATTCACTTTACTGTACAGTAGAAATTAACGCAACACCAAAAAGCAGCTAAATGTCAATAAAAATTAATGTTAAAAATAAATAAAATTAGTTTTAAAAAAAATTGCAAAATTACTTTCTAAATTACTAGCAAAAATCTACTCCCCACAAATAATATATATCTGCCCCTTTTCTGCGTTTGCACCAGAACTAGATACTGGAACACACTTTTGAAGTTTTGCCAAGTGGTGAACCAAAAAATAGGATCTTGTTTTTATTTTAAATTTCTAAACTATTAATCAAGTTCTTTTTTCCCCCATATATTAGCAGCTTTCATTTCCTTTCCAATGAAATGCTATTCATAGTTTTTATTATTTGTTCGATAAGATTTTTAAATCAATTCCTACAAAAGAAGACAAGGGTCCCTTTTATTATATGTGTTGTAAAATATTTACTTTTACCTAGTCTGTCATGTCTGTTTTAAACTTTGCGATATCTTGAATCCTTTATTTTTCTCTGCTTTCATGTAGTCTAATACAGCTACTTTTACTAGATGGTTTTAGATTTTCCTGTATTTCTAATCTTTATACTTTCCAAGTGGCATCAGTGGTAAAGAATCCACCTGCCAGTGCAGGAGATGCAGGAAACACAGTTTCAATCCCTGGATCAGGGAGATCCCCTAAAGAGTAAATGGCTATCCACTTCAATATTCTTGCCTGAAAAATCCCACAAACAGAGGAGCCTGGCGGGCTACCGTCCATGAGGTCACAAAGAGTCAGACACAACTGAGCATGCAAGAGTCACAATAGTCTTAATAAAGAAATTTTCTCTTAACACCTAAGAATAAAAATGTTTTATTAAAAAAAAAAACAAAACAAAATCCTTGTCCTTATTGGTAATGCTTTCTATCAGTCTGCACTCAGAAAATCTTGGAATAACAATTCATTTTAAAATTTAAAAACACACAAAAAAGTAATCTTCAACTAGATGCAGTTAGGTTTATCTCATTTGCTGTTTGGCTCTCATATGGATATGTATTTCCTTGGAGGATTTTAGAATATAAACAATATTGGAAAGTAATAACATTTCCAAGAAGGAGGGAGAAACACAATGATTCAGTGCTTTATTGAATGTTTCTCTTCTACCAGACAAGGAAGCCGAGACTAAGTAAGAGGAAACTATTTGTGGAAAGATGTTCTTGCTATGATTCAAGGGCTTTTTTAAAAAATACCAATGCCCAGACCTACCTCCACATCAGTTACATTAGAAGTTCTAAAATTGAGGTGCAGGCATTGATATTTTTAGAAAATCTCCTTGGGGGATTCATCATGCATCTGGAAAAACAAAGCATTTCTGCATATCTTTGTGATAGCTGTGTTTTCAGTCCTAATTCTGTATTTTTTTTTTATCATAAACCACACGCTTCATTTAGTTTTCTTGTTAGCTACTCAGCTTTCAAATCTACCCATACATGATTTTTGCAGTGAAGACAACCACCAACATCCACCCACTCCCACCTCCAGCCATAAACCATTTGAATTTGAGGAATCTGCCTTAATAAATCCAAAAGCCAAGAGAAGATACCACAATGCCTTGCTCTTCTTGCGGCACATGGAAGGGATTTATCTAAGGGGCACCTGGTGAGTTTGCATCTTCATCAGCCATAAGGGTAGTTGCTATGGCAACATGAGAATCAGATTCAGTTCATAGCTCTTCTTCTAATCTTCGAGTGTTCCATTTGCCATCTCTGCCCAACTCTTACTTCCCCTACTTCCTAGCCTTTTGTATGCTGACATGTGTATTCTCTGAATGAATGTCAAGAGAGAAATGGATGATAAACATATAGAAGAAATGAGAAAAGAACAGGTTCTGGATTTAATGAGTTTGGATCTGAATACACTTACAACTTGGAAATTAATGTGCCTACTTGTTCTGCTGGCTTCTTTCTTGTCTGAGTTCAGATTGCAACTTAGCAAATGTAGCCTAAGACAGCTTTTCAACACGACTACTCCTGAGATGCAATTCGAGAAAATTCTGCCCTTGTTCTCTTCTTGTGTTTAATTTATAGGGCAGCTGCCACTCTGGGTATCATTTGGGACATTTTCAAGGGAAACTAAGATAAGGTACATTATTAAGCATGTTCAGTTCTTTTCAGTCACTCAGCTGTGTTCGTCGCTTTGTGACCCCATGGACTGCAGCACACCAGGCCTCCCTGTCCGACACCAAGCCCGGAGTTTACTCAAACTCATGTCCTTTAAGTCGGTGAAGCCATCCAACTATCTCATCCTCTGTCGTCCCCTTCTCCTACCACCTTCAATCTTTCCCAGCATCAGGGTCTTTCCCAATGAGTCAGCTCTTCGCACCAGGTGGCCAAAGTATTGGAGTTTCAGCTTCAGCATCAGTCTTTCCAATGAATATTCAGGACTGGTCTCCTTTGGGATTGACTGGGTTGGATTTCCTTGCAGTCCAAGGGACTCTCAAGAGTCTTCTCCAACACCACAGTTCAAAAGCATCAATTCTTCGGTGCTCAGCTTTCTTTATAGTCCAACTCTCACATCCATACATGACTACTGGAAAAACCATAGCTTTGACTAGATGAACCTTTGTTGGCAAAATAATTAAGCATGTCTAGTATGCTAACCCTGAAATCCTATTAACTTTGATAATCAGAAGAAAAAAAATAGAAAAAAAGTAGAATTCTGGTGTCTGCCCTCCATTCTGTATCATTAGATTTAGTTTATGAGGTCTACCTAGATGCAGTTTCCCAGGTGGCACTAGTGTTAAAGAGTGACTGAGTGAGTGAAAGTCGCTCAGTCGTGTCCGACTCTTTACATCCCCATGGACTATACAGGGGAATTCTCCAGGCCAGAATACTGAAGTGGGTAGCCTTTCCCTATTCCAGGGGATCTTCCCAACCCAGGGATAGAACCCAGGTGTCCTACATTGCAGGTGGATCCTTTACCAGCTGAGCTACCATGGAAGCCCCAGTGGTAAAGAACCCACCTGCTAATGCAGGAGATGTAAGAGATGTGGGTTTGATCCCTGGGTTGGGAAGATCCCCTGGAGCAGAAAATGACAACCCATCCCAGTATTCTTGCCTGGAGGATCCCTTGGATAGAGGTCCATAGGGTTGCAAAGAGTGGGACATGACTGAAGCTACTTAGCATGCACACATAGCATACATATACACCTAAAAGCAGGATAGAGGTTCCCATCTCGCATCCTTGCCCCCACTATATGACTAATGCCAGTCACTGGATCTGAAGCAACTCTTGGATCTGAAGCATCTCTTGCATCTTGTCATTGATGAAACTTTGACCCTGTTCCTTCAACAGCACTGGATCTAAATGCTCAACCTACAGATTTCAGCAAGTTCCCAACATCCCTGAGCCCTAGATTTCCTTTTTTGCATAATGGGAAGCCTGACACCCCTATATAATACATAGTTCAGAAGAATAGCTCCATAAACTTCTAGCCTTTCTTTTTCTTCTAGCTTGCCTCTTCACCATTTACTTAAAACTGTCTATGTCTCTCAACAACCAAATCTCCAAACAAAACTAATAGTCCTGAAATTCCAGGGAATATATAAGCCTAATTATCACACTTTTTGTTCTACTTTGCCTTTGTCCTGCACTATAAAGCCACTTCACACATCACTCACCTGGGATTCCCAGGTGGCTCAGTGGGTAAAGAATCTTCCTGCAATACAGAAGACAGTCACAGGCAGACATAGGTTCCATCCCTGGATTGGGAAGATCCCCTGGAGGAGGGCATGGCAAGCCATTCCAGTATTCTTGCCTGGAGAATCCCATGGACAGAGGAGCCTGGTGGGCTTCAATCCATAGGGTCTTAAAGAGTCAGACAAGACTGAAGCTACTGAGCACACAAAGGCAAGCACTCATCTAAAATTACTTGGTCCTCTATCTATATTCTAACACTTGTGAATTCCATCCTCTCTATGTGGAAGGATTCTACCCCATCCTTTTATTATTAAAGTTGTGCCCTTTCCCTAAGGGCCAAGTTCTTCCAGGAAACCGGGAGGACTTCACTCCAAAGGCATTCTTCCACATTTATAGACTGAAATTTATCCCTTGCTTTTTAAAATAAAAAGTCAAATAAACCAAGAACACTCCAAGAACTTATTGAAATTCACAGTGGAGTCAACAAATGGAAGAAGAAAATAAATTTGGCCCCCCAAAAGAAAATATTCTAAAATATGTTTTTAATTTAAAAAAAGCCTGATTCTCTGTTCATATATTTTTCTTTTCTGATTTTGAAATATCAGATAAGCTAAATGTCATTTGTTTCCTTTTAGCTTAACCTTTTCTCACTCTAAAAGAAGGGCATGTGTTTACATTAATTCTCTGTGTAGATGAAATTCTTAGATCCTCAAGGGGTCTGGTATACATCCTGTTTGCGAACTAAGATTTCTTTATGAATGAAGAATAAAATGTGCATAGGCAGGCCTGAAACAGAAACCTTGCTTTGGGGCACTGCTATTAGTTCCAATCTTTATAATCGGCATCTCTGAAATGTTCCATTTTACAAAGTACAAAGTCTGTTTTCATAGTTCTCTCATAAGTTGTTTTCCTAACACACTCCATCAGTTTGATGCCAGTGAGTTTCTGCTGTGTTTATTATATTTTGTCTTCTTTCCACCCTGGCCCCCACCCTCAAATCCCACATTGTGAGCAAGCCTTTGAGCCACCAAAAGTTTATTAGCAAATTTTCCAGCAAATAGAATTTTTTTGAACTTTTTCCACCTTTGGTCGATGGGCTTACACTGAAATAAACCAGTCATGTTTGTGCTAAACTTCTAATGAAACTTAACTTCCAGTCACATTTAATGAATGACAAACTGAATATACCAACAAAGTCAACTCGTGAGTAAAAATAGAGGGAGACAGAGACACACTGAGTAAATTAGAAAGAATGTGAGGAGGAAAAATTGGGAGAGGAAATGAATGCTTAACTCCTGTGATTCCTGTGATTCCAAAAACTTAAAAAATACAACTTTCTGGAGGAAAGCGAGGGTGGGACTAATTGAGAAAGTAGCATGGACATATATACACTGTGAGTGTCTGTTATATGTGACACCATGGACAGACGGTAAACTGCCAGAGTTTCTGTCCATGGAACTCTCTATGCAAGAATACTGGAATGAGTAACAATTCCTTTTTCCAGGGGACCTTTCCAATGCAGGGATCAAACCAGGGTCTCTTGCATTGCAGGCAGATTCTTTACCATCTGAGCTACCAGGGAAGACTTCATATAAATATGTAAATATTTATATATTACACTATCATATGTAAAATGGATAGTGAGAAGTTGCTAAATAACACAGGAAGCCCAGCCTGGTGCTCTGTGATGAACTACAGGAGTGAGTGAGGGGAGGGAAGCTCAGAATAGAAGATATATATATATAATTATGACTGATTTGTGTTGTTGTACAGCAGAAGCCAATGCAAACTTTTAAGCCAATTTTCCACTGATTAAAAAATAAATAAAAATAAAATATATAATTTCCCTGAAATTGGTTATGAATATGTGTATATCTAAGAGAATTAAGGATTTAAGACGTTAAAGTTGTATTTATTTCCATGTAAATCATTCCATAAAATTGGCATCTTCTAATGACACCAAAACACTGATAAATCTCTGGTTAATGCAAGTGTTAAAAGTCACAAAATGAACATGAGATCATAATTACCTGAACTCAAATACTAACTAGACATATCCAGGCAAATTAAGAAGTACACAAGGACAGTCTTACCCAAACATCAAACAAAATGAGATGCAGGCTTCCTTTCTTCTGAAAAGTCACCAGGCCTCAATTATACTCACATTTTTAGCTTTTGGGTTCAGATCATTTCCTTTCATTTATTACTTTTTTAGTATCCCTGTACCTTTCTTATTATCTTTTCAAAAGTATTACTCTGAACTAAGATAAGTATCTGGACTCATTATTCACAGTGGGATTGTTGCAGAAATTAGCACCTTCAGCTGGCAATTTATTATGTATGTGATAATGTTTGGGTAACAAAAAATGTATTAATATGTCTCTGGTCAATAATGTGTTAATAGCAATAGGAAAATTAGAGGGAAGAAAAGTGACCAGACAGAAAAATAATGACTTCAAAGCAAAAATACCTTGAAAATGGTCACATCTCCATTCTTTACATCTTGCCTTAACCTATAATCATTTATTGTTAACTTCACTGATTTTTGTCCTAAAGATGTACTATGGGCCTAGGAAATGAGAAGTCAAACTAAATATTAGGTTAGAGACAGTGGTTGGAATTCATGCAGTCAAATCAGAGATAAGGACCAAGCTTGTTGGAAGAATCGACACACCAGAACAGCTGGACTTAATTTATTTACCCATAGAAGAAAACATATACACAAGAAGGTGATCAAAAACTGATGATGGCAAAACTAATTAGAAAATGTGTGTTTACCTGCCCTGTTGCATTTTTATAGGAAGAGATCAAAAATTCATGTGTGTGTGTGTGTGTGTGTGTGTGTGAGTCACTCAGTAGTGTCTGACTCTTTGCCACCCTGTGGACTGTAGCCCACCAGTCTCCTCTGTTCATGGAATTCTCCAGGCAAGAATACTGGAGTGGATAGCCATTCCCTTCTCTAGAGGATCTTCCCAACCAAGGGATCGAACCCCACCTCCTGCACTGCAGGCTCTTTGCCATCAGATTCTTTACCATCTGAGCCACCAGAAAAGTCCCCAATAATTTATGACGAGAAGTCAAATGACCTGTCAGTGCTGCTAACAGCATCCTTTCATCTACTGATTCAAAGGGATCAAGTCCTTACATCCTCAGAACACTTCCCATTTCCATGTCACTTCAGCACGCTCTTCCTTGGCAAGCAAGGTACTGTGCCCAACCTTGCTCTTGGTTTCCCCTCCTGCCACAAACACTGACCAAAACTAACACCACTTTGAGCTTCAGGGACTCACCAAGTACACAAAACTTCAGGTCCTCACTAGGAAGCCTGGTATTTCCCAGCCATAAAGTCTTGTGCTGCCTTTGTGATGTGCTGGTCTGATTTGGAGCAAGAACAGATAGAACATAAGAAGTGAGAGCAGATTGTGACAAGTGTTAGAAACATTGCTTGGACCTCACTTTGAACCAGAAAGGAACTCTTTAAAGTTCTGTTTGGGAACAGAACACTATTTAAAGCTTCTGAAGAGTAACATTGAAATTCATCTTTACACATTATATGCCAGGAGACACTAATGCGTGGTTGTTCCTTTTGTGTTATTTACCTGCATGGAAAAATATTCACTAACAGAAAGCAAAGTTTAGCTGCAATGAAGGATATTTTTTTGCTGAGGTTCTCATTTTTTTTCTTGCCTTTTTATTTGTGTTGAAATTTGATACAAGAATATTATTTTAGTATATAAAAACAGGATAGAGGCATAAAAAATCATCCAGCAGTACTAATTCATTCTTAGGAATATGAATTTCACTCTTAAAACCATAAATGAGAAACTAAAACAAGCAAAACACAATTAGCTGTTTTGAGGCTGCTTTTGGAAATTTGTTTGCTTAAATGTTTGGTTCTTTTTTTCATCATCAAAATTGAGACCAGAGAGATCTAAGGATTTCCAAAATAAAAGTGTCTCTTACTAATTCCACTTAAGGTCAGCATATATGAGGAACATGTGGATTTTGGAAATAACACACCCCAAATTATTGTTTTCACACATTTAAATTTCAAAAGAGAGATTAAAAGCTGAACAAAGGACCATCACTTCTGCCTGTGACACAATCATGGTAACTGGACTTGCCTGCTCATTACAAACAATGATTTGAAACTGAAAAGATATGCAAAACTGCTATTTTTAAGCAATGGGCAACCGGCAGTCCAGGACCTCGTTACCTAAAAGAGGAGGAAAAAAATGAAATGAACTATACACTGCAACTTTTTCTAAATTTCAAAGCAGGGAAGGGGAGTCCAGGCAAAGCATAGCAGTCCTGCTGAGCTGTTGGGGTAGAGATTAAAGTTCTCAGAGGCTGAGAAAGCTGGATTTGCAGGGCAGAATACAAAAGATGAGAAAGCTCCCAGAGAAATAACTCCAGGAACAGGCGTTGGCCTCCTGAGATTTTTGCTTAATACTAAGCAACACATGAAGAGTAAAACTAAGCAGTGTGTGGGGGAAACGCCTAAGAAGCTGGGCAAAAATGATAAGCTACAAGAGAACTATAAACTGAATAAATTTTAAAAAAAAAACTCACTCAGAGATGGGAGACTATTTTGTATTGGCTACACAAACTGATCCCCTGGAGAAGGAAACAGCAACCCACTCCAGTACTCTTGCCTGGAAAATCCCATGGACAGAGGAGCCTGGTAGGCTCCATCCATGGGGTCGCAGAGAGTTGGATATGACTGAACAACTTCACTTTCACCTTTCATCCAAACTGAAGGTATTGAACACCTGAGATCTTCGATAGAAACCCCAGAAGAAGTCTTCATGGTAGATCTACTCCATGCCACTCTTAAAAAGCTGAACAGTAAATTCAAACTAATTCATAAGCAATTAAATTTCTTGTCAAAATATACTTCAGTCCTCTCTAAATGAAGATAGAAAATTCTATACACTTATCAGAACAATATTCACAATGACTATAATCATTTAAATTTTTCTCTAAACATGAAGCAGGAAAATGAAGCTCATTGTTGAAGCCCATTGTCAGGAGAAATGCTTGTTAATAGCAATGAACTGAGAACTGACAGAAGCAATGCAGTTAGCAGACAAATACATTAAAACAATGTTATAAATATTCTTAAGGATTTAATGAAAACAGAAATCTAATGAGGAGAGAAATGAAAGATTAAAAAAAACCAAATATGGTTTGTAAGGCTGACACACAATATCTGAGAGGAAAATTTAATAAGGAGGACTTAATCGCAAATTAGAGAGAGGGGATAAAAGGGTTAATAAACTTGAAGACGTAATAGAAGTGGAAACTAAAGTACTGAGGAGAAAATGTTTGAAAAGTAAATTAACAGAACCTCACTTACCTGCAGAACAACAGGGATTCCAGAAAAAGAGGAGAAAAGACAGATTAAAAGGGAAAAAAAAGTGAGAGAGAGAACAGGCAAAATTTCCAAATGTCTTTAAAACCACTTCATAGAGGTATGATTGACCAACCCAAAGCAATACATATTTAATGTAAAAGTCTGTATAGTCAAAGCTATGGCTTTTCCAATAATCAAATACCATACCAGTGTGAGAGTTGGACTACAAAGAAGGCTGAGCACAAAAGAACTGATGCTATCAAACTGTGGTGTTGGAGAAGACTCTTGAGAGTCCCTTGGACTGCAAGATCAAACCAGTGCATCCTAAAGGAAATGTAACCCTGAATATTCATTGGAAGAACTGATGCTGAAGCTGAAGCTCCAATACTTTGGCCACCTTCTGCAAAGAGCTGATTCATTAGAAAAGATCTTGATGCTGGGAAAGATTGAAGGCAGGAGGAGAAGGGGATGATAGAGGATGAGATGGTTGGATGGCATCACTCACTTAATGGAAATGAGTTTCAAGAAACTCCAAGAGATAGTGAAGGGGGGAAGCCTGGCATGATGCAGTCTACGGGATCTCAGAGTAGGACACAACTGAGCAACAGAACAACAAAAATGGACAACAGACCTAATGAGTTTGGAGACAAGTATATATCCATGAAATTGTCACCACAATCTATGCCATAAATATGCCTATCATCTCCAAAATGTTCCTCCTATCTTCTTTATTTATTCATATTATTTTTGTGATAAGACAAAAAGCTTACTGTCATAGAAATTTTTAGTTTCCAATAAATTTTATATTATTAACTAAAGGCACTATGCTATACAGCAGATTTCTTGGACTTACGTAACTCAAACTTTGTACTTGTTGAGTAATATTTCTACTCAAATCCTCAGAACCAGGAAACTCAAATAACAGGATAAAGACAAAGAAAACCACAAGAAGGCATATTTTAGTCACATTATTGAAAACCAGTGAGAAACAGAAGCATCGGGGAAAAAAAAAAAATTTGACTTTGGCTCAATGGTTGTAATGGTGAATTCTATGGAACACTGAAGGAAGAAAAAATAATCGTACATAAATGCAGAAATTAGAAGAGAAGGGAACGATTCTCAACTTGCTTTACAATTGTTTGGTTCAGATTCCCACGACAGAGACATTATAAGAAACCTACCAAGGTTCTTCGTAAATGTAAAGGCAAGAACACCAAAGATTAGCAAACCTAAGTAAAACTGAAAGTCGTTTAGGACTTTTTGTGATCCCAGGGACTGTATAGTCCTTGGAATTCTCCAGGCCAGAATATTGGAGTGGGTAGCCTTTCCTTTCTCCAGGGGATCTTCCCAGCCCAGGGATCAAACCCAGGACTCCCACACTACAGATGGATTCTTTACCAGCTTAGCCACAAGGGAAGCCCAAGAATACTGGAGTGGGTACCTATCCCTTTCTCCTGTGGATCTTCCCAACTGGTTATTAACCAGTCTTGCATTCCTGTGATAAACCAATCGGTTATTGTGTTAACTTACAATTGTTATAGCAAACCTAAGTTAACACAGAATAACTGATTGATTTATCACAGGAATGCAAAATTGGTTAATAATTCAGTAGCAACCCAGGTTACTCATCATACTAAAAGAAAAAGAGGAAACCAATGTATTATCTCAATAAACAGACAGACAAAGCATTTGACAATATTCAACATCTACTCAAGATAAATGCTCTTAAACAGAATAAAAGAAGACTGTCTTTATTTGCAGATAATATGATAGCACACATTAAAAAAAATCAGCCTACCAAAAAAAACCTACCTAGAACATCTTGATAAATTTACAATAATGTAAAGTCACAGGATGCAATACTGAAAATCAATATTAAAGCTTAATATAAAATCTATTTTAATTCTATATACTAGCAGCAACAATGGAAAAATATTTAGATACCATTTCCAGTTGCATAAAAACATAAAATACTCAGATATGTATATAAATATAGGCATGTAAGACTTCTATAGTGAAAATTAGAAGACATTACTGAGAGAAATTAAGAAGAATAAATGGAGAAATATACCATGTTCATGGATTAGAAGATAATACTAAAATATCAGTACTCCCAAATCAATGTATTTATAATTGCAATCAAAATTTCAACAAGGATTTTTTAAAAATAAAAACTAACAAGCTGATTCAAAAATCTAGTTGAAATTTCAAAAGTTATTGCAAAAATTAAAAAAAAAATACTTGAGAACAAAGCTGGAGAAACTGTACTGAATTAAAGACTTATTATAAAGCTTCACTAATCAAACAGGGTAGTATTTTCAAATGTATAAACATATTGCTTGGTGAAACATAATAGAAATCTTAAAAATATATCCACATATAAATGATCATTTGATTTTCAATAGGCATGCTAAGGAAATACAAGGTCAAAATACAATAAATGATAGTGGAACAACTGAATATCCATGTGGGAAAAAAATGAAGTTCAACACATATCATAACATGCAGACAATTTTCTCAAAAGTGGGTCCTAAATCTAAATATAAAAGCCAAAGCTTCAAAGCTTCCAAAAGAAAATACAGAAAAATAACCTTTAAGGGCTTAATAAAGACATGGATATTTTAAGATATAAACAAGTTGTTCATGCCCAAATAGTGTATGAATACTCAGTAATAGAAAGGAAGAAATTTGCATGATCAAACAACAGCATGGTTGAATGTCCAAAACACTCTCCAAATGTTCAAAAGGCACATACTTGGTGAAATGCATGGGTGGCTGGTGCAGGACACACAGACACATGGCCAAGGCTTGTCCAATCAGAAGAATCCATCACTCCTCAGAATTGGAGCTTGTGAGACATAGAAACAGATATAATAGGAAATCTGTTCCAATACCAGCTGCACCACATCCATTTTCCAGGGCATCAGTAGCAGTGGTACCTGCAGTAGCATCCAGGAATTAGAGCTAGAAGTGGAGGCTATATAATTTGAGACACCAATTTGTACAGTGGAGGTAGTATCAGTGTCCCCTCTATAAAGAATCTGTGGGTTTATCAACATCTGTGCAGTCCCGGCTAGCTTCCAGCCTCCTTTGTTCATGACAATTCCCTGAGCCTTGTTCACAGACTTTTTGGCAAAGTTGTGAGTTACTTAACATCCATTCAATGTTCTTTTCTTTAAACAGTTTCTGCTGGCTGTTTGTTGCTACTGAGAACTCTAATACAAATTGCACTAACCATGTGTATAGTGATGATTTGAAAAGTTATATCTCTAGGTTTGACCTCATCTACAATTACACATTGTACAGAAAGTGGTAATCAAAATCATCCCCAAGGGGAAAAAAATGCAAAAAGGCAAAATGTTGTCTGAGGAGGCCTTACAAAAAACTGAGAGAAGAAGAGAAGCAAAAGGCAAAGGAGAAAATGAAAGAAATACCCATCTGAATGCAGAGTTCCAAATAATAGCAAGGAGAGATAAGAAAGCCTTCCTCAGGGATCAATACAAAGAAACAGAGGAAAACAATAGAATGGGAAAGACTAGCGATCTCTTCAAGGTAATTAAAGATACTGAAGACCCATTTCATGTAAAGATGGGCACAATAAAGGACAGAAACAGTATGGAATTAACAGAAGCAGAAGATATTAAGAAGAGGTGGAAAGAATACACAGAAGAACTAAACAAAAAAGATCTTCATGATGCAGATAACCATGATGGTGTGATTACTCACCTAGAGCTAGAATCCTAGAGTTTGCAGTCAAGTGGGCCTTAGGAAGCATCACTATGAACAAAGCTACTGTAGGTAATAGAATTCCAGTTGAACTATTTCAAATCCTAAAAGATGATGCTGTGAAAGTGTCGCACTCGCACTCAGTATGCCAGCAAATTTAGAAAACTCAGCAGTGGCCACAGGACTGGAAAAGGTTAGTGTTCATTCCAATTGCAAAGAAAGGCAATGCCAAAGAACATTAGAACTACCACACAATTGCACTCATTTCACAGGCTACCAAGGTAATGCTCAAAATTCTCTAAGCTAGGCTTCAACAATATTTCCAGATGTTCAAGCTGGATTTAGAAAAGGCAGAGGAACCAGGGATCAAATTGTCAACATCTGTTAGATGATAGAAAAATCAAGAGAATTTCAGAAGAACATCTTCTTCTGCTTCATTGATCATGCTAAAGCCTTTGACTGTGTGGATCACAACAAACTGTGGAAAATTCTTAAAGAAATGGGAATACCAGACCACCTTATCTGCAGCTGGAGAAACATATATGCAGGTCAAGAAGCAACAGTTAGAACCAGACATAGAATAACAGACTGGTTCCAAATTGGGAGGAGTACATCAAGGCTGTATATTGTCACCCTGCTTATTTAACTTATATGCAGAGTACATCATGCAAAATGCTGGGCTGGATGAAGCACAAGCTGAAATCAATGTTGCTGGGAGAAATATCAATAACCTCAAATATACAGATGACACCATCCTTATGGCAGAAAGTAAAGGGAAATGAAAGAATCTCCTGATGAAAGTGAAAGAGGAGAGTGAAAAAGCTGGTCTAAAACTCAACATTCAAAAAACAAAGATCATGGCATCCATCATTTCACGGCAAATAGAAACAATGGAAACCATAACAGACTTAATTTTCTTGGGCTCCAGTATCACTGCAGATGGTGACTGCAGCCATGAAATTAAAAGACGCTTGCTCCTGGGAAGAAAACCTATGATAAACCTAGACAACATATTCAAAAGCAGAGACATTACTTTACCAACAAATGTCCATAGAGTCAAAGCTATGGTTTTTCCAGTAGTCATGTATGGGTGTGAGTGTTGGACCATAGAAAAGGCTGAATGCTGAAGAATTGATGCTTTTGAACTGTGTGTTGGAGAAGACTCTTGAGAGTCCCTTGGACTGCAAGGAGATCCAATCATTCAATCGTCAAGGAAATCAGTCCTGAATATTCATTGGAAGGACTGATGCTGAAGCTGACACTCCAAAACTGGCCACCTGATGCCAAGAGCTGACTCATTCAAAAAGATCCTGATGCTGAGAAAGATTGAAGGCCAGAGAAGGGGACAACAGAGGATGAGATGGTTGAATGGAATCACCGACTCGATGGACATGAGTTTGAGCAAGCTCCAGGAGACTGGTGAAGGACAGGGAAGCCTGGTGTGCTGCTGTCCCTGGGGTTCCAAAGAGTCGGACATGAATGAGTGACTGAATAACAGTCACATAAACACCCTCACCTTGAAATTTCTCTTGAATAAAACGAAGCATCTATAAAATAGAATTCTTGACCACTTCCTTCCCCACAAAGTGGTAATCAGCCAACAAGGCTTAGTATTTTCTCTCTCCAGTACATCAATTAGCAAGGACCAAACAACTCCATCTTTCTTTTTGCTTTTTTTCTGTTTTAATAATTTTCATTGAAGTATAGTTGATTTACAATACCAATTTCTGCTGTATAGCAAAGTGACTCAGTTTTATATATATATTCTTTTTTAAATATTCTGTTTCATTATGGCTAATCATACAGTATTGAACATAGTTCTCTATGACATACAGTAAGATCTTTTTGCCCACCCATCCGTCATTCTTATAATTATCATAACCATCCAATTCTTTAGCTATTGTATAGTTCAATGAATCCCTTTTTCACTTGCCAGTTCCCAGAAGGTAAAAGTATCAACAAAGCTGTGCCACAGCAGGTCAGAGGTTGTCATCTCTTCACTTACACAAACAACAGGACCTCCACATCATCCGGTTTCTGTGTGATCCAATTCCAGAATGACATCCTGAGGGTCTGCTTCCTAGAACCCATTCTAGTACCTAAGATCAGTGACATTGGATTGGATTCCCCAGAAGCAAATGCAATGCTGAGGAATTTTCAGAAAGCCGTCTATTTGAAATGTTTCTAGGACACAAGCGTAGGAGTGATAATATGAGATCAGAACAGGGAGGAACACAGGGAAGGGCGTGGTAGTAACAGAAACTCCACAGAACGCAACTTAAATGCAATAACTCAAAGGCATTCTGTGTTCCGTGAAGTCTCATGGAAGAGTTGCCCGGATTAAGGGATGGAGTGTTTATACTCACCCACATATCAGTCATTGGCTATGAGCTGTTCTCAGGGAGAGCTACATTCTCAGGCATTTCCCCTCTCTGTGCTTGCAGACAAGGCAGGTTCCGGCAGCCAGGCAGAAGCACAGCTGTTTCTTCTGTGCCTCTCCCACTAGTCCATGGGTCACATGAGGTCAGAAGCCCAGTCAGCCTCCACAGCACTGTGTGTAGGACCAAGAAGGGTGCAAGATGGCAACAGAACTTTAGTATTCAATCAAAACCATCCTGAGTCCCAAGAATCAGAGTGTGAAATTGTGAAGATGTTCCTTAAGAAGCAGTATCTTGAGGAAACTGTGGGAAGTAATTTAAATAAGGATCAACAAATGCATCTAGGATGTGATAAGGAGGCAGCAGAAGTTTAAGGCCAAGTTCAGAAATCTAAGGCTCCCATGATGGCTCAGGCAGTAAAGCGTCTGCCTGCAATGTGGGAGACCTGGATTCGATCCCTGGGTTGGGAACATCCCCTGGAGAAGGCAATGGCAACCCATTCCAGTACTCTTGTCTGGAAAATCCCATGGACGGAGGAGTCTGGTGGGCTACAGTCTGTGGGGTCACAAACAGCCAGACATGACTGAGCGACTTCACTTCACTTGCAGAAATCTAAAGGAGTCCATTAACAAGCTGGATGGAAGCAGATTAAATTAAGAGATCACAGAGGCTTTATTCAATCAAAAGTACAAGCATGTAGAGAACAAACGTACAGACAACAGGGAGGGGAAAGGGAGAAGGTGGGATGAATTGGGAGATTGGGAGTGATTTTTACACACTATTGATACTGTGTATAAAATTGATAACTAGTGAGAACCTATCGTATAGCACAGGGAACCCTACTCAGTGCTCTGTGGTGACCTAATTGGGAAGGAAATCCATAAAAGAGCAACATATGCACATAGCTGATTTACTTCATTGTAGTAGAAATGAATACAACATTGTAAAGCAACTATCCTTCAATATAAGTTAATTATATATATATATTATATTAGCCATGTATTATATAAGCAAATATATATGTTATATAAGCAAATATATAAGCTTATATGTATGTGTGTGTGTGTATATATGTGTATATATATATATATATATATATATAAAAGCAAAAATTTTTCTAATGTCATGCTTGTAATTTTTGGCATGGTTTAGTCTGGAGAATTAAAGACAACCAAGGAAGAAAGACATGGGAGCTTCAAAAGGGAGAGGATATATGTATACCTATGGCTGATTCATGTTGAGGTTTGAGAGACAACAAAAAAATTCTGTAAAGCAATTATCTTTCTTTTAAAAAATAAATACCTTTATTAAAAAAAAAAGAAAGAAAGAAAGACATGGGAGAACATTCAGTGACTTTGACTATTGATAATTAACTATTTGATACTGACTATTTGATAACTTGTTCTCAGAAAAAACAAGGTATTCTCCAAGGAACTGTGAAGTTACATGGTAGAATCAGAATCAAATTGTAAGTCAATTTGAAAACCATATATAATCATCACTCTATGGGACAGAAAATGAGGAGATTGTGCCTCTAGGTAATTTAGACATTTTTGAGCTTCTAATGAGTACAAAGCAAAACTTGACTGTCCAATAGAAATACAATGTAAGCTACATGTGTAATTTTAAGCATTTTTGGTAGTCACATCAACAAAAAAGTATGAAGCAACAGGTGAAATTATTATTAATAATATGCTTTATTAAACCAATATATTTAAAATATTTCCTTCTTAACATATCATTAATATAAAAATATTCATGAGATGGTTGGTGTTCAATTTGTAACTTTAAAGGAATTGAAATTAAACTGAAAATTCAGTTTTTCTGTCTCACTAACTACATTTCAGGTGCTCAATGGTCACCCGTGACCCATGACTACTGTATAGGACAGTATATCAATAGTACTAGAAGCAAAGACTATGACAATATGAGACTACTTGGAAAATACTCTGAATTAAATGAATATCTATATCTAATGCTTACACTGATATAATTTTTCATCTTCTTTCCAATGGGAACATCTTTTAAATTTTACCTGTTGAAAGCTTCTTAATGCCAAATCATCAATGAGGCTACTGCAGAAGCCAAAGCAATCGCCCTTTACTGTACAGCTCTCTGAGTTAAACCACTTTTATTCAGAATGTTGGCCTCTCTGGAATGTTCCATGATTTAAACCTGATCTTGCCACTCATTTTCCAGATGTGCTGCCATATAGTAATGATGTTCTCACTGTGGCATGAAGAGATGAGCCCATGAGAAAAATTTTAGAGAGTTCTGAATAGTTTTAAAGTGTATATCAGAGTGAATACTTCTCAGATTCCAAATAAGTGTCATTGGTCTTATCTAGCCCAGATCAAGACACAGCAACACAGAAAACATAAATTCTAAAAATAAGGCAATACTTAAAATTTTTCTTTTGGTAACTTATCGTGACTCCTTCTCCCTTCCTCCTCCTACCCTTGGTGGGAAAAAAAAAAAAGAATTATACAGCATCAACTTGTTGCATACTGGAATAAAGCTGTACCTGACAATCTTTTTTGTAGTTAGAAATCTATTCCTCTATTACAAAATCAAGGACACTTATTATCTATGAAAAATTATCAGGAAATGTAATTGAATCAAGCAAAATTGTGTAGGGTTTTCTCAGGGAATTAGTTTTGATTTTGGTAGCAAGCTCAAAATGGTTTCAGGATCAGTGGCTAAACCTCTCCTGAAATAATTCCCCAATGCACAGAAAGTCACACAATTTTGTTGCCAATTGTTGTCTGAATTAGTACAGTTCAAGGAATTTCTCCAAGTTATCACATATGTTTCATTACCTTCAACTAATGACAGACTGAAAGGAGGGTAGAGTTGACTAAGAAAATGCTAAAATAAATCTTTGTAAAAATTTGACCAAGAAGAATTACCAAGTTTTCGTCACCAACATGCCATTCTACATTTGATATCAAAGTATTGAGTTAGCCAAGAAGTTCATTTGTTTTTTTCTATAAGCTCTTATATAATTATCTTGATTGCCATTTATGGGTTAGTATCTCAGCATCCACTTCACTCACACTCTCTATCCTAGATTGTGATAAGGACTCACAAGACAAATGAGGTTCTATCTTGGATTCTGTTTGATCTCCACACACCTGCTCATCTCATCTGTACTACAAAGAAGTGGACTGTGCTATACAAAGAAGCTAGCACAAAATCACTTAACACTGCTGCAACTGTATTCCAAGTGAAATGGATTGAAATAGCAGCTTTATAAATATCAACTAGTTTTTCTCTTAGTTTGGCAGTATCAAGACATACACAAACTCTTCTAACACTCTCCAGAACCATGAAATCAAAAGACAACTAATAAAGTGAAATTTTGAGATTTTTCTCTATCAATTAGTGTTATAGATCTGCAGAAAGCCACTTGTTTGCATCTTGTAGCTAATTCTACATTCAAATCTAGGCAGCATTGGGAATTTGGGATTACCATGTACACACCGCTGTGTTTGCAGCAGATAACAAACAAAGACCTACCGTATAGTATAAGGAACTCCATTCAATACTCTTTAATAATCTAAATGGGAAAAGAATTTGAAAAATAATAGATATATGTATATGTATAACTGAATCACTTTGCTATACACCTGAAACTAACATAATACTGTCAATCGACTATGTATGTGCTCAGTCATGTCTAACTCTTTGCCATCCCACGGACTATAGTCCCACAGGCTCCTCTGTCCATGGAATTTTCCAGGCAAGAATACTTGAGTGAGTTACCATTTCCTCCTCCAGGGGATCTTCCCAATTCAGGGATCAAACCCACACCTCTTGGTCTCTTGCATCTCCTGCATTGGAGGCAGATTCTTTACCACTGCACCACCTGGGAAGCCTGTCAGTCAAACTATACTCTAATACAAAGTAAAAAAAAAAATTTTTTTTAATAAAAATAAATTTTAAAAAGGGTAAAACAAACAGAAAAAAATTTGAAAACCAACTAACCAACAAACAAAACATGAATCTAGTCAGTCTGGCTCATATCCTTGACCACATTCCTGACAGCAGTAGTGACATAGATACAGTCATCCCTCAGTATTCACAGATTCAGAACCACAGATAGGGAGAGATGACCGAACCATGCCATTTGAATTGGTATCCATTGGGATCCTGGGCCAAATCTTCTACGTACATTTGGGAAAGACTGTACTCATTTGGGGAGTGAATTTAAGAGACTGTCTAGTCCAACATACAAATAGATGTTTAATATGCTCAGTTTCACCCCTGACAGTGTATTAAATCTCCTAGCAGTAAGGACAGGAAAATATTTCAGAAGCAGAAGAAATATGTCAGGTCTTTTTCCTGTGTGACAAATTAAAATACTTTAAATTTACTCCTTAGACAGCTCTGCTATATGATTTCCAAGTGTGAAAAATTGCTCCTTTCATTTGCTATTCCATAATCATCTTTTCTACCAAGGGAATGAAAAGAAAGAAGAAAAAAAGGATTACATTCACAAGAAGCAAAATAATAAAAGTAAATAAGTGGACTATAAATCATTATTTTCTAGGACATCTCTCTAGCTTGAGAAAAGAAAAGAAACTGAAATTTTTTTCAGAGAAAATTATGATGTCAACTGAATAGATTGATATTAAATCAGTTATAACATGTCTAATATAATAACCACTTTTCTCACAAAAAAATGCTAGTTAGGTTTTCAAAATCATGTCTAAAGTTTCATTTCTATTTTATCTTACCAAAGAATATCAGCTTTCTCAAGATTGAGCTCATAATGGTTTACAGAAGAAAATTTTTAAAATCTTCAAAAAATTATTAGAAATGAAAGAAAACAAACATCATCAAAATTTTGATTTAAAATATAAATCAACTTAAGCCACTTGCAGAGTTTCAGAATCACTCAAAATACCAGCTCCTTTAACTTGTTTTCTCCTTAAGGATAGTGTAGGGAATCATCACAGTGATCTCTAAGCAAAACTTCTTCCCACATTTACCTAAACATCCTTCAGGGTGATTTAACTTTGAGCACCAGGAGAGTCTGGCACAGCAAACAAAGCCATAGTTGGCACAGCTATCTCCCTAGCTCTGGAATGAGATTAGAGATGGAAGAAATATCAACATCAACCAAGGCCAGTGAAAACAACTTTAAACTCTCTTCTACCACCAAACAAACAACCACAGCCACATCTTAAAAGCCACCATCAGGATGACTGATTTGGGTTCCACAGCCTAAAGTGGCTTCTTCCATATCTTAGTCCTATAATTAGTGGCGGGTGTTCCCTCCAGACACTCAAGAGTTAGAGATTCAGTTTGAATGTTGTTCTGAAGTGTATCCAAATAAGACTGGATTTTTCTTCTGTGTGTGTTCCTCCCTTTTCTTATATGTTTTTCTGTTTCACTCCATCTCCCCCTATCTATTCAAATTTCTCCTACAAAAATCTATATAATATTTCCTTCCAATTCTAGAATTCCCTATTGTCTCATTAGTTTAGTGTTTATGACCTACTGTTTTTAAAATATCTGTTTCTAGAAATAGAAGCTAAATAATAGACTTAATACTTGGTCAAAGAGCATAGCTAACTTCAAAAAAGATCCAAGTTCTTTTTAGCCAGAAAATGAATTTCTCATGCCCATACTTCACAAAGCTTCCTTTTGTTTTAAGAATTTTTTCTAAACAGAAAACAATAAAAGCTTGAATCAGGGGCTTCCTTGGTGGTCCAGTGGTTAAGAATCCACTTCACGATGCAGGGCACACAGATCTGATTCCAGTCAGGGAACTAAGATTCTATATGCCACGGAGCACCAAGCCTGCACACTGCAACTAGAGAGTCCATGCACTGCAGTGAAAGATACCACGGGACTCAGCAAGGACCCTGCGTGCTGCAGCGAAGGCCTGCTGCAGCCTAAATAAATTAATTAATTTAAAAAAATGCTTGGAGAAATTACCCCTTCTCTCGTTGTGGGACTACAATTAGGGGCTCAGCCTTCAAGCAGGGGAGACGTTACTCAAGATTGCCAATAATTTAGAGCACTCTGCAATGTGAATGTTGAGCAGACAAAGAGACTGAAATTTGTGGTCTATTCTGTAGTTCTTGCTCTGATTTCTGAGGCTGTTTCTCCAGACTTGATGTTAAACTGAGAACTTAATAACCCACCACAATCATCTTTGGTTCGTGTTAGTCAAAGTCAGTTTCTATTGCATGCAAGCAAAAATCTCAACTGATACTCAACTGAGACCAGTCAGTCATTCTTTGAAAAATAGCACCATATACTGGATTCATTAAACTGTAATCAATTCATGGATGGTAACATCACACTTGCATGATAAATCCTGTTGTTGGTGCTGGAAAACTGAAAGATAAAAAAGAAAGATGATGACTCTTGGTGTATTTATTCTACAGTTAGGATTAATCCACATGCAATGATTACAATTCCCAGGCAAACAACAAACGCCAAGGGAATGCATTCACTATCCAAGCAATGACTTTTCTTGTCACCCACCTAGTTTCCCAAGCCTCAGCCTGTAATTCATCCTCAGCTTCTCCCCCTTCCTCACCCCACACATCTAATTAGTCACACTTCATTCACTGAGAAAATATTCACTAGCACATCATATTGATTGTGTTTATTTTAAATCTCCTACTTCTTCCCATCACCAAAGCCTCTCCCTTATTTCAACCCCTCACACTGCAGCAAATGACCAACTGGCCCCTCTGCCTCTGACTTAGTTCTTGTGATTCATCCTCTCCAAAGATGACAGATTATTTCCTAAAGTGCAAATCCGATCATGGTGTGCTCCTTCTGAAGCTTGCCATTGTGTTTGGGAGAGTTCCAAATGTCTTAGCGTGGTATTCATAGCCCTTGAAGGCACTTGAAAACTCTTCTGGAACAAAGTGAACTGTAACTAAATGAGCAATTGGGAAGGCAAATCCTATCATGGTCTGGCTCTTGCTTATCTCCCCAGATCCATCTCTCACCACCCTGTGCTACAAGCGGATTGGGCTCCTTACAACTGCTTCCATCACCATCATCTCATCTCCTGGCCAGGGCATCAGCTGCTCCCCTTCCTGAAATGCCCTTCTTGCTCCCTGCCCTCATTTCACCTTAGTAACTCCTACACTCCAACCCTCCTGGCCAAATGATGCTGATCTTCGTTTGTACCAGCACAGTAGTCACTCTGTGCACCCCTCCTACACAAAATGCATCACTCTATACTATCATTTTCTGTTTCTTTGTATGCTTTCCCTTCTAGAAGGCAGGTTATATTCTTGGAGTTTGAAACTCTGATTCATCTATGTTTTCACTGTGCCTCAGAGAACACCAAACACGTGAAAACATTCAATAAATGTTTTATTGACTGACTGAATACACAGAAAATATTTTCTCAAATAATGCACCCAGTGTTTGCATACTCAAGTCTTTTACAGAGACGTGAGTAACAGAGAAGACTTGGAGGGAATATGTTTATATTTGTAAACACAAGAACCATCTTTCTACCAAAATGTTGCAGAGTTTCAGAAATCTCTAAAGATGCCAATTCTGTATGTCAACCACAAACAGATAAAACTTTTTAGATTTATGTAAAGTTTCTCTTTATTCAATTAGTAAAGTCTCAGAGAAACATAAAAAAACATGAGATGTCCATAAACTTTTGGATTTTGGAGCAAAATACTTCATATAGTAATGCATCAAGCACACTTGTAGTATAAGCCAGTCCAACAGAATTGGTTTTACAGAAGATGAAGATTGTGTCAAAGAAGAAATATATATTTTAGATAAAATTCTATGAGTAAATGAATTCAGACAAAAATAATGAAAGTTGTACAAGAAATGAGAGACTAGTAGAACTATTATGGCAGATATTCTCCTAGGATGAAGTGAAATGTAATAAATGTTACAAACACATATGGTTTCATAGGTGTTTGTAATGAAAAAAGGCAACATGCATAATGCAAAGCACAGCATATGCTGGTCACAAAAGACACAATGCAATCCTTTAAGAACTTGTCTTCCTTCTTCTACTCTGAGCAGTCCTCAGTCATCAGCCCTTTATTCCTCTCTATATCATGACCTCAGTAAGATGATTCCCCTCTCTATAATCACAGTCTTAGGTCATTAATTACCACCACTCAACATTAATCCTAAACCCGTAGCTCCTGTTATCACTTCTAATTAAATTTTAGGTGTTTTTGTATATATACAACTGTCCTCTGTGCCATTTTTTCAAGCAAAATTTATTTGAGAGTGAATCAGTCTTCAACCTAATATTAGTTCTTCTTTCCATCATCTATTTCTGTAGAAATAAGTGCTGATTTTCCAAAATCATGTCAAGTTTTTTTTCAGTAGTTTTTATCTAGCCTCTCTCTCACCCTCCCATCACCAAATGTTCAAGGAAGTCAATTAGTGTAGCTATAAAGTACCCATCACATACCCAATTTTTCTGATACCACCTAATTAGGTGTAATATCATCTTATCAAGATGTTATATCACTGCCAACATCACCTTCTTGATGTATTGCCAACCGCTCTCATCTTTCCACTTCCACTCTCCATCTTCCTCAAGGACATCATGTAGATTCCTGACTCTAGAGCCATCATACTTATAAGTTTATCTTGTATGGCTATAACTAGGACTCCTTGCTACATTCAAACCAGTTTTACCATATCACACCTTTTCTGAATCACCTGTTCAATGTCTTCATGACTTTCTCAACTTATTCCAAAGTCTACCTTCCTTCTAAGAGCTAACATCTCACAATTATTTGTGAGATTTGTGAAGATTTGAACAATTTTATCATTTAAAAAAAACCGATTCCATTGAATCCTTTCTGCTGGAATACTTGTACCTCCCGTGAAATTTACCAACTAACTTGGATTATTCTTATATACAAAAGTTCTGGATAACTGTATTAGTCAAGATCAGCTAATTCATACTATAGTAATAAATGATCCCTGAATCTCAGAGATGGACATGGGTTTGGGTGGACTCCAGGAGCTGGTGATGGACAGGGAGGCCTGGCGTGCTGTGGTTCATGGGGTCGCAAAGAGTCGGACACAGCTGAGCTACTGAACTGACTGAACTGAACTGAATCTCAAAGACTTAACAGAAGTTTGTTTCTCATTCCCATATGGCTCATCAGGTAGCTCAGCTGAACAGTCTTTCAGGTACACAGCAAACAAGGCCTCTAGTGTTTGTTACCACATTATCCGTCACTACTATGACAGGCAAAGAGAGAAATTAGAAAATTGTACAGAGGATTTTCGTTGCCTCTCATAATAACTGCAAATGGGCCATAAAATGTAGAGGATCAACACAGTATTTAGAGAGCTTTACAGTGTCCATCACAATAAAATTGTATCAATAATCTCAGCTTAGCTGGTAGAGAAAGAGAAATTCTCAACACAAGTATTGCAATGTTTCACACTGAAATATTACTCAGTTCAGTCCAGTCACTAAACACTGTCCAAGTCTTTGAGACCCCATGGACTTAGGCAAGCTGGGCTTCCCTGTGCATCACCAACTCCCAGTGCTTGCTCAGACTCATGTCAGTTGAGTCGGTGATGCCATCCAACCATCTCATCCTTTGTAGTCCCCTTCGCCTCATGACCTCAATCGTTCCCAGCATCAGGGCCTTTTCTAATGAGTCGGCTCTTCACATCAGGTGGCCAAAATATTGGAGTTTCAGCTCTTCAGCATCAGTCCTTCCAATGAATATTCAGGACTGATTTCCTTTAGGATTGACGGGTTTGACCTCCTTGCAGTCCTAGGGACTCTTAAGAGTCTTCTCTTGAGAGAAGTTCAAAAACACCACGGTTCAAAAGCATCAGTTCTTCAGCACTCAGCTTTCTTTATGGTTTAACTCTCACAGCTCTACATGACTACTGGTAAAACCATAGCTTTGACTACATGGACCTTTGTCAGCAAAGTAACATCTCTGCTTTTTGATATGCTGTCTAGGTTGGTCATACCTTTTCTTCCAAGGAGCAAGCGTATTTTAATGTCACAGCTGCAATCACCATCTGCAGTGATTTTGGAGCACCCCCAAAATAAAGTCTCTCACTATTGCCATTGCTTCTCCATCTATTTGCCATGAAGTGATGGGACCAGATGCCATGATCTTCATTTTTTGAAAGTTGAATTTTAAGCCAACTTTTTCACCCTCCTCTTTCACTTTCATCAAGAGGGTTTTTAGTTCCTCTTTGCTTTCTGCCATAAGGGTGGTATCATCTGCATATCTGAGGTTACTGATATTTCTCTCAGCAATCTTGATTCCAGCTTGTGCTTCATCCAGTCCAGCATTTCACATGATGTATTCTGCATAGAAGTTAAATAAGCAGGGTGACAATATGCCAATATACTCCTTGATGTACTCCTTTCCCAATTTGGAACCAGTCCATTGTTCCATGTCCAGTTCTAACTGTTGCTTCTTGACCTGCATACTGAAACATTACTACCCACGGTTAAAAGTGAGAATTGTGACTGCCTTTATGAATAGATTCACTTATGTCTCCTGCTCTCAGAGACCAGATGGAAAATAGCAAGGGCAGAAACACAATCTTAGAATCTTAAGGTCAAGAGTCTGAGTGCACCAGGAGCTCCCTACTCAGCATGGACGAAAGGCTAACACTTGCGATGCTGACCTAAGCTGATCAATTAAATGACCTAGATGGTATCTAATCTTTTATAGCCAGATTCCCTCAAGTCTCCAGAGGAAAACAGAGATGGGAACTAGCAGTTATAACGTTTTGTTATTTTACTGCTTCAGATGTTCTCCTTAATTAGAGAGAATTCCAAGTACCGGCATTTCACAAGATAAATGTCCCCTCTCCTCCAAGACCTTATCATCAGGGAATACTCAGGGCTATTTTATAGTTGATGAGAACCTCTTCATTAGAAAGACCATTTGATGTTCGTCAACAGAGGAATGGACAAAGATATGGTACAGACAGATAATGTAATATTACTCAGCTGTTAAAAAGAGCAAAACCAAGTCATTTGTAAAGATGTGGATGGACCTAGAGACTGTGATAACAGTAAAGTAAATCAGGGAGAGAAAAGCAAATACTGTGTATTAACTCCAATTCACTGGAAAAGACCCTGATTTGGGGAAACATCAATGGCATGAGAGGAAAGGGGCAACAGAGGATGAGATGGTTGAATGGCATCATTGATTCAATAGACATGAGTCTGAGCAAATTCCAAGAGATGATGAAGGACAGGGAAGCCTGGCATGCTATAGTCCATGGGGTTACAAAGAGTCAGACATGACTGAGCAACTAAACAGTATCAGTTTAGTTCAGTTCAGTTGCTCAGTCGTGTCTGACTCTTTGTGACCCCATGAATTGTAGCATGCCAGGCCTCCCTGTCTATCATCAATCCCTGAGTCTACCCAAACCCATGTCCATCAAGTCGGTGATGCCATTCAGCCATCTCATCCTCTGTCATCCCTTTCTCCTCCTGCCCCCAATCCTTCCCAGCATTAAGATCTTTTCCAATGAGTCAACTCTTCGCATGAGGTGGCCAAAGTACTGGAGTTTCAGCTTCAACATCAGTCCTTCCAATAAACACCCAGAACTGATCTCCTTTAGGATGAATTGGTTGGATCTCCTTGCAGTCCAAGGAACTCTCAAGAGTCTTCTCCAACACCACAGTTCAAAAGCATCAGTTCTTCGCCGCCCAGCTTTCTTCACCATCCAATTCTCACATCCATAATGACCACTGGAAAAAACATAGCCTTGACTTGATGGACCTTTGTTGGTAACGTAATGTCTCTGCTTTTAAAGATGCTATCTAGGTTGGTCATAACTTTCCTTCCAAGGAGTAAGCATCTTTTAATTTCATGGTTGCAATCACCATCTACAGTGATTTTGGAGCCCCCCAAAATAGTCTGTTTCCCCATCTATTTCCCATGAAGTGATGGGACCAGATGCCATGATTTTAGTTTTCTGAATGTTGAGCTTTAAGCCAACTTTTCACTCTCCTCTTTCTCTTTCATCAAGAGGCTTTTTAGTTCCTCTTCACTTTCTGCCATAAGGGTGGTGTCATCTGTATATCTGAGGTCATTGGTATTTCTCCCAGCAATCTTGATTCCAGCTTGTGCTTCTTCCAGCCCAGAGTTTCTCATGGTGTACTCTGCATACAAGTTAAATAAGCAAGGTGATAATAAACAGCCTTGACCTACTCCTTTTCCTATTTGGAACCAGTCTATTGTTCCATGTCCAGTTCTAACTGTTGCTTCCTGACCTGCATACAGGTTTCTTAAGAGGTAGGTCAGGTGGTCTAGTATTCCCATCTCATTCAGAATTTTCCACAGTTTATTGTGATCCACGCCGTCAAAGGCTTTGGCATAGTCAATAAAGCAGAAATAGATGTTTTTCTGGAACGCTCTTGCTTTTTGATGATCCAGTGGATGTTGGCAGTTTGATTTCTGGTTCCTCTGCCTTTTCTAAAACCAGCTTGAACATCTGGAAGTTCATGGTTCATGAATTGCTGAAGCCTGGCTTGGAGAATTTTGAGCATCCTTTACTAGCATGTAAGAAGAGTGCAATTGTGCGGTAGTTTGAGCATTCTTTAGCATTGCCCACATATGTGAAATCTGAAAAAAAAATGGTACAGATGATCTATTTAAAAAGCAGAAATAGAGACACAGATGTAGAGAAAATATAAAACATGGATACTAAGGGAGAAAACGGATGATGGGATGAATTGGAAGCTTGGGACTGATATGCATGCACTATTGACACTATTAATCAAATAGACAGCTAATGAGAACCTACTGTAAAGGACAGGGAACTCTACTCAATGCTCTGTGGTGAAGTAAATGGGAAGGAAGTCCACAAAAGAGGGGGTACATGTATATGCATAGCCGACTCACTTTGCTGTGCAGTGAAAACTAACATAACATTGTAATTCAACTCTAGGTCCATAGAAATTAAAAGCAAAAGAAAAAGAGGCCATCTGTAGATGGTGGGAAATGCTTCTTTACTCTTGGTGTTTCCTTCTACATGGTGAGTGTTTCAGTGTTGTCATGCTCCCAGTGCCCCTTGCCCTCTCCCTCATTCACACACAGCTTATCTAACTGGGAACAGCCTATTTAATTGGCAAGTTTGGAAAGAAGACCCAGGCGAACAGAGCCAGCATCTTCCTTCTCTTTTTCCCTTGAGAAATAGCTGCCCACATGTTCTGCTTTACTTCTCTGTGGGCCAACTCTGTTCTCACAGGGAGAACCTGCCCAGTCAAGCACTGGAGACAAGTTAAGTGAGCTTGTATCCTTCTGGGGGTTATTTTTAAGAAACCCGCATTCTCCCAGACACAAAGCACATTCTTTCATCTCAGCTTTACCTGTAATAAGGGTGAATTTTTGTTGTTGTTCTCCATCTATTGACTCATTTATTGTATTTCTTGACTGATGAAGAATCTGAATGGGTAGGTAGGGTGCAATTTACCACATTCCCCAAATCACCTCAAAAGATAGCATATAGTTCTACATTATTTATTTATATGTACTTGTCATCAACGTTGATGATAGGCTTTTTTATACTGTTGTTATACAGCAACTACTGCCTTCATATGCAGTGATAGTAATACATTTTTGTCAGTTATTAGAATCTGTAGCCACTGCAATTTTTTCAAAGAAAAATTTTATATATTTTTTTTATTTTATTTATTTGGCTGCTTCGGATCTTAGCTGTGGTTGCCAGGTTCCTCGTTGCAGTGAATGAGTTTCTCTAGTTGTGACACGCAGGTTTCTCTTTAGGTGTGGTGTGCGTGCAGGCTTAGTTGCCCAGCACCACCTGAGGGACTGAATCCATGTCCCCTGCACTGGAAGGTGGATTCTTAACCACTGGACAACCAGGGAAGTCCCTCACAGAAAATTTTATTAGCAATCTGAAATAAAAGTGTCAATATACATGCATGATATTCTTAACATTCTTGTGCTAGGAAGTGATTGTTTGCACAAAGGCAAAAACAACAATAAAAAAGCAAAAAAATAAAAGTCACCCTGAAGATGACATTTTCTATAACTCTTGGACATGCAGTAATGTATAAACTGGGATTTGGATACAATCTGTCCCTTTGGAGTTTACAGTAAATGCATGACTCCAAAGAAAATCAAATTAGCCTACTGATGATAAAAATAAAAAACACTAGGCTTAAAAGCTGAAAAATAATGAATTAAATACATACAGCTACAATGCAAATCTGTTTTAAATGTTTTATGTTGGACTGGAAATAGAAACCATTCTTTAGCACCTTTACTGCTTATTATCTATAAATTGTTAAGACAATTTATACACTTAAACAGAAAACAAGACTGAAATTTATCTACCATCTCTCTTTTTGTTCTTTTTTTCTCATTAAATTGCGCTTACTTGAAGGTCACATAATGACTGTTTTTTAGTGCCACCTTTTGGGTGGTCTTGTTATTACATAACATTAAAATTTGAAAAACTTTGGAAATTAAATGTGTGTGTATATCCATTAATCAATAACATATTAAGTGTATAGCCTGAGTTTTTCACTCTAACTGTTGAGTGTTAGACTTGAATAGAAACTTAAATCACTTATGTTCTGTAATAAAATAGGAGTTGTAATGTTTCCTTATTACAGTTTTTAGAATCATGAGGTTCAGCCCCTGTCACTCCTATCCACTATATCCTTGTCTCTTAGCACTCACATTCATATAAAGTTTGATCTAAAGTATGTCTGCTCTTTCCTTTTTAGGAAAGATGCTTATAGAAGCTGCACTGTTCATTGACATAGCCAGAGACAGCAGTTTTTCTGAGGCTTCATGATTTGCAAGTATGGAACTAAAACCAAACCCAGGTCTCATACTTCTAAATTACATTAACCCACTTCAGAGAAACTTTTGGCTCTAATAAAAGTCTTCTGCTACTCCTATCTTGATAAAGTGGGTTGAACTCCAGGTGAGCTGAGAAATCTGCTCTCAAAGTTTCACAACAAAATAACAGAACTGCTCACTCACATCTGGTTATTTTTAAAGTTACAGTTCTGAATTTGACCAATAGCAAAGATCTCTCTGCTTTAGGTCAGAACTAGAAAACATCACCTACTGTGACCCAGTACATGCCATTGACTCACACAAGTCATTCATTAGAGTCTACTTAGCATGTCATCCACCCATTCATCTAGATTCCCAAAGTCCTATTTCTATAACTAACTAGATTATTGAAAAATCAGAGACTTAAAATATTATTTTAGTCGACACAAAAAATATTTAACAAATTTATAACATAATTTTCAGCTTTCAGGCCAATAAAAGCATCATTTTTTTAAGCATGACTTTAGAGAATTTTTTTAAAACCTTAGTAGTTCACCTCTGAAATTTAACCACCACATTCGTTATGCAATCACCTCTTTTACATTTGATTGCTAAAATAACTCTGCTACAAGTGAATTTGTATTATTTAAATTATTATGACTATAAAAACAAAATTAGCTTAAACCTCTTTGTTTCCAGACAAATTAAACTCTATGTCCAACTATGATAATCACATGTACTGGTCACATTTACTCTTTCTGCTCTTTGCTGTTGACCTCTGTTCTATTCTGATTTTATTCCAAATTATTCTTCTTTATGTTATGTTTTCTTTTACAAATTGTTTTAAATCTTGTTGGATATAGCTCAAGCACTAAAATGTAGGAGTTAATTCAGGAATTCCAGCAAGGAGATTGTGGTTGCTGGACCTAGTATCAGACAGGAGCATTGTGGAAGAGTCAGCTGTTCAGGAGACTTGCAAGACTTCACAAGTCTTAGCCGAGGCCATTGATAATCATTGCCTAGGAGGGGTACTGCAAAAAATATATGTTAAAATACTATTCACAATAGTCAAGACATGGAAACAACATCAGTATTCATCAACAGATGGAATGATAAAGAAGATATGGTACATATATATACAATGGAATATTACTCAGCCATAAAAAGGATGGGATACTGCCATTTATAACAAAATGGATGAACCTAGAGACTAGCATGCTAACTGAAGTAAGCCATACAGAGACAAATATTATATGATATCACTTATACGTGAAACGTAAAAAAAAATGATACAAATGAACTTGTTTATAAAACAGAAACAGACTCACAGACATTGAAAACAAATGAATGGTTGTCAAATGGGAAAAGTGGGAGCAGGAGTGATAAATTAGGAGTTTTGGATTAGCATAAACACACCACTATGTATGGGCTTCCCTGGTGGCTCAGTGGTAAAGAACCCACCTGCCAATGCAGGAGACATGAGTTCGATCCCTGGCCTGGGAAGATCACCTGGAAAAGGAAATGATAACCCACTCCAGTATTCTCACCTGAGAAATCCCAAGGAAAGAAGGAGCTTAGTGGGCTACAGTCAACGGAGTCTGAAGAGTCAGACACGACTTAGCTACTAGATAACAACAGCAAAACAACCACTATGTATAAAATACATAAACAGCAAGAATTTCCTCTATAACACAGGAAACGACATTCAATACCTTGTAATAACCTATGATGAAAAAGAATATGAAAAAAAGATGTATACGTATATGTATATGTATAACTGAATCACTTTGCTATACACCTGAAACTAACACAATACTGTAAATCAACTATAGTTCAGTTAACAAAATGTTTAATAAGCTGATATAGCTTCCCAAGTGGCGTAGTGGGAAAGAATCTGCTTGGCAATGAGGGAGACACGAGTTTGAGCCCTGAGCCAAGAAGATCCCCTGGAGAAAGAAATGGCAACCCACTCCAGTCTTCTTGCATGGGAAGTCCCGTGGCTAAAGGAGCCTGATGGGCTATAGTCCATGAGGTCACAGAGCTGGACATGACTAAGCACACATGCATGCAATATGCTGATAAAATACACAGGAAGACTTGCAGTAAGACATGACCAGAGCTAAATGCTCTTAAGAGAAAGCTCATGAAGCTTCCTGAAAAGCGGGATTAGCAGGAGTTTATCAAAGCAAAATAATGTGTCTTATTGAAAGTGGTTGTGTATTTGGGATTCATTACACTGAACTACAGACTTAGCCCATCAGAGGGGGAGAGAGTGTTTGATAGAGCCCAGTGCCTCTCTTCTGAATGGATAGCCATTCTGAGAACACTGCTTCAGTATGAGAAAGGAGTAATTGAAGTAAGGGAATATTATGAATTTCTGTCTGTGTGTGTTAGTCACTCAGCTGTGTCCGATTCTTTGCAACCCCATGGACTTAATTTACCAAGCTCCTCTGTCCATGGAACTCTCCAGGCAAGAATAATGGAGTGGGTTACCATGTGTTTCTCCAAGGAATATTCCCAACCCAGGGACTGAACCCAGGTCTCCTGCATTGCTGGCAGATTCTTTACCATCAGAGCCACCAGGGAAGCCCATGAATCTTTAATTAATTACACAAAGGAACACATTCCAGGCAAGAGAACAGAATTACATCATGTTCATTAAGATTCTCTTGCCTTTAAGATTATTTTTACTTGAGCCACATGGTACAATGAACAGAAATTTGTTTCAAAAATTTTGTCTTCTGAAAGTGTAGTTTATCCACTTTGGGGTTGTACATTGACAAAAATTAGAGACAATCAGTGATATACTAACATTTCACTCCATAGGATGGGCAAGAGCTCTGCTTGTGAATCAATATAAATGTCCAAAACATAGGAAAAGCTTCACAACTTTGCAGAGTTCTATTTGCTTTGAGTTCAGTATAATATAATTTTGAAAATAAACACACATTTAAATCACACAAATCTAACTACCCTCTATTTTTTAGTACATTAAGAAATTATTAATACCAATAGTAGAACAGAAATACATCTGTGATAAACTTATTTTTCTTTTCTATTTTAAAATGCTACAAATCAGTTTATTGTTTATACTTAAGTAGAATCTTTATTCAGTGTTTAAACACCCTCATGCATTTGTCTTCATAGCATATGAGAGAAATCTATTATGTTTGTTTGATTTTTCCCAAACAGGGAAATGTAGCCTCAGAAGTTATTTGATTTTTCCCAAGTTTATTTAAATCTGACTTGCTTGTTAAACTTTAGGAAATCATGCTAAATTATATGCTGGTTTTATATTTTACATATATCTTTGTTAAAACCCTAAAAATACCAAAAGTTACCTGTACCATTCATTTGGACCCAAATAGAAGACCTAGTTGACATTTAGGGAACTTTATCCTGACTATATAACTGGGCTCACTTAAAATATTCTCCATCAAAGTTAGATTTATATCTTCCATATTCAATTATATGTTCTGTATTACTTAAATAAGAAACATTTATGTTATGTGACATCTAATTACAAAGTTACATTAAATGTCAACCATTTTCCAGGAAAAATAGTTTTTAAGTCTTGATGTGGTTTAGCCACTAAGTAGTGTTCAATCCTTGTGACCCCATGGACTGTAGCCCACCAGGCTCCTCTATCCATGGGATTTTCCAGTCAAGAATACTGGAGTGGGTTGCCATTTGCTTCTGCAGGGGATCTTCCCAACCCAGGGATCAAACCTGGGTCTCTTGCCCTGCAGGCAGATTCTTTAAGTCCAGGGAATTCCCTTTAAGTCTTAGTTTAAAACTAAAAATGCATATTCATTATTGTATACTATGTAGGATAAGTTTATGCAATAGAAAAGACTCTAGTTGAAGGTTACCATTAAATGATAATATTAAATAATTGACCTAGAGACTGAATTTCTAGAAATGTATGGGATTTTTCCTTTTAATTAAAAAAAAACTAAGAAAATTTAACATATATTAATTAAGTGGAATAAAGTTTTTATTTAAGAATAACATTATTTTCAAATAAACTTTTCATTTTAAATAGTTCCAGATTTCAAAGAAGTTTTGCAGAAGAGTTGCAAAGAAAACACAGAGGTCCCATATACTCTTCACTTAGATTTCCCTAATGTTAACCTCTTACACAACCATGGTTTAATTCTTGAAAAGTGAAGGTGAAAGTTGCTCAGTCTCGTCTGACTCTTTGCAACCCTGAATTCCCCAGGCCAGAATAATAGAGTGGGTAGCCTTTCCCTTCTCCAGAGGGTCTCCCCAACCCAGGGATTGAACCCAAGTCTCCTGCACTGCAGGTGGATTCTTTACCAGCTGAGCCACAAGGGAAGCCCAAGAATACTGGAGTGGGTAGCCTATCCCTTCTCCAAGTTTAATTCTTATAACTAATGAATTAATGTTGAGACATTGATTCATTAAACTAAAAGCTTCATTCAGATTCCACCGGTTTTCCCACTAAACTTTTTCAATCTCAAGTTCCAGTCCAGAATACCTCATTACATTTCATTACATTGAGTAAAAACATATTTACATTTCTTTTGAATAAAGATTATAAATATCAGTAATACTTATTATAAGTATTCTGTGAATTACTATCAAAATATGTAGTACAAGTATACATGTAATACACAAATGCCAGCAGGCTCTACAAAACTTAGAGAAAATTTTTAAATATGTGTATGACTTTAGTAACTTTTGTACCTTCAGTGTAATTATTATTTTAATCTTACTCCCAGTATCTATTAATTTGTACTTGGTTTATTGCATAGGCATAAAAATACTGAAATAATGAATTTATACATGCTCTGAAAAAAGGAGAATTTATATTTCTATATATTTATTACAGTATTATTTGCATATCTTATAGAAAGATGTTTCCATGACTATAAACTGAGTTCAAATAAAAAGACTATCTACATAGTTAGAGATGATACCTGAAATATTTGAGTATATGGAGAAAGGGTGAGAAATTCCAACCATATAAGGCTTGGGTATATCTGGGGAATTGTGGAATAGAGAGTTACCTTGTTGACAGTTTTTTTGGAAATTGAATTTGGAACCAAAATACATATACATGGGTTGCAAACTGATACCACGGAGGGTATAGCACATAGACGTTGAGTTCACCAACTCATGATATTGAAGAGTAGTCAATTTCACAGCACTCTATAGAACAAGGTTTTCAAGCCAAGAGATAGGGAAAACTCAGAGAAGACCAGAGGAACAATGCAAATGTGATTAAATGACTTAAGAACATCACCTTTAAGATATGAAATTATTAAGTATCTACTCTAGAGAAAAAAAGATAAAATCAGTCTTCAATTTTAAGACTCTGGTTGGCTACAACCCAGAGGATGTAATCGTCCAATCTACTGAACCCAGACAGATGGAATTAATTGTTAACAATGGAAAGATGTATTTGAGATTTTAAAAAGTCTTCCAGTTGTTGAAAGTTCACTGGTGTTTTTGTTTTTAGCAAATAAGAAAATACCATGCAAAACAGCATGTTTTTCACGGCTTCGATTTTCTTTAGATAATGACAGCCCAGCAGTGATAAGTACGCTTGGAGTCTGGGTCTTGATTTCTAAATACCATTCTGCAGTGAAAGGAACCAAAGCTCTGGGGTGAAGTATTAATAGCTGATTGGGCAGGGAAAATTTGTGATGTGCTTAGAACAATTTATGGTGCCAGAAAATAAGTCTTCAGAAAAATAGTAACATGGATTATTACATAAATATAATATTGAACAAACAAAAGTGCGTTGCAGAACATATGCAATATCATTCTATTTATAAGAAGTTTAGAAACATCCAGAAGTGAACATATTGCTAAAAGATTCAAGCATATGTGGTGAGAAATCTTCTCAGTATATATAGTACAAACGTATGCACATGTATACTAACCCATGCATACATACACATCACATTTATTTCTATATTTATTTACTGTGTGCACATATATATAGAAAACATGAATATGTTGTACAATTGAAAACCAAGCATATATACATACAAGTTCACACAAAAGTTTCCAACTCCAACCCAGTACCACAAGTTTCACTTATTTGTAACCTTTTTCTCAGACAATAAAAAAAAATGCAGGTCTCATTTTCTGCAAGATATTTACTTACTTGATCAGTCATAGTTGACACAGAAAGTAGTTTCAGAATTACTAATGCATACCTCTATAAGAAACGAATTTACTAATCACAATGAAATATTCTGCATATTGCTTTTTTGTGTTTGACTTTTAATTATCACTCTTGTGGTATACAGTTCAAAGCCTTTTGAAAAATGCATAGTCATGAATGCACCATCACAGCTGTGATGCAGACAGGTTTATCACCCTCAAAATCCTCCCAGGCTGCCCCTTTGTTGTCAACATTCCCCTCATTTCTTAACCCTGGCAACTGCAGACCCTATGATTTATTTTTCAATAACGTCATATACATAAGATCAAGCAATATGTTATATTTTGAGTTTGGCTTCTTTTTAGCAAAAGATATGTAATATTCATCTATATTGTATAAATTAATAGTTCTTTCCTTTATATCGCTAAACAAATATTTCATTTTATGGCTGTATTTCAGTCTTTTTATCCATTGACCTATTAAAGGACACCTGAGTTATTTCTAGTTTGGGAAAATTATGAAGGAAATTTCTATAAACATTCATGGAAAGACTTTTATATTGGTATAGCTTTCCATTTATTTTGTGAAAATATTGAAGAATAGTTTTCCTGGGTCATATGATAAGAATATACTTAACTTTATAATATAAGGGATTAGAGCTTTCTGAAATAGATTCACTTACAAATGTTCATTTAAATTATCATAACTGTGCCAATCAATTTATTTCTTTAAATTTCTTTATTTTTACTTGGAGGATAATTACAATATTCTGTTGGTTTCTGCTATACATTAACACTAATCACCTATACAATGCAGGAAACTCAAATCCTGTGCTAATTAATTTAATGGGGAAGAATGATCTTTACAATATGACTCTGGTGGATTAAAGATGGCCACAGATTTACCGGCACTCCTTCCATCAAGACAGGATCCCTTCCCTTGAATCTGAGCTTTTCTGTAACCACTTTCTCCAGTAGAGTATGAAGTGACATGGCAGGTTCTAGACTTAGCCATAGTGGGTTGAGATCTGTTGAAACTGACCTACTGCTGTGTAAGAACTTCAGCTACACTGAGGTATTCTCAAGAATCTCAAGCCACACTCAGAAGTCCCAGAAAACAAGATACCAGGTGGAGACAAAAAGGGAACAGAAGTTAAAGAACCTGAGCATTAGACGTATGAGGGAAGACGCCATTTTGTAAGTGGATCCTTCAGTCCCAGGGGCCATAACTGATAGGACAGACCAGAAATGAACTACACTGTCCAACCTTTCCCGACTTGCTGACTCAAATAATCACAATGGAAAAAAAATAAAATGTAGTCCCTAATACACTTCACCTATTCAAACTTTCTCTGGAAATGGATTACAGCTCTAAATGTTAAAGGTAAAATTATATAACAATCTAGGAAAAACACCAGAGAAAATCTTTACAACCTGAGATTAGGCAAAATTCCTTAAACAATATTCAGAAAACACCTAATGTAAAATGAAAAGTTGGTAAACGATAATTCACTAAATTTAAAACTTCTGGTTTTCTAAAGACACTGGATTTATCATTTTAAATGGTTTGCCACAGATGGAATAAGATATTTACAATACATATATTCAGTTAGAGTTTTTGTTGTGTATCTTTCTCCAGTTTTTATTTTCAACCTCTCTATATATTTTATACTTCTTAATTAAGGGGTGTCTCATGTAAAGATTAGATCTTCCAGGTGGCTTAGTGGTAATGAGTCCACCTGCCAATGCAGGAGATGGAGGAGACATGGGTCCGATCCCTGGGTAGGGAAGATACCCTGGAAGAAAAAATGGCAACCCGCTCCAGTATTCTTGCCTGGAGAATCCCATAGACAGCAGCCTGGCAGGCTACAGTCCATAAAGTTGCAAAGAGTCAGACATGACTGAGTGACTGAGCACACAGTTATTGTGATCCACACAATAGAAAAGGCAGAGGAACCTGCCAACAAATTGCCAACATCCGCTGGATTATCAAAAAAGCAGGAGAGTTCCAGAAAAACATCTACTGCTGCTTTATTGACTATGCCAAAGCCTTTGACTGTGTGAATCACAATAACTATGGAAAATTCTTAAAGAGATGGGAATACCAGACCACCTGACCTGTCTCTTGAGAAACCTGTATGCAGGTCAGGAAGCAGCAGTTAGAACTGGACATGAAACAACAGACTGGTTCCAAATAGGAAAAGGAGTACGTCAAGGCTGTAAATTGTCACCCTGCTTATTTAACTTATATGCAGAGTACATCATGAGAAACACTGGGCTGGAAGAAGCACAAGCTGGAATCAAGATTGCCGGGAGAAATATCAATAACCTCAGATATGCAGATGACACCACCCTTATGGCAGAAAGTGAAGAGGAACTAAAAAGCCTCTTGATGAAAGTGAAAGAGGAGAGTGAAAAGTTGGCTTAAGGCTCAACATTCAGAAAACTAAGATCATGACATCTGGTCCTATCACTTCATAGCAAATAAATGGGGAAACAGTGGAAACAATGTCAGACTTTATTTTTGGGGGCTCCAAAATCACTGCAGATGGTGATTGCAGCCATAAAATTAAAAGACCCTCACTCCTTGAAAGGAAAGTTATGGCCAACCTACATAGCATATTGAAATGCAGAGACATTACTTTGCCAACAAAGGTCCGTCTAGTCAAGGCTATGGTTTTTCCAGTAGTCATGTATGGATGTGAGAGTTAGACAGTGAAAAAGGCTGAGCACCGAAAAATTGATGCTTTTGAATTGTGGTGTTGGAGAAGATTCTTGAGAGTCCCTTGTACTGCAAAGAGATCCAACAAGTCCATCCTAAAGGAGATCAGTCTTGTGTGTTCATTGGAAGGACTGAAGCTGAAACTCCCGTACTTTGGCCACCTCATGCGAAGACTTGACTCATTGGAAAAGATCCTGATGCTGGGAAGAATTGGGGGCATGAGAAGAAGGGGATGACAAAGGATGAGATGGCTGGATGGCATGAGTTTGGGTAGGCTCCGGGAGTTGGTGATGGACAGGGTGGCCTGGTGTGTTGCAATTCATGGGGTCGCAGAGTCGGACATGACTGAGCAACTGAACTGAACTGAACAGAAGAAATGGTCTGCTTCTACTTCCTGTATCCTATCAGAAGTTCTGCATATTAATTTTTGTTATCAGATAATGTGTCCCTCTCTTCTTCCACACTAATCTAGAATCAATTTGTCAAGTCTAATAAACTGTTGAGGTTTTTATTATAGTTGCTTTTTGTTTATATTAATAGATCAATTCAGTTACTAACTCCTTTCTTTAAATATGTCTTTAAATCTATGAATCTTATAATCTCTTTGTTTACTGAGATCTTCTTTAATGTCTTTTACTGAAGTCCTTTTACCAGGACTTCCTTGGTAGCTCAGATGGTAAAGCATCTGCCTACAATGCAGGAGGCCTGAGTTAAATCCCTGGGTCGGGAAGGTCTATTGGAGAAGGAAATGGCAACCCACTCCAGTATTCTTGCCTGGAAAATTCCATAGGCAGAGGAACCTGGTAGGCTACAGTCCATGGGGGTGCAAAGAATCAGACACGACTGAGCAACTTTACTTTCACCAAAGTTTTACATCTTTAGAAGACTCATGTGTATCTGTTATGAGACTTATTCCTACAAATATTGTGTTCCCAATATATTTATAAATGGCATATTTTATTTGACTTCATTTTCTAAATGTTTATTAGAATATAGAAATACAAATGAGTTTGTGCATTAATTTTATGTGCAGAAACTTGTTATATTTTCCTAGTAATCCTAATGATTTATAAATTAGTTTGTTTTCTCTAATGATGATCATATAGTTTGCATATAATTATATTCTTTTTATAGCTCCCCAAAGAAAGTTTTTAAAAGTGGGGATATCTGTTAGTTCAGATATAGAATATTTCCAAATTTTTTCACTAAGTATAATTTTGCTATAGAATTTTCATAGAAACCTTTAATCAGATCACAAAAGTTTCTTCTCTCCTTGGTATCCTAAGAATATATTTACAAAAGATGAATGCTAAATTTTACTTGCTATCTTTCTGTATCTTTGATACAATTGTCAAATTTTCTCTTTAAAATTCTTCATGAAGTAAATTATATTCACTGGTTTTCTTGTATTAAACCTCTGTTGCATTTCTGAGTTAAACTACCTGACCAAGAGATATTTATCTTCCTTTTTTATACATTGCTCAGTTAGGTTCACTATTTGGCTAAAAAGTTTTGCACCAATGTCATGCCTAAGATGGCCTGAGATCTTCCTCATTCACTCTTTTTGGGGGGTTTTGGTATCAAATTTATGCTATTCTCATATAAGAAGCTGGAATGCTCTCCCTTCTTATATGTATTTCAGAATCATTGATGTTAATATTGAAATTGTTGATTGATTCCACAGGGAAACCTTCTATCTGAGATTATGTTCCTTCTTCCTAAAATATATATTTTAAGTTTCCCTTCGTGTCTATTGTAGGCAAACTATTTCAGGTTTTCTTTGTCTTAAAAGGTTATTGTATTGCTTCCATTCTTGTCGTTTTCTAGCATACAGTTCTTCGCTGTCAGGAATTTTCTCACAATATGTGTATCAACTTTATCATTTCATTTTCTTCAAGCCTTTATTGTTAAGGTGGAGACATCACCTCTTGCCAAGTGCTGTCACCCCCCTAATGGTAACTATCTATATTGTTTTCTGGGTTCTTCATTTTCTACTTGTCTTTGGTCATCTGACATTTTACTGTTATGTTTGGGCATGAATTTCTCCTTCTAAGCTTACTCTACCTTCCATTTTTCATAACCTTTTTTCTCCAGTTTCCATTTTATGTGTGTGTGTGTGTTTGCTCAGTTTTGTCTAACTCTTTGTGACCCTATATACTGAAGCCCACAAGTCTCCTCTGTCCATGGAATTTTCCAGGCAAGAATACTGGAGTGTGCAGCCATTTCCTTCTCCAAAGGACCTTCCCAACCCAGGGATTGAACTTGCATCTCTTGCGTCTCCTGTATTGGCAGGCAGTTTCTTTACCACTGTGTCACCTGGGAAGCCCTTTCATACTATAGTCTCTGTTATATTCTGAAAATTTCTTCCTTATCTCTCTCCAGTTCACAAATTTGCTCTTTACCTATGTCTAATCGACTAATAAACTCGTTATGTTCAGAGTTTGTGTTTGGTTATTTTTATAGACTCGCTTTTGAAATTTATTTTCAAACCATTATTTTAGATTTTGTGTCTTATTCCAATAATTAATATTTTTGCAGATTTGATTCTGGGCTTTTTCTTTTTTTTTTCCTGCTGGCTCTCACTAAACATGGCTGACTTATTTTGTTCTGTTTTTTCTTTGTTTTTGTTTTACCATGAGCTCATATTACTGTAGATATTATTTGAGCCCTGAGCTGCAGTGATTTTTATGGGAGAGGTCTTTTGTCTGGTCCTGCTAGGTCCCAAGGGCATTACTAATCAAGGACCAGTTTGCCCTGAATACTTGTATGCTGAATATTGAGACCACCCAGGAAATATGAATTCAGTCCATAAAACTGAAATCAGATGGCTTGTGATCATAAAGCCTAAAAGAAAGCTTTTCATTCTCCTCCATACAGTATTGAATTCAAGAGAGACTATTATTCTTTTCCTTTCTTGAGAGGTAATGTATGGGATGTGGAAAGATGATTCCCTGTGAATATCTCATCTTGTATAGACCAGAGGTTTATCTGGCTTCCACACTTCTAGACAGTCTCTGAAAACAGACTTCACCCATACAGAAAATTCGTTCAAGGGGAACAGACTTAAACTGTGTTTTCCTCATTGATTCCTTGGCTTCTAATTCCTTATTTCCCTGTCTGTTCATAGATGCATTCATAAAGATTTTATTTTTAATACTTCCTCCAGTTTTTTTTTAATTATTTACATCAGGAGGATTCTTAAGGCACTCTAGTTCAATAGTACTACCTGAAATAGGAATAAAAGGCTACTCATTTTTAAATCCTTTTTATAAATTAAATAACAACTCTCAGTTATCAGTCTTATATTAAAGAGATCTCATCTATAGAAATTAAATCATAACTTAACAATTGTTTTAAATTTTGAACCATAAAGGAAGACACTTTTAAATCTGCCTCCAAATAATTTCTTCATCATAAAAATTCACTTAAAGAATTATACTCTCATTTGAATCTCATCATGGGCAAGCATCATTTCCATATTAGTTTTAATAAGTTTCAGTTCAACTGACTTGAAGCAAACATTTGGTTGTCTAGAATTTCTTTTTCAAGTGGCAAATGGAGATAAGACAACTCTTACCCTAGAGAAGTTTACACTCCAGTGGGAAAATTATAAAAGTAACCAAAGAATTACCACTGTTTGATAGATATAAAAGGTAACAAAAAGAACTATGGATACAGCAACAAAAATAGAAGAAAGGCACTTGTTAAAACCTCAGCCTGTCTCTTTGTATGTGCGGGAGGAGCTGGCATCATCTGGCATTTTTTCACCATGGAGTAGTCATAGGAGCGGAGTATTGAGAGTAAACAGCTTCTCAGGCACACACAAGAAAGTAATGGATGTTCTGGGATTCGGGAAGGCAAAATAGAGTAGGTGAAGATACAAAGATATAAAGCATCATTGTGTGTGCAGGAAACAACAAACAGTCTGGTGCCATGAGGATTTAAACGGCAAGAAGGTCTTGTGAGAACTGAGACCGCCCACATTGTCATGGGCTATGGGAAAGGAGATGGAATTCTGTCTCTAGGTGAATCAGAAGCATTGTTTTAAGCTGCAAAGGGACAAAACAAATTTGTACAACAGGAATACCATTTTCAAAAGTCTTAGTTCTGTTGACTGCCTTTACCTCTTGATGTTTTGTCCCTGGCTTTTGGGGGGCATTTTAACTTTTTTGTTGAACTATGACCATTGTGTGATGCAGAATAGAAACTGTTGGTAACTAGAATGTATTCTCAGAAATGAGTACACCTCTTCTTTTATCTGGTCCATTTTATGATGGAATGAGTCAAGCTGGGTTAGCGTTTGTTATTAATACTTCAGAGCACCACACGCCTTGCACTCCATGTGATATCTGGGAGGACACCAAAGGGTTTTCTCAATTCCTGCTCCATCTTTGAAATTCAGCAGTCTCCACATGTCTACACCTCAGAAGGTTGTCTCTTTTCATCTATTCCTCCCCTAAGCAGTTCTACCCAGAACAAGTCACTCTGCTCACAACATATTAAAGGAAGTCACAAAGACACACCTAACTTAGAGTGGTTAGGAAAGACAATGTTAATATGTCCTTAGAAAGAGCAGAGATGTCAATGGACCTAAACACTGTCATACACAGTGAAGTCAATCAGAAAGAGAAAAGAAACATTGCATATCAATGCATACATGTGGAATTTAAGAAAATGGTACAGATGAACCTATTTGCAAAGCAAAAATAGAGACTCGGACATACGGAACAAATGAATGGACCCCAAGGGAGAAGGGAAGTGGGATGAATTGGGAGATTGGGATTCACATATATCCACTACTATGAATGAAATAGGTGATGGGAAACTATTGTATAGCACAGGAATTCTACTTGGGGCTCTGTGGTGATGCAAATGGAAAGGAAATTCAAAAAAAGAGAGTATATATGTATACATATAGTTAATTCATTTTTCTATACATCAGAAACTAACACAACATCATAAAGCAAATATATCTGAGTAAAACTTTAAAAATGAGAACCAGAAATATTTGATGAACAACACTAATGACTAAATTCTCTCTTTACTATGAGACCTTGGACAGCTCAATTATAAGCATCCGATAATAATAGGATCTACTTCACAGGGCTGTTTTGAGGGTAAATAAGCTAATATATGGAAAGTCTTCAGTGTAGTGCAATCAAAATGCTGTCAATAAATGTGAGTTATCATACCATCACCATCATCATCATCACTTACATCCAAAGCAATTTTATTCAATTATTTCTAAATGTATGTGTGTGTATATATGTCTTAGATTTTAGATTATTCATGTATTTGATTCTCTCATTCATCAGAAAAATATAGATTTGACTATAATTATTGTTTTAATTCTTTCTGACTACTTCAGGACCTTTTGGGGCCTATACATTAATGTCTTCTTTAACTTCTACCAGAAAGTGATTGAGGAAGAAAAGTCATGTTGAATAATTGTTTCATTTAAATGGGACTTTTCAATCCTTCAAAATAATTGCACATTAAAAATATATTACTCAAAGTACCAATTCAGATGATACACTTAAAATAGCAGTATTATCACAATTTGTAAAAATATGATTGAAGGTATATGTTGATTTCTCTAATATATATGTGTGTGTAAAATATCCTACCAGAAATTAAAGAAAAATGAAATTGTTTTTCACCAGGCACTTCAGTTTTCACATAAACATTTCCTTCTAATCTGGGAACAGAATGCAAAGGAATCTATTTTTCTTAGGAAGATAAGATTCTCCTCATAGCTGTACTATTTTGAACCACCATTAACAAGAAAAGCAAGGAAACATCCTATTACTTTTAGCCAACTCCTTTAAAAAGAAAAAATAATCATATATTAAAAAAGAAAGTGCTAAATATTTTAATATTAAATTGAAAGCTTTAAGCTTAAGGTGTTTTTTGCTTTGTTTTTACAATGCCTCAGAGTCATTCCTTACACCAAATAATAGCATTTTAGAGTTCCAGTTTTATAAGCATCTCTAATTTTTATTGTTTACAAAAAACAAGGAAACATTGATAAAATTCTTTAATGATGTTAAAGAAAGTTTTTATAGAAATGCAGAAGAATGACTTAAACAGTAATAACTATTCATTGGATTTTTGAAATTAGGTTTTAGCAAATTTTTTTCTCGTTTCCTAAAAGTACAAAATGAATCTAAGCTATTTCTCAGTAACTAAGTCTGTAAATATCTGTGAGTTATCATATAGGTCCTACGTTGCTTCTATCACAGAATAATGATAATTTAGTAGACTGTACAAAATAAGCTGTACAGAATAAACCAACAAAAATTGAAACTGAGAAATCTTTTCTGAAGCATATAGCCCTTTGCAGAAAAGAGGATTCTTCCATATTTTTGTGTGCCTGCCAGGCTCCCCTTCCATGGAATTCTCCAGGCAAGAATACTGGAGTGGGTTGCCATGCCCTCCTCCAGGAGATCTTTCCCACCCAGGGATCAAACATAAGTCTCTTAAGTCTCCTGGATTAGCAGGCAGGTTCTTTACCACTAGTGCCACCTAGGGAGCCCTTCCTTCAGACAGGTCAATGGATTCATCCTCTATTCTTTGACCGTATTCCCTGTATAGTCCAAAGTACACTCAGGAGAAATTGTTTAAACATAAATAAATTTAAATTTGTAGAAGATACTCAAGAGCATTAAACAAGCTTTCCTAAGACTGAAATTTCAGAGCATAGGGTGGATACCACTAGGCTCAGTACAGCACCTGACACAATGCATACCTAATAAACACTAAAAATTAAAAAGGAAGAACAAAAGAATGAAAGAATAGGAAGGAGGGAAGGAGAAAGATTGACAAAAAGCCCCAGAGGAAAAACTTGATACAATTGTTAAAAAGTCATGTCAATTGGTAGCAACGTTTCTTTCTCTCTCATTTTTTTAACCTATTATATGCCTATTGCAAATTACTTGAAGCTTTCAACAGCCATCACAATAAATAACTGTCCTGCAAAAGAGCAAGACTGCTGTACTTGTTCTAACTAGCAGTGTCAAGCGAAAAATTTCAAGAAAGAAAGAGGAAAAATATATATACATAATAAAATCCTAAATTTTAAGATGAATCATTATCTTCAAGGAAATTTTTCTTACGTGCACTCATTTCCTATGTGCAAATTAACTGAACAGAGAGATGTGATTTGACAAGAGCTGATGGCAAAATTTTCATCATTCTCTGTCTTTCTAGTTCTCAAGATCTGAGTTTTCCATTATCACTAAAATCATCAGATCTCTTCTTAATGAGGTACTTTCCATCATGGCATCTGCACTTAAGACACGGAATGGGTGACTCACAGACTCAGTTTTCTCTCAAAAACCATGTCCTCGAATCCCAGCTACTCAAAAATGATTTCTGAGTTACAAAGCTAATTCATTAAAATTCTTTCCTATTCCTTTAAAAGATTACTACATGGATTTGCTTTATACTTTTGGCTTATTCTGTGTAACGTATTTCTGTATAATGTCACTAATTCCCTTTGATTTTAGTTCCTAAATTTGCAAGATAAATAAATAAACGATGCTTTACTTGAGCCTTCTGTCTCCCTATAGTGTTTCTTATCTTTATGCCCATGTGTTCTCTGGAGGCTTCAGTTATTGCACAGGTGTTCAGACAGAGCTCTGCGTTTAACACGTGCTTTTCCACAGATCTCATGTAATGCTCTTTTGGCTTCACTCGATTCCTTTTATTTCATCTCTAATTTCTGATAAGAAGTATATATAGCCTGTACAGTTGCCTTGAGTTTGAATGAATGTCAGCTGCTCAGCAAGTTTGACAAGCATCACATTTTTCTTTAAGGTAGAAAAGTCGATTTATTCCAGTGTAGAGTTTGCCATATATTTATCCATTCTTAGCTGAAACTTTCTCTTGTAAGTTGAGGAATTGCTTTTTTTTTTTTTTTTTGGTTTTTTGGTTTGTTTGTTTGTTTTTGGTAAAACTGCAGTACATGAGAAATGTGTAGGTCACTGTTTGTACATAAAGTGCTTGATAAATATTAGGGTTTAGACAGTGTTGATGAATCCCAGAAAGTGTTATATATACCTACTCAGGATCAGACACACTTACTTAAGAGTTAAAAGGTCATAAAAATGAAATCTTTATTTTATATTTCTTGCCTCAGTGACACAATATGGAAATCTGTAATCCTTTTTTCTTTATATATATAGAGAGAAAGAAAAAAATGCTAGCATATACATGACTTTTTCAATAATAGAATCCACAAAATGTAGCACTAAATCCTTTTGCAAACTAAAACCCTTTACACCATTATATTCTCCAGCTCTTTTCTAAGCTGAATTACATAAAGCATAAATTTCATAAAATAGCCTTATTTGATTTTGATTTTTTTTTTTAACCTCATTGTTTTCTCACACTAGTGACACTAATACCATCAGCCACGGTAGGTTTCAGAAACAGGAAAAAACAATGTGTCTGATTTTCTAATACAAATAATTTTCTAGGGAAAAGTTTCACTGAGGAATAACTACCTCACCAACAATTCAGCGTATAACAAATTGATTATTCAGCAGAGATATAACATTAACACAAATAAACAGCAATTTGTACACCTACAGTTAATTAATATGTAATTAATTAAAGTGCTAAAATCACATTAAAATTGATAGAAAATTTGAGCTGGAGCTATCCAACCTGCTCATTTTATAGATTTAGGAACGCAGGTCCAGAGAGTTTGTCTGAAATTAGTGTCCTTGACTCTTAAACCAGTTCTCTTTCTTATATATGTTTGCATGTTCTATAATCATATATACATATATATATATATATATATACACATATATATATATATTGCATTAAAGGTTGAAAGATGAGATTACCTGACTCCATCAGGCTGTGTGGTCTTGGCCCAATCTCTTAACTTCTCTGTGCTTCCGTTGCTTCATCTGTGATATAGACATATAAATAATAAAGCTACATGAGGATAAATCAGTTTATATATGTAAGGTGTATATGAAATATGGTAAATATACAACATGCTTGCGTAACTAGTCATGTTCAACTCTTTGTGACCCCATGGACTATGGCCCATCAGGCTCCTCTGTCCATGGGATTTTCCTGACAAGAATACTGGAGTGGGTTGCCACCTCCTTCCAAGGGCTCTTCCCAACACAGGGATCAAACCTGCATTTCTTACATCTCTTGCACTGGCAGACATATTCTTTACCACTGCACCACCTAAGGTCAAACACACAATAAATGGACATTACTATTGTCATGGTAATTTCTAGAAAAATATGAATTCAGATATAATCTCATTTACACCTGGCTCCCTTCTGCTACCTAGTTCTCTGGAGCGCACTGAATTCTTAATTTGGAAGCAGCATGAAAGAGGAACCAGTCTGACAGGGGACAGCAGGAAACTGCTCAGAAAAATGGGAATTGAGACTACAAAGTGAGTTACCCTACGAGCACACACACACCCTCAGCATTCCAGCCCAATCGCCCGAGGTCAGATGGACAAATAGAAAGTTTCCTGGAATCGTCACTGCCAGCTTGGGAACAAGAATCATCCCACTGACATTCATTTGCAATGGACAAGTACTTACAAGTCCTCACAAAGGGCAGCTGGGACTATTCTACTTTGCTTATCACTTCCAGACCCCCAGAATTTCCTGTTAGCTAACTGCACATTCTTCAACAGGCCATACCATTAACCTGAAGTAATGCAATTCTGCATTTTCACAATGGAGGTTTTGTGTAATGGCAAAATTTTCACGACAGTGTATTAAACTGTTTTATACTGTCATAAGTCTATCTTAACCAAATATAATTTGACGGTACTCCTGTTATTAGTGCAATGTGTTTGGCTATGAAGGTTTCTGTTTCCTAACTTAGAAAGTATTTGGAGGCCATAATTTGCATGCATATTGTTTCTTCAAAAATTTCTTGAAGATATACCTGTTAATATATGATATTTGTTTTTTCCCTTTCTGACTTATTAGCACAAACATACAAACACATACACATATGTGGAATCTAGAAAAATGGTACTGATGAACTTATTTCCAGGCCGAAAATAGAGGCACAGATGTAGAGAACAGATTTGTGGACACAGGTGGGGAAGGAGAGGGTGGGACAAACTGAGAGAGTAGCATTCACAAATATGCAGCACCATTTATAAAACATATAGCTAGTGGGAAGCTCCTGTATAGCACAAGGAGCTCAACACCCTGCTCTGTGATGACCTAGAGGGGTGGAATGGCAGGGTGGGATAGATAGATAATTTTAAAGGATTTCTTCAAGAATAATTTTGAGCTTTGCATAAGAGGCTGGGAGTAAAGAAGATAGGGAAGGTGTCGAGGAAGCAAGATTACTTTTGAGAAACTCTTGACTCTGCTAAGAATTGTAGAGGCAAAAAAAGAGCCTTCCAGCTGTGCAAGGGAGTGACATCTATCTCTGACTGCCTGAAGGGTCCAGGAGAATGTGAAACTTCAAGGCTCTCAGGTTCATCCACTTAAATGGCTTCATCTCATTTTGCAGTTTCCATACTTTTTGTATGAAGACCCTAACTTGGGATAAGAGAACTGTAAGATTAAGCATTTTCAGATTTTGCAGTATAATCTGCTCTCTGACTGCAGGAGATAAAGGTGACTTTCACATTGTTGCTCAGTTGTATCCAACTCTTTGTGACCCCAGGGATTGCAGGATGCCAGGCTTTCCCTGTGCTTCACTATCTCCCAGAGTCTACCCAAACCCACATCCATAGAGTGGGTGATGGCATCCAACCATCTCATCCTCTGTTGTCCACTTCTCCTTCTGCCTTCAATCTTTCCCAACATCAGGGTCTTTTCCAATGACTCAGTTCTTCACATCAGGTGGCCAAAGTATTGGAGTTTCATAACAGGTCTTGAAATTGAGTTAGAAAAATATATAGTTTCTCTTCTAAAGTTTCTTTCAAGGTTTCCGAGGCCAAGGTCAACAAAGCTTTCTGTAAAGGGCCAGATAATAAATATTTTGGACTGTGTGCTCAATTCTGCCCCGTAGCACAAAACCAATGATACTCAATACATCAACAAATGGTCCAGTTAAACCTTATTCACAAAAACAGATGGTCAAGCCTTCAGGCCATGGTTCACCAACTCCTGATTTGAAGTGACTATCAAAAGCCATCCAACTACACATTTGTTACATTGCTCTTTTCCTCAGCCTTTTTAAGTGCCACTGTTGTTACAGAAACCTGAACCTTATCCCATAGCAAGAGTATGCTAAGTTGCATTGCTGATGCTTGCATGGGCTGTTTCACGCACTGACCAACTGCAAAGGGACCCTGATAGGTCTATGTGATCAGTGAGTGGTCCCATCTAAAGGATCCTCTGATATTCATTGTTTTAGACTGAGTTGAGCCCGGGAAGCAGAGCTTGAGGGGGGGGGAAAAAAAAAACTTGTGTGCAGACAGCCCTGGAGGTTTTAGGCAGTGGAAGGAGCAGATAAGTAAATTTAAGGAACAAGAGAGAGGGCCTGGCAAGAATAAAACAGCGAAAGAGGGAGCCGATGCCAGAGTGCTTTCTCAAGCTGGTCCTTCAGTTCATTTAAGTTCAGTTCAGTTGCTCAGTCGTGTCCAACTCTTTGTGACCCCATGGACTGCAGCACACCAGGCTTCTCTATCATTCACCAACCCCCGGAGCTTGCTCAAACACGTCCTTCAAGTCGGTGATGCCCTCCAACCATCTCATTCTCCGTTGTCCCCTTCTCCTCCTGCCTTCAATCTTTCCCAGGATCAGGGTCTTTTCCAATGAGTCAGTTTTTTGCATCAGGTGGCAAAAGGATTGGAGCTTCAGCTTCAAGCATCAGCCCTTCCAATGAATATTCAGGACTGATTTCCTTTAGGATGGACTGGTTGGATATCCTTGATGCCAAGGGACTCTCAAGAGTCTTCTCCACCACCACCATTTAAAAGCATCAATTCTTCAGCACTCAGCTTTCCTTATACTCCATCTCTCGCATCCATAGCTTTGACTAGACGGGCCTTTGTTGGCAAAGTAATGTCTCTGCTTTTTAATATGCTGTCTAGGTTGGTCATAGCTTTTCTTCCAAGGAGCAAGCATCTTTTAATTTCATGGCTGCAGTCACCATCTGCAGTGATTTTGGAGCCCAAAAAAATAGTCTTTCACTGTTTCCATTGTTTCTCCATCTATTTGCCATGAAGTGATAGGACCAGATGCCATGATGTTAGTTTTCTGAATGTTGAGTTTTAAGCCAACTTCTTCACTCTCCCCTTTCACTTTCAAGAGGCTCTTTAGTTCTTCTTCACTTTCTGCCATAAGGGTAGTGTTATCTGCATATCTGAGGTTATTGATATTTCTCCCAGGAATCTTAATTCCAGCTTGTGCTTCATCCATATCAGCATTTCGCATGATGTACTCTGAATATAAGTTAAATAAGCAGGGTGACAGTATACAGTCTTGACGCACTCCTTTCCTGATTTGGAACCAGTCTGTTGTTCCATGTCCAGTTCTATCTGTTGCTTCTTGACCTGCATATGGATTTCTCAGGAGGCCGGGTAAGGTGGTCTGGTATTCTCATCTCTTTCAGACTTTTTCCACAGTTTTTGGTAATCCACACAGTCAGAGACTTCTTCGGCATAGTCAATGAGGCCAAAGTCGATGTTTTTCCGGGCCTTGCTGGGGACAATGGGGGCTTGATTATATCAACATTTTTGGAAGAGACCGAGATCTCATCCTCCTCTACTCTTTTTCCAGGGACAGAAAAGGACCCATTTAATCACTGACTCCCATTCTAGTCAAGGGCTGCTAAGTGGCTATTAATCAACTCCGTTGGGCTTCTCATTTGCATTTGAATGATGGTCATTCTGCAGCTTCAAGGAGCCCCACATAAGAAAGCATTCAAAATACAAGGTGTGACTGAAGGAAATTACTATGAAGTTACTAACTTCTGTCTGAAAGTGGTCAGAACAGCAATGCCCAGAGCAAACATGGAGAAGGCAGCCAAGTGTTGACAAGGTATTCAGAATGACCCACCCACTGGAGTAAGTCGGCTTATAGACTTATCAGATCTAAAAACAATGGCAAAAAGGCAAAACCTACAGAAAATTCTTGGCAACTTTAACTGAGGCAACTCATTAACCGATAACCCCGGAAAGGCACCTTGCATCTTCTTTTTTCAATCTGCTGGCCTGCACTTGTGAAACTATTTGCCTCAGTTCTTTTTTTTAATTATTATTTTTTTTCTTTTTTCAATGCACTGGGTCTTCATTGCTGTGCTCAGACTTTCTCTTCCTGTGGTGAACAAAGCAGGGGCTACTCTTCATTTTGGTGTGCAGATTTCTCATTGCAGCGGCTTCTCCTGAGGCAGCGCACAGGTTCTAGGCACACAGGCTTCAGTAGTTGTAGCACGCAGACTCAGTAGTTGTGGCTCACGGGCTGGAGAGCACAGACTCACTAGTTGTGGTGTATGGGCTTAGTTTTCCAAGGCAAGTGGAATCTTCCCAGACCAGGGATGGAACCTGTGTCCCTGACTTGGCAGGAGAATTCTTATCCACTCTGCCACCAGGGAAGTCCTCTCTCACTCCTTCTTGTCCTGCTTTTTCTCCTATAGCCCCAGAGATCAGTGACTTCTCTTTATTGTTCTACACCTTTCTACCACAAACATCCTTGAACCGCCTCCAACTGCCATTTTCTGCTTTTCTGTCCAACTCACCAATCAAGGTGACCTTCTGGAGAAGATCAATCAGTTACATTCATCTAAAAATGTGTGCCCACAACCTCCTCATTTCCATATTGAGTTCTATGGCAGTGAGACAAAACTTTCGGTCACAGTTCAGTACATGCAGTCTCACTGACCTTTTCGACATCCTGTCCCCACTTTCAAAGTCTCCCATACTCATCAATCCTATTTCCTATTGACAGTTCTATGCCAATCAGGTCTCTTAATTCTTACAACAATGCTTCAAGTCAAGGATTATTATTCTCTCTTTTCTTTACTGAAATAGCTTTGATTTATAACATTGTGTAAGTTTCAGGTGTATAGTAAAGTAATTCCATATATTCTATTTTCAGGTTCTTTTCCATTGTAGGTTATTACAAGATATTGAATATAGATTCCTGTGCTATATAGTAAAACCTTGTTGCTTATCTATGTTATGTAGAGTCCTTTGTGTCTGTTAATCCCATATGCCTAATTCATTCTCCCACCAACCCTTTCTCCTTTGGTAACCTTAAGTTTGATTTCTGTGTCTGTCTGTGAGTCTGTTTCTATTTCATATATAAACTCATTTGTATTATTTTTTAGATTTGATATGTAAGTGATACCATATAACATTTGGCTTATATAAATTCATTTGTATTATTTTTTAGATTTGATATATAAGTGATACCATATAACATTTGGCTTTTGCTGTCTCACTTACTTCATTAAGTATGAAATTCTCTAATCCATTCGTGTTGCTGCAAATGGCAATATTTCATTCCTTTTTTGACTAAGTAACATTCCATTGTATATATACATATATATATACTTCATCTTCCTAAGTCAATCATCTGTTGAGGAACACTTGAGTTGTTTCCATGCCTTGGCTATTGTAGATAGTGCTGCTATGATTTGGAATGTTTTTACACATGAGGACCCTGAAGTTCAAGGACAATCTACTCTCTGAAGCCACAAGATAAGGATGTAGCCACATGAAAATGCAGATTTTCAGTGTGGATTTGCCTTCCAGCTCTCAGTGTGTTAAGCACAGGAGATGGGAAGACATCCTACACGTGGACATCATGCTTCTCTAGAACTCCCAGACCTCATGCTCTCAACAGCCTATTCCTTAGACTGTCTAGGTCTCAGCTTTCCCATAGATCTGCATGAATATACTAGTTGCTGAATAGACACCATCAACTGGCTACAGGATACGGGTATGCCAAGACAGCACTCTTCTCAACTGGTTAGGATGGCCCAGAAGGGAAGAGAAATCTCCTTGAGCCAGGGTTCTGATCAGCCAGCATCATTATCTGTTGAGTGGGAGGTGCAAGTATACTTTTCTGTGGGTGGGAAAGACTAAGAAGCATGTCCTAGTATTCCGAAGATAGGCAAATGTCAGAGATTTTGAGCTATCCATTGTAATTGTCCCGGTGGATTATCAGTCAACCGCAAGACGTCATAATTCGGTCACTGCCTCTCCCTAAGATACAGAGGAGATTTGTGAAGTCTTAAATCTTTCCTGTGGGAAGGAAGCTTAGAAATCATCATAAATACTGCTCTTTGCCATTGGCAATAATCACTTCCCAAACATCTGGACAATGGACTTCTAATCTCTGTTCAGACAGCTGAATTACAGGGGTTGGGAGGAGTAGGGGTGGACTACTCCTATATCAATCAGTTAATCGATATGTTTTGAGCTGAGTGGGGGAGATTTTGCATCAGATTTCTTGTTCTACAGTCTTGCGTGCCTCCTGCTGACTAAAATTGTCCACTTTCAATTTTAGAGTTTATTTAACTAGGGACCTTGAGTTAATATTTATTCATTTTAGGTAAAAAAAGAAAAATCCCCAGAATACAAGTTTATATTCATATGACACTAGGAAGTCACTTGTATTAGGAGCAAGAAGTACGTGGACAGAAGAGACATTTGAAATTTTATCTTTTGTCACCACCTGGTGGTAGAAGATTTTCTCACATCTCATGTTTGCACTTAAAGTTCTTTTTCGGTGTTGGTAAGGAAAATCTCTAAACCAAGAAAATGAGTTACCTTTAGCATTGAAATCAAGTACTGATGTACACTAAGCACACTGTAGGTTAGTAAATATATTTAATGAGTGAATTTGAATTTGCTTTGAAAGTGAAAGTGAAGTCTCTCATATCTGACCCTTTTCGACCCCATGGACTGTAGCCTACCAGGCACCTCCATCCATGCGGCTTTCCAGGCAAGAGTACTGGAGTGGATTGCCATTTCCTTCTTCAGGGGATCTATAATTTTATCATTTGAATTACATAAAACTCTCATGTGATGAATAAAAGTGATCTATAGTATTATCTCAAAGGTAGTTTTCTTTTATTAGTTTAATTGATTTTTGGTTTAAGTTAATAGAGCTACATGATTGAAACTAGCTGACTAAGGCATTTTATTATTTTAAGAATGAAAATACGTTCAAAGTCACAATTTAACCAATATGTTAACCAAAAGTTAAAATTTGGCGAACATTTATGAAATATGATTGAAAACGTGTAAAACCTTTACAAATTCTCGAAAAACTATCAGGGGAAAGAAGGATAAAAACTGAGCTACACATCATTTGTTGTAGACTATCGCCACCTTGTGGACTGAGAAAGAAGTACTATAGGCTGTGACTGTTAAGGTGGAATTTTTTTTTATTGATATAAAACTCCTATTCAGATTTTAAATTAAATGTAATCATTGGAAACAACGATAACAAGCAATAACAAGTCTGACAGCACACTTACATACCAAAAAATTAAACAGCTAAAATATCATAAGGAATTTGATTTAAAATATAAGTCAGAGTCATTTCTTAGCCCCCAATTTGGCTATACCATCCTAGGCAATAACAACCGTTTTATACCATCCTAGGCAATAACAACCGTTTTGAGGTTCAGTTTCACATCTGCCAAACGAAGGAAGTAGATTAGATTGGAAAAAATCTTGCAAATGTGCGGCTTTGGATCACAGCAGTTGTAAATCCAAATGCAATAAACATTCATTTTTCTGTTTTCAATATTTTTTATATCTCTGGCTACATAACCTGCTTAAAAGAAATGTTTTCTATTTTCTCACTTACAACCAAAAAATTATTCATTTGTCTGATATTATTTTAGACTATAGATTCCCAGAAGAAAAACTAGTGCTAAACAGTTTTCCTATGCCTAATTGGTAAATCCTACTGCATGAAAATACAAATAAATAGCATTACATGTGTATGATATAGGTACATTAATGTTTCTGTACATGATGTTTACACTAAAACAGTGTTAATAGCTCACATATATGACCAGATTCTCTCCCTTCATGGTTACTTGTTGAATACTTAATTTGAAAAACAATTCTCAAGAACTATCATTCCAGTATTGTATCTTTAAAATGCGTGAAACTTTTTCTTTTCTCTGTTAACAAAGGACAAGAAAGTTTTTTGAAAGGTCAAACTGTTCTTTGTAAGAATATTTTTATGCAAAATACTTTAAATTTTACTAAGTCATCCTTATAAATAATAAAAATTGATTAAGATCTATAAATTAGAATATATCAAGATTTATTTTATATAAGCGTTTGTGTAGTCTATGCAAGGAAAATCAGAAATACAGCAGCAGAGTTTAGGACAACATGAGATTTTTTGGATGCATGTTTAAATCAAATAGCAAACATTTTATAAGGGTGAGAATGTGATACTTATTAACAGACTTAGTATTGACCCAGTATTACATGTCAGGGCTTTCCTCGGGCTCAGTGGTAAAGAACTCACCTGCCAATGCAGGAGTCACCAGTTCAATCCCTGTGTCAGGAAGATCCCCTAGAGAAGGAAACGGCAAACCCACTCCAGTATTCATGCCTGGGAAATCTCATGGACAGAGGAGCTTGGCTGGCTACAGCGCATGGCGTCACAAAGAGTTAGACATGAAGTAGGGACTATGCATGCACGCAGTATTACATACCACTTTTACTAGTACCATGCACAAATTCTGCTCTGTTGGTCTTGTTTCTACAGAGAATTATTTTCTCAATTCAAATTTTCTTTATAAATATACATCTATGTTATGTGCATATATTTGTGTGTTACCACAAATCCCCAAAGAGTGCTGATCTTGAAAAAAGTAAAATTGTAAGTAGATTAAATGTTCTGAGTATGGATGAAGTTTTTCAAGCTTAGTAATTGGCAGCTCTTATATCCATGCCTCTGTTGAAGCGATTAAAAAAGAATCATTTCCCAGAACTACAGGTGCACAACAGACTGGAATCATTACGCAAAAGAACAGAACTCTGGAGAGAAACCCAATGAATAAAAAAGTCATGTTCCTGGCCACTTTTGCCTTTAGCTCTTTGTTTTTTCAGCTCTATTTGGATAGCCAACGTGAAATATGCAAAAATTATAATAGATTTGAGGTAAGCCATTCAAGATTAGAAATGTATGCCTTGAATTAAACAAACTCCCGTAAGAATGCACTGGAGGCAGAAACGATGGAAAGGCCAAACTTGCATTAATACATTTTAAAAGCTAAAATGTACGTACAGGAGTTGACAGATTAGAATGCATTACATGAGTTTTTAGAAAACTACACATTTTCCGCGGGTCTTCTGAATCTGCCATCTTGTACCAATTCATAAGAATCACATTTTCCCTTATGGGTCTGTTAAGCCTCTCAGCCTCTGGGCCTCCGAAAGTGTTTGAAATCTCCATCTCAAAGCCATTGTGGGGCCCAGCTGCAGGTCACCATGTTTCCAGAGCCCTGTTCTGAGCATGAGATATGAAAATGTATTGATGACTTTGCTATCATGTTTCCATGATTCCACAGTCAAGATCTTTTAAGTGTAAAAATGACTGTTTTTCCAATGTTTTCCTAAGTATATCTCATCTTTGAATTAGCTGGAGAGAAAGAACACAAGAAATGAAAAATAAAACTTTAAATAACTACTATAACAGGGGAGGGAAAGATTTACAAACTGAGAAGTAGGCGTAATTTGGGAAATGAAACTTGTAGAGAGAAATAAATTTTAGTTCAAACATGAACAGAATGAGTTAGGGGAGATAGTGTAGAAATGAATGGGGCCACTCATGAGTGTGTATGTCAGGGTTAAACCTAAAGGAAAAATGAAATGGGGTAAGAGATAGGATGAAAGGGGGAAGGCAGAAACAAGATCAAAATATTAGACAGTGGTTGAGTGGAGGAGGGAAGAAAAAACTGGTCTTTGAGATTCCTTAATCTGCTGCTAAAATGTATGCAATTTCTGTTGTTAAAATATACATAATTCCTGGCTTACGCATTCATCTATGAAAATGACCTCAGGAAAGGAAAATCACATTTAAGAAAACATCCATGCTGCCTAAGTGTTTGGACCAGGGGTTATCTTTAACCCTTTCAAGGGTGAAGCGGTTTTTGGCTTTCTCTGTGCTATTCTTTTCTATCCGATCTTTCCTAAAGATTGGGAAGCAGGGATTTTTGGTTTTTGTTTTTCAAGTTGGTGATCTAGAACTTCACGAGAAAACAAGACTTTGGAGAGTTTGCTTGTGGAAAAGGGACGCGTGGGAGGACTTGCAGAGGACTGAAACAGAATGAATTTGGGACGATCTAGGGTGGAGGGAGGAAAAAGGCCGAGATCAAACTTGATGAAAACTAAGGGGGCGGGCGGGGGCAGCGAGACTGGAGAGACGCGGCCAGGCGAGGAAGTGGGAGCGAGCGAGGGTGAGGTACTCGGCCGGCCCCGGGCTTGGGCCGGTCGTTCTCACCATTGTCCCCGTGGTTTTCCGCCTGGGAAAACGTTATGAAACATTTCCTTCCTCTGTGTCACCGGGCCCCTCCCTCTTTTTCGATGGAAGAGTTGCTGGGGCTTTTGCTTAGAGACCTAGATAAAGGTGCAAAGGCTCAGGTTTTCTGTGTTTCCGACTGCCTCTCCGCTTCCTCGGGGGAAAGCGGGGAGGGTTCGGGGACCCCTAATTTGCCCACCGCATCCTTTCTAGCCCCAGCGATGCCGCCACTCTCTGGGTGGAAAAGTAGGGTTCCAGGACGTTTGTGCCCAGCTTGCTTCTGCCCCGCAGTTGCTAGTAGGTGGAAGAAGGCTGAAATGGGCGGGAATGGGGTATTTCCCCCAAAGAAGAGAATGCGCACTTCCCTCCCCAGGCTCCGGGGAATGGAACCGCGTTCCAGATCACCTCTTCCGGAAGTGTGAACCCGGGTCTCCACCGAGAAATCTCTAAGGCCCGGGGCGGAGGGGGACGGGATGGGAGCGGGAGGGGAGAGCAGATGACGGACGAGAAGGTCGATGCCAAATGCGTTTTCAAATAAAGGCCCTTGAAAAGTGTCTCCTGGCCTCCTCACCCAGGCATGCTTTCTAGGGGACGCGCTGGCCCTAGCCAGCTTGCCAAACAGTTGAGGCAAAGAGAGAGCACGGTGCAAACGGGCCCGAGGCAGGCCCGGGAGATGGAGAGCTGGAGTGGGGTGTTTTGCTAGAAAGGGGAGCCCTGGCTCATCTCCCGGCTTGAAGAGTAGGAGGCTGGCGGGGGGTGGGGTGCTCTGAGAGAGGAAGGCGGCGCAGGGACAGCTCCCTGGCGGGGAAACCTTGGAGAATGGACTCTGCTCTCCATCCCGCGACTGGCATCCTCGCGCTCCCTCCCGTGCGGGAGAGGGACCACGTCCCGGCTGTCCGAGCAGAAGACGGCGGGTGGAAGGGGCGGTGGGAGAGAGGACCTTCTCCCAGCAGCAGCCCCAGAAGTGCAAAGGGCTGGTCACAGGGCCCCTCCCGCCTCTTCCGCCCCCAGATTGACGAGCGCGTGGCGCCGAGCCAGCACCTTCCCCCGCCCCGGCTCGCGCACTGCGCGGTTTAGCCCAGATTGAGTTTAGGGGGCGGGGTCCCAGGGATAGAAAGGCGGCCAAGAGGGAGGAGGGAAGGTGGGTCAGGGAGGGGCGGAGACTCAGTCTAAGATATAAAAAGACGGCCGGGGCTGCTCGGTCCTTGCACTCGCTTGCAAAGCGGCTCAGAGCCTGCGGTCTCTCATTGCCAGGGTGCACGGAAAGGCCGAGAGGACTGAGCCCTGCGCAGAGCGAGGTGCACCGCGACCGAGGCGGAGACCGAAAGGGGTCTCCGGACGCTGATCCTCCAGTGGCCCGTCGCCCCGGCCCCGGAGGCGTCCCGGGGCGCTGCGCATCTCCGCAGCAGCCACTCCGCCAGCGCCTGCTGCGCGGTTCCTGCAACTCTTCTCCAGAAGAACTTCCCGCGCTCCGGCAGAACTGCAGCGCCTGCTCTTTAGGGACTCCAGGAGCCCCATCGGAGGCTGGGCTCTGCGCGCCCTTTGGCAAGAATCAGAGTAACTGTTAACAGTCCCGAGCCAGGATGGCGAGGCTCCGCGCTCCGGACCCGAACAATAGCCAGTGCGCTCAGCGCATGGAGGCGCGCGGTTCGTCCCGGGTGCAGCGCGAGGTCCCCGCGGGGTTCCGAAAGCGCACAGCAGGAGGCGACAAGGGGCTCGCGGAGCCGAGGGCTCGGGGCTTGCAGCCTGCCTCCGCACCGCTGCTGCTCCTCGCGGCGGCCGCGGCCCTGCTGGTCATGCCGGGCGCTCGCGGGCGCCCAGCCGAGGAGGACGAGGAGTTGGTGCTGCCGACGCTGGAGCGCGACCCGGAACTCGGCACCGCGCGTCTCCGCCTGAACGCCTTCGGCCAGCAGCTGAACCTGGAGCTGCACCCGGACCGCGGCTTCCTGGCACCCGGCTTCACGTACCAGACTGTGGGACGCAGGCCCGAGCCGGACACACAGGATTCTGAACCGGGCGACCTGGCGCACTGTTTCTACTCTGGCACGGTCAACGGCGACTCCAGATCCGCCGCGGCTCTCAGCCTCTGTGAGGGCGTGCGCGGCGCCTTCTACCTGCAGGGCGAGGAGTACTTAATCCAACCCGCGCCCGCCACCGCCGCAGACGCAGCCGCTGGGAAGGAACCGGCGGAGCGGCCGCATCTCGTGCGGCGAAGGCGGCAGGGCGACGGCGGCTCCAGATGCGGGGTCGTGGATGACGACACCCCGGTGGCGGGGGGAGTGGGGCCGGAGGGCGAGGACGCCACCGCGCAGTGGGCGCCACAGGACCGAGTGACACAGACACACACGGGACACCCAACAGGTATCCGTCCAGAAGAGCGGCTCGCGCTTGTCTCTCCATTCACCTCCCCTCTCTTCCTTCTCTGGGCTGCACGACTTGAGGGTAAAGTCCTGTTGGCAGACGGAAGCCTGTGCCTGCGGACAGGATCGAGATGTGGTGGTTTGTGGTTTAACATGTGGGTTGGGGAACTCACCATTTGCCCTGATCATGAATGATCAAGAGAGGACCGACGTTATCAGTGGGTGTTTTCTTTTCTTTCTTTCTTTCTTTTTTTTTTTTTTCTGCTAAGGAGAAGCGTTTGGATCTGGAAGGAAAAGATAGTAACTCAGTCCCTCCCACTTGAGTCGACTGTGAGCTTGTGCGACTTCTTTCTGCCTTGTTAATTTCTTGCGAACGATCGTCCATGTGTCGTTCGGTCGAATTGTAACTGGCCACTTAGTTTTGTAACCGCTGCCTGTTCGCACACCGGGAGACCGGAGGAGGGCGGAGATGGAGGGCAGGGGAGAGAGACCCTCGGAATGCGCAGCCCTCGAGCCTGGACAGCTGCATTGGGATCTCTGTTTTGCTGGCCGGTGTCCCCTTCCCGGCTTACCAGGCTGACTCCGACCGGCTGGCGGCGGCGGGGCCCCTGGGCTGGACCTGCCTGGGAGGTCTCTCCGCGCGGTTCGCCCCGCCTCCGCGCCTCCCACCAGCCTCCCCCTGTGCGCTCCTTCTCCCGGCCACCCTTCTGCTCCGAAACGCTGTTGAAAAGTTAGTCACCACGATCCTTCCTGCCACGCCTTCTCCGGACTCTGCTGTATGCCAGGCTTCTGCTCTAGTTCTTTTCATCCTGTCACTTTGGTGCCTTGTCTCTTTATTCTTCACTTTCTACCCTGCCCCCCCAACCCCCGCTCGCAGAATGCAATTCTTATTCTTCCCCTGTTCGTCTGCTCCTGGAAACAGTTACGTGATCAGAGACCAGGGTAGGACTTCCCTGGGGGACGGGCTGGTTCACCGTCTGGAGTCAGAGAACTCTTCTCTAAATAATTAACCGTGCCCCCGCCCCCGCCCCCACCCCCACGTGGGAATCCGCAGCACGAACTTTCTTTCCCTGGGGCGGTAGGAGTCCGGGCGGTAGGCCTCGGGGCAGACTGGGTGGTCCTCGTGCCGGATTTGGCCTGAGCGGAGCACCCCCAGGGACCCCTGGAATGAGTGAGCCGAGCCGTGCGTGCTGAGATTCCTTCAGGCCCGGCCCCTTGGCAGAGGCCCCAGCCCTGCCCGGGGCCTTCCACGTGGAGCCTGATGATCTCATTCAGGATTTGAGTTGAGTTCTGGCCTGTGAAAGAGTGACTCAGGGGCTCTGCCTGCTCCCCTTGCTCCAAGATTTTACTACGACTGGAAAGAGGGGTGTGCATCCCGCCTTTTTCAGACTGCATGATTTCAAAGAGAATTAAAAAAAAAAATTGCTACTTAAAAAAAAAAAAAAGCTCACCCCCCTCAGAGGACCACAAGGCCTTTACATTTACAGTAAGGAGAAAACTTTAAAAAGAACATTTGCAGTGAGCAGAGACGCAAATATTTTTGTTATTGTTTGCCCCCAGGTGTATTTTTGTATTGTTTGCTTTGACTGGTTAGGCTTTCCTTATATACTCCAGGAAGGTAAACAATTCTTGGCGAGCCTATCCCTGAGCAAATGACCTTTCTTGTGTCTTGACAGGAACTTGGCACCTAAGAAACAAGCGATCTGTGTCGGAACCCCGCTATGTAGAGACGATGCTTGTGGCTGACCAGTCCATGGTGGATTTCCACGGCCGTGGGCTAAGGCACTACCTTCTCACCGTGTTCTCCATGGCGGCCCGTTTATACAAACACCCCAGCATTCGGAATCCAGTGACCCTGGTGGTGGTGAAGATCCTGGTCATCTACGAAAAAAACAAGGGCCCAAATGTGACTTCCAATGCTGCTTTCACGCTGCGGAGCTTCTGCAGATGGCAGAGACAGCACAACGCGCCCAGTGATCGAGATGCGGAGCACTACGACACCGCGATTCTATTCACCAGACAGGTGAGTGAGAGGAAGACATCGCCAATCATGACAGGCCGCCCTGGGGAGTCAGATTTGTAACAAATGTATGTAAGGCATTTTACCAGTATTTTCACACTTAAATATTTTCTCATTGGCTAGCATGATTAATCTTTATCCTAATTTTTAAAATATTTGGCTGTGCTGCGTCTTTGTTGCAGCGTGCAGGATCTTTAGCTACAGCATCTGGGATCTAGTTCCCTGACCAGGGATCGAACCTGGGCCCCCTGCATTGGGAACTTAAAGTCTTAGCCAATGGACCACCAGCGAATTCCTTCCATAGTTTTAACATCTCAAGTTTCACAGTCCTAGTTGAATGCATTACGGTAAAATCAGCAACGAAGAATGTAGATGCTCCAAAGCACATGTGAGGCTACATCCTGCCAAGCAGTTTGATCCTGAAGTTCATCCTGCGTGTATATTAGTAAGGGCAAATCTCTGCTTCTTGTAGGACATATGTGGTTCCCAGACATGTGATACTCTTGGGATGGCGGATGTTGGAACTATGTGTGATCCCAGCAGAAGCTGTTCGGTCATAGAGGATGATGGCTTACAAGCCGCCTTCACTACCGCCCATGAATTAGGTAAGTCCATTTCAGAGTGAGAGTTAAGCTAGAGGGAGCGTCTGCAGATTATATTGCCATTTTAGGTGCCAGAGCTCCCTAAAATCTGCAGAAAATGCTTTTGCACGATTCTCAGCATGGTTATCTTTATTAGAAGTCAGAATCAGAGTCGGAGCTAGGGACACATTTGGAAATTCACATATTGGTTCACACCCTGTGGAAAGTAGACACTGTCTCTAAAATAGATGGTATCCGGATACATTTCTTCTTTAGAAATATCACTTTGAGACAGATGAATCTCTGTTGGGGGAAAAAAAAAATGCTGCAAATGACATGTTTTAATGTGAGTTTTGGGTTTCTTAGGCCACGTGTTTAACATGCCCCATGATGATGCCAAGCAATGTGCCAGCATTAATAGTGACAGCCCGGATTGCTACATGATGGCGTCATTGCTTAACAATATGAACAGCAGCGAGCCCTGGTCTCCCTGCAGTGCCTCCGTGATTACAACATTTCTGGATAATGGTCATGGTAAGACACTCCAGCTACTCTTTATAGATGTTATCTAACCATCCATGTGTTCATACAGGACTTGTTAAATGAACTCTTTCTTTTCTGTTCTTTTCCCTTTCTTCCTTCAAAATGACTTTCATTGTCAAGAGCATACATTTTTAAACCTGAGTTTCCAATAAAAGATAGTGCTTCTGGCCAAGAATCTCCCAGAGTCCATGAAATTGAGTTTTTAGCAAAAGAATGATTTCCTGTCATTGTTAAGGCAGAAAAAACCCATTAAGAATAACATCTTAACAATAGTTTAAATCTCTCTGGCACATCTCTCCCAAACCCTTCAGCTTTTAAATCACTTTGCTATGTATTATCTATTATGATAAATCTTTTCTGAAGCTGATATGTCCCCTGCATACCTTTAGTTACTATTTATTAATATTCATTGGTATTTTTCTTTGCAGGTGACTGTTTGCTGGACAAGCCCCAGAGCCCCATAAAGCTTCCCTCCAAACTCCCAGGGACCTTGTACGATCTCAACCGACAGTGCCAGTTAATGTTTGGAAACGAGTCCAAACACTGCCCGGACGTGGAGAGCACGTGCAAGAGCCTCTGGTGCACGGCCAGCTCTGGCGAATTGCTCATGTGCCAGACCAAACACTTCCCCTGGGCTGATGGCACCAGCTGCGGAGAAGAGAAATGGTGTGTCCGCGGCGAGTGCCTGAACAAGACCGACTTGGATGTGAGTTATCCACTGCAGTGCATGCTCCTTTCACATTCAGAAGGGTAAAAGACCATGTGATGCTCACCCATTTGATGCCGCATGAGCAACCTGACCTATAGCCTCTGGCAGGGATACAGGAAAGATTCATATCATTAATTCGGTGTCCCGTATCTTTCTCTTCTATTTCCTACAAAGGTTGCCATAGAGGATTCTAATACTAATGATTCGTGTCTCTGTTTAGACCCCTGTTCATGGAAGCTGGGGCCCATGGGGGCCCTGGGGAGAGTGCTCCAGAACGTGTGGTGGCGGAGTTCAGTATTCGAAAAGGGAGTGTAACAATCCTGTGCCGAAGAACGCTGGAAAATACTGCAAGGGCAAGCGTGCGCGCCACAGGTCCTGCAACGTCGAGGACTGTCCAGAGAGTCACGGTGAGCAAAGAGAAGGGGAAAAGGATGCTCTGCAAACGGGCGCGTGAAGATTGGAAAGGGATAACATCATCATCTCCTTCTCTTTCCAGGAAAAAGCTTTAGAGAGGAACAGTGTGAGGCACATAATGGATTCTCCAGAGCTTCCTTTGGCAGCGGGCCCCCAGTGGAGTGGATACCCAGATACGCTGGAGTCTCACCCAAGGATAGGTGCAAGCTTATCTGTCAAGCCAAAGGCACTGGCTACTTCTTCGTTTTGCAGCCCAAGGTAGTGACTTTTCTTTGGACTGTTGGTCTAAGAACCCAAGACTTGGCTTGCTACCTTTTCATGCAACCTTTGTTGTTTTATATTTTTATATTGATGTGTTTATACATGACATTTAATTATTATAAATATATTATACTTAATGTATTAAGTATATATTAAGTCAAAATTATATATATTAAATTTATATATCAGCACGTTCAACTTCAAGTTAGGACAGCTTTGCTTCTGGATACATTGGTAACTGCCTGCTTTGAGTCTTGTGCTGTTTGGGGTTATGGATGAAGCTTGAATCCAGTGCTTAATGATTCCTGCAATGGCTTATTATATGAAGAAAGGCCCATTATGCATGGATAGGTATATTGTATATTAACACGAAAACCATCCCTTGGTTTTGGAAAATAGTTTAAGACAGTCAAAAGTACTTGTTACTGGGTGACTAGCAGTAGCATGTGCAAACAGACTTATAATGAAAGCCTGAGCATTCAGAACTTTTGTGTTTAAGAACATATATTGAACTAGCAAAAGCATAGCTTTGCTGTTTTGTTGAGGGGATAAATCTGGCTCTGAGATAGAAAATGGAATTGAATTTGGTTGAGATAATCATAAGTCATGATCGCTGTAGGCTAGGAAAATAGTCCCCAGTTGCAGATTCAACATACAAGTGATTCTCAGCATCTGCTCTTGCCAGGTAATGTTCTAGACACTGAAGGTACAGCAGTAAACAAATTGACTAAAAGCTCTGCTTTCATTGACCTTGGCTAAAAGTGAGACAGGACACAGATAATCTAAAGATTTATAATATTTCAGATGTCTATGGCAAAAAAAGACAAAGAGAAGGATAGTGTGCGGAGTACTACTTTAATTTTGATAGAAATGTAATGTTAATGAGGAAGACTCTCCGACATATCTCTTGCCCTTGTTACTTAACTTGTGACACCAGGTACATGTCCTTCCTTTTTCAGGTGGTGGATGGCACCCCATGTAGCCCAGATTCCACCTCTGTCTGTGTGCAAGGACACTGTGTAAAAGCTGGCTGCGATCGCATCATAGACTCCACAAAGAAGTTCGATAAATGTGGCATCTGTGGAGGAAACGGATCTACATGCAAGAAAATATCAGGATCAGTTACCAGCACAAGGTAAGTGTTAAAATGCCTGACTCCTGAAGGTCTTATCATTTTCATGTAACTTCTTACAGGTCTAGTTAAAAATTACTTTCTTACCTGATTGCATGGTGTTTCAAGCTAAGTAACATAATTATCCAGTGACTGAGAGATTTTTTTCTCTTCTTTTCTTGCCTGCAGACCCGGCTATCACGATATCATCACAATTCCAACCGGAGCCACAAACATTGACGTGAAGCAACGGAATCAGAGAGGATCCAAGAACAACGGGAGCTTCCTGGCCATCAAAGCTGCCGATGGCACGTATATCCTCAATGGCGACTTCACTCTGTCCACTTTGGAGCAAGACATCATGCACAAAGGTACTGTCCTGAGGTACAGCGGCTCCTCGGCGGCACTGGAAAGAATTCGAAGCTTCAGCCCTCTCAAGGAGCCCTTAACCTTCCAAGTCCTGACGGTGGGCAATGTCCTCCGACCCAAAATTAAATACACCTATTTCATGAAGAAGAAGAAGGAATCTTTCAACGCCATTCCTACTTTCTCGGAATGGGTCATTGAAGAGTGGAGCGAATGTTCCAAGTCGTGTGGGCTGGGTGTGCAGAGAAGGCTCGTGCAGTGCCGAGACATCAACGGACAGCCTGCTTCAGAGTGTGCCAAGGAAGTGAAGCCAGCCAGCACCAGACCTTGTGAGAACCTGCCTTGTCCCCACTGGCACCTGGGGGCTTGGTCTCCGTGTTCCAAGACTTGCGGGAAGGGTTACAAAAAGAGAGCCTTGCAGTGTGTGTCCTATGATGGGGGGATATTGTCTGACGATAGCTGCGATCCTTTAAAGAAACCTAAACCTTACATAGGCTTCTGCACGATAGCACAGTGCAGTTAAGCACGGGTGGCGTTGAGGGACAGAGGGTAGTGGGGAAGGGCTGATGCACTGAACTCAAGAAGACTGGAGGAATCCAGTGCACCTTGCCGGTGATCAACCATGGGTGGCAATGAGTTGGGAGGTAGAGGTAGGTAGAAAAGTTAGATCATCAGAATTTCCTGCCAGTTACAAAACTGATATGGTAGCTTATGAGGACTATTCATACCTGACCAATGAGGTAGCGTAAGAGAGCCCCAGGGCATTATCATTTCTTTTGTGAGGTTCCTAACACATTTTTATGAAGATAGAAGCAATGGTCAAAGTAAGTTTAAGAAGTACAAACAACCCCTGCTTCATGATACTGATGAAATACTGTGTATCACCGAGGTTGGAAAATGAAATGCAGAAGGAAGGTGAGATTTTTGCTTTAGGATGTGGCTTACTTTATCTCACTATCAATGAAGGGAGAAAGGAATGCACATAGGATCTTGGACCATCACTGTTCCCAGCTGCTATGGTTTCAGAGAATGTTTATGCCATCTTGGAGCTAAGAATTCAGGACTGCCCAGCATGAGAAATGCTTCGCAATGTCCCGTGACTCACATGACTCCCGTCTTTCCTCTCTTGTGTCGTTATTATGTCTTTCTTTGTGAATTCCTTTTGACGAAGAAACAATTGTATGCCTTTGTAAACACACCATAAATTCTACAAGGGGAAAAAACAAACAGCAGTGATGTATCAGATGCTGGTAAAAGCTAGAGGAGGCCTGATGACCTGGGGACCTCCTATATTTCTTTCTTCCTGATGTAAGCCGACTTAAGGAATGTGGATGTGGGAAAAAAAAAGGTTTGTGTCTGAAGGGAGTCGGTAAGATCACCAAAAAAAAAAAAGAATATAATGCCAGAACGAGAATGGGATGTGTACAACAGGGTCTCCAGTGTTGGGGACCTTGATATCACATGTCTCGTGGTGGGGAGGCTACTGAGGGGTAGCGGCTGGTCCACCCCCAGCAGCTGGTCCAACAGTCATATCCTGGTGAATGTCTGTTCAGCTCTTCTACTATGAAAGAAAATGACTTTTTTTTTTTCCATGTGTATATAGTAAAATACGTTACTATAAATTCTATTTACTTTATAAGTATTGGTTTGTGTGTTCCTTCTAAGAAGGACTATAGTTTGTAATAAATGCCTATAATAACATATTTATTTTTATACATTTCTTTCTAATGATAAAACTTTTAAGTTATATCGCGTTTGTAAAAGGTCATATAAAAATAGAGTATTTATACTATATATGTTATTAGAAATAATAAAAGGACACTTTTTGAATGTGTGTCTTTTTTGTTTTAATGAGAATTAATTCCTGGGAAGGAAATCTGAGACGTAGATAGTGAATTTGAAAACAGAATATTTTCTTAAATATCTTGGAAGATTTATTCTAATGAAATGTATTTTTTGTATCTTTGGTGTAATGTGATTGCTACAGAGAAAGACATCTGTTATATCTTTGGTGATAGGTAGGTTTGTTACTAGCATAATAATATACACCAGTGTGGGCCAACTTTTTCTGTTGAGAGCCAAATGGTAAATTTTGTGGGTCATGCCGTCTCTGTCACAACTACTCAACCGAGCCATTGTAACATGAAAGTGACAGTGCATAAGTGAATGGGCATGGTGGTGTATTAATAAAGCTTTATTTCTGAAACAGTGGGCCAAATTTGTTCTGTGGGCATAGTTTGCCTACTTATGTATAACATATTAAATGAGAAAAGATAGAGTTCAGGATGCATTTGAATTTGTATCTCTTCCTCAATTACATCATGTAATAAGTTGCCCCAAAAGTTCGTTTGTTACAGAAAAACATGAACAAACTTCTGGGCCAATCCAATAGGTAAAGTTATGTGAAGGCTTCCCTGATGGCTCAGCAGTGAAGAATCTGCCTGCAGTGAGGGAGAGGCAGGTTCAATCCCTGAGTAAGGAAGATCCCCTGGAGGAGGGCATGGCAACCAACTCCAGCATCCTTGTCTGGAGAATCCTGTGGACAGAGGAGCCTGGTGAGCTAAACTCCATAGGGTCACAAAGAGACACGGCTGAAGCGACTTAACACGCACACATGCATTTAAGCTAATGCATAGAAAACGATGCTTCATAAATTACATTTGGGATACACATCCTCAGTGAGCCAAACTCCTCAAATGTTTCATTTGATCTTTAGGACTATACTGGATGTTCTGAAGAAACCCTGAAACACCCAAGCCACTCTCTCTCGGTACCTTTTGTAAGTCACTATATTTTAAATACTAAATGGTACATGGGTGACTTTAAAAGTTCAGATCGCTTCCAAAGTAACTACATTTTGCTCAGGAAATAGCATATTTACTAGAAGACTTGGATTATGTGGTTAACCACAGACATTTCCAACTTTACATTTTCATCCTCTTTTTTACCCTCCTTTCTCAAGTAGTTCTATATGAACTGCTAATTGCAGATTCCTGTGATAATTGTAACGCCCTTAGAATGACTCAAGGTATTCTTCCCCTGAGCAGCTGAATTTAAGATTTCCTGGAGCCAGGTGCATGGAGCAGAGGCAGGAAGAGGTGTGTTAATTTCTGGCCACCAGGCTGAAAGGGGAAAATCAAACCTCACACTGTGAGCACTGGTCCCACAGAACTCAGTTAAAGATAGAATTTGGCCATGCAATTCAGTGACCTAACATGCTCTTTGTACCAACAACCTCTACCACATTATTTGCCTACATTATCATGGTACAAAACCCCATAGTAAGTGACATGGAGGACACACGCACACACAATGTCCTTACCTTCAATTACTAACCAAGCTGTTTGATATTAATAAAACCAAATAAATACAACTAGATTGGTAACTCATGCTAAAAAAAAAAAGTCATTTTCAGATCTTGCTTAATGAAATTCAGGACACAAAGTCATGAAAACAGCCACAAGATTTTCCACTGCTGTCTTTAATTCTCCGCCCAAGATAATGCCAACTAACTTCCCAAGTTGCCACATTGCTTTCTTCAGCCCTCTGCTAGTGAGATTTCCCTTTTATCAACCAACTGAACTGTTTAAAATACTCTATTTTGGCAGCAAGGAGTTTAGTTTAAAATACACGTGTGGTTCTGTGAACTTGACAGGTAACCTGCTTAGAAAGAGGATAGATTTGTGTTCACATCTGTTATGGGTTCCCCGTTAGCTCAGTTGGTAAAGAATCTTGCCTGCCATACAGGAGACCCCACTTTGATTCCTGGGTCAGGAAGATCCCCTAGAGAAGGGGTAGGCTACCCACTCCAGCATTCTTGAGCTCCCCTTGTGGCTCAGCTGGTAAAGAATCCACCTGCAATGCAAGAGGTTCAATCCCTGGGTTGGGAAGATCCCACAGAAAAAGGAAAGGCTACCCACTCCAGTATTCTGGCCTGGAGAATATATACAGTCCATGGAGTCTCAAAGAGTCAGATATGACTGAGGGACTTTCACTTTCACTTTCTGCTGTGGGCACAAATGATGAGCTGGCACCATGTTGACAACCAATTCAAGCACCTAATTTTCAATGCATTCAATAGCCACTTTCTTTTCTAGCATTTCATACAAGCACAACTTTCGTATCAGAGCTTTCACACACAAATCGGCAAAATTGTTTCCAGTGTTTGCTTCTTGTCCTCTAGAAGAGACTATAGATCATCATGTGATCCAGGGAACAAGTACAACAGACACAACCTGCGGATCTCACTGGTTTTCCAAAAGAAAGAAAAACAAAAGTGATTGATGTGAAAGTTGAGAGTGCTAGAGCTATCCAGAAAATTGGTCCAAAGCCCCTCCAATATAGAAGTGTAGTCTATTCTGTCATATGCAAACTTCTGTGACAGAAATGAGCTCATAGGACATTGGCAGAATGCAAAGAGTAAAATGTGGAAGATGCTTTGGCTTGGCAACAAGTTTTCCCAACCCATAAATATTTTGTGCCTTCCCTTAAGAGCAGCTGAAGAGAAAATATCCTAATTCAGGAACACAGCAAGTTACAGAGGAATACAGAGCTACACAGAATGCCCACTCAAAGCACTTGACTCCATGTGGTCTCCATCTTGGAAGTTCCTTAGTGGTCTGTATTTAATTTGCTCTTGTATCCATAATTCAAAAGACTGAACCTTTCCTTTTAGTCCCTTCTATTAATCATACTGCCTTTGTTTTAGGCTAAGTTTGTATGATTATAAACAGCTATTTTTATTTTAGTCTACTTTGTGAGCAATCATGATTTCTTTTCCTTTAAGATTTATTATTGTTTTATGTTCTATTCTTAAAAGGAACTATAAACTATATACTTGCTGAGGTGGGAAGGAAGTTGAGGGCAATTTTATGTAGAATAATCAAGGAAGGCTTTTTCAATGAGATATTTGAGAGGAAAAAGGATGGAGGCGGACAGCTTTCCAAAAGAGTGAGCTTACAATAGATAGGTGTCTGCACAGATGACAGTCGAAGCTCAGCTTCTTGGAGGGGACAGCAAGAGGTCAGTGTGGCTGGAGCACTAAGGAAAGAGGGGAAAGACAAGAGGTCAGTGGAGGGCAGTGAGTTTGTTCTGCGAAGTTGGAAGTAAGTTTGGGTTTTGCTCTGAGTGAGATGAAGAGCCAGTGGAAGTAACTGAGCAAGGAAAAAACACGATCTGACTTAACATTTTAACCTGGAAGGAGACCAGACTGGAGCCAGATAGGAAACTGTTGCAATAATTACAATGACCAATAATGATAGTCTGAACTACAGTGGTAGCCATGCAGGTCGTTAAAGAAGTCAAATGGCACAGTTCAAGACTCAGATTTGCAGAGGATACAGATGGCAGCCTGGTGGGCTACAGTCCATGGGATCACAAAAGAGTCTGACATGACTTAGCAACTAAACAACAGCAAAACAGATGTGAATGGGGAAAATATATCATGAATGAGTCCAGGGATTTTTTGTTTTTTCTGATTTTTGCAAGAAAAAAAGTGTTCTAAGCAACACTGATGAATATTACACTTTACCTAAATACCAACATAAATTAAAAATACAAGAATTTTAGTAAATATCGAAACAAGTTAAGCTTGGAGATAAATATAAGTAATTTTTTGAAAATATGGTTAATTTCAAAATTAACCAAAAATATAAAAATAGTAGTTAGAGGAGATATATGATGTAAAATATTTTAATAACAATAATAATTCAAGTCTAAAACCATATCATTGACAAAATCATAGCAATAGGATAGAATTTATGTTAGGAATTATCAGAGGACATCATTTTATTCTTGAATTCAGTAAGAAGGTAAATATAGGAGAATGATATTTCTTAAAAACAAATACCCCCAAAAAATATTTCTTCATGGAAAGAGAATGTGTGTAAAATATAGCTCATAAAGAAAAGAATGGAAAGCAAAAAAAATAAGGTAGCAGAATTCCAACCTCATTATCATGGCAACGCATTGTTTCAACTTTCCTATTAAAAGACAAGTATCTTCAGGATGTGTTTAAAAATAAAATCTAGTGACATGATAGATAAAAAGGATCTATCTAAATCAAAATGATATTTCTTCAAAGAAGTCTGAAGATTTATCAGGCAAAGAGTAGGAAAAAAGTAGGACTAGAATATGAAATCAGCCAAAATGGTATTTAAGATGGAAAAGCACTAAGCAAAAGAAAAAATAACATTTCTTGTATATTAAAGGTAGAATCTACAATAAGAAATACATGTCCCAGATAACAGAACACCTATATATCAGTCTTAAATTATTAAAACTACAAAGAATGATCAACAGGTAAGGATTATTCTATTTGTCTTTAAAATTTCTCTCTAGGTCCAGGTAGACCAAAACTGTAAGAAAAAAACTAAGGTATAATTTTACAAAGGTATAAAAGAAGACTTGAATAGAGCAGGGGAATATGACTTTTTTTCTTTTATAATAAGTCATAAAGCTTTATTTTGTCCTAAAACGATTAGTAGATTTGATGAAATTCTAATCACTAGCTATTCATAAATTCAGGGAACTTGGTAACATAATTCTAAAGTTCATCTAGAAAAATAAATTCATTGGAGATAAAAGGAAAAGCAATTTAACTGAAAAATACAGTGTGAGGTCAGATATCTGTTCACGAAGATTTGAAAATGTCCCATAAAATAACAATTTAAAAAAGTAGTAGCTGTAGAATTATTGACAAGTGTATCTATGTGTGAAAAAGATAGCCCAGAAATAAACCCTGGTAACCATAGCCACAAAACATTAGAATATGATGAAATTGGCAACATAAATCTGTAAGCAAAAGAGAATCATTTCAAACATAGCCTCAAATTCAAAAGTAGAAATTTACTTGGAAAAAAAAAATTTAGAGCCTTCTTTCAGACTGTTTGTAAATGTAAATGCCAGATATATAAAAAGTTAAAACATTTCAATGAAATGTTAGGAAGTGTTAGCAGATGTAGAGAAATATTTGTCTGATCCCTGAGTGGGCAAGGAGATCTGAACACAGAAACAGTGAAGGGCATTGCATTGCCAGGACAGACACATACAAATGGATTGATTTGGTTGGCTCCAAAGCTTCAAATTTCAGGTTTCAGAAGAATTCCTTTTATGATATGGACCAAAAAAATAAAGCTGTTTCATGAAACACAAAAGACAGCACAACTTGCTTCAGAGCTTTCCCAAAGGCCATTGTTTTTGATCCTGGGTGGGGAAGGGGATGGGAGGAAGAGGGTCAGGGGGTCGGCCTGCAATGGCTTGGAGCAGGGCTTGGGTTCCCAGTCAGAGACTGAGGCGGAGTCACAGTGGTGAGCGCACCAGATCCTAGCCGCTAGTCCAGTGGTCAGTGACAAGGGCCTAGGCTCTTCGGCTTTGCAGAAAAGAATCTCTGCAAAGATTGAAAGTAGTGAAGCAAGTTGAGTATTCACTAAGAGGACAAAGAGTACGTTATGTGTGGACAGACACGTGGGCAGGCTCAGGGATAGAGAGAGTCGCAGAGCTGCACCATCACTGCAGTTTGGATTACTTTTATAAGGCATTTCTTCCGAGTTTCCTTTGACCAATCATTTTGATTTGCCTGATTCACAGCTCATATTTGGCATATCCCAGGCTCCTCCCATGAGTGCACACGCATCTCTTAGCCAAGATGGATTTTACTGAAAAGGCGTATAGGTAGTGTAGATCCTTTGACATAACCACTATGGCCTCCAAGGGGCCTTTTCTGTACTTGTGTGGCCGGGGAGGTCTCCTGACTCTGAGAAAAGAAATATGTGGTCGGGTAGGACCCAGCCTCCCCATTTAATTGCCCTGCTAGTCTTGTCTTGGAGTTTCAGTCCACAGGGAATGAATCTCCAAGTGCTTTATTCTGGGGGGGTCCCCTCTACCTCTTGCCTCAGTTTCATTCCAAGATTTCAAATGGCCACTCAGTTTGCCAGTGATAATCGCCTTTAGATCTCAAACTAAATGGCACTTTTCCAGGGAAATCCTTCCTAAAACTCTCAAGTAAGATTAGCTTTCAAAACACTCTGCATTTTCCTGTCTTATCACTTTTCAAAGAAATTATATACTCTTTTTAGCTTTGTATTTGTTTTGCTTGATATTATTTTCCCAGTGTCTAGAACTGTGCCTGTGCAAAGGTTACTTTTATTTAATGAACAGCCCTCAAAAGTAGGCAAACTATTGCATATAGATATTTATACTCCTAAGAATTGATGCTAAATAAATAATTCAAAAGATTCACACAGATTTGTATATGAACATTACATAAATATGAAAGCAGCCACCGAAGGAGTACATTGAGCACTGAGTGTGTGCTCAGTCATTCAGTCATGTCTGACTCTGGACTGTAGCCCACCAGGCTCCTCTGTCCATGGAATTCTCCAGACAAGAACACTGGAGTTGGTTGCCATTCCCTTCTCCAGGGGATCTTCCCAATCCACAGACTGAACCAGAGTCTCCTGCAATGCAGGCAGATTCTTTACCATCTGAGCCAACACAAGAACCCAAAAGTCACATTTCAAATTCAAGTCTGAGTTTTCTACTATTTTATATTTTTCTACCTTTCTGTTTCTATTCTCAGTGAAGAGGATAAATAAATAGTAAATCTTCAAGAATTTACAGTTACTGACACTATTTTTTTTTAAAAGTGTGTACCTAGCAACCAGAGGAGAAGCAAGAGAATCAAACTCATAAATTTCTATTAGGCATAAAATCCACAGAGAGGTGTTATAAGTCTTATAATTCATCACGGTCTAGGGTGAAAAAGTAGCCAAATGTCAGCACTGAGGAAAGACTGAACACAAGCTCCACACAGACATTCTCAGTTATCTGATATTATTTATGAAACAAGAGGACTCACTAAATAATAAACTACAATGTTCCTGGTAGATAGACATATAACAAATAAAGCCAAGTTGTGACCATGTTATTCTTCTTTACTACAGAAAGAAGTCTTTTGATGAAAATGACTTTTTAAATTGCTTTAGCTATTATTTTGAGTTCCCAGGTGGCTCAGTAGTAAAGAACCCACCTACCAATGCAGGAGACTTGAGGTCCACCCTTGGTTCGGGGAGATCCCCTGGAGGAGGAAATGGCAACCTACTCCAGGATTCTTGCCTGGAGAATCCCATGGACAGAGGAGTCTGGCTGACTCAGTCCATGGGGTTGCAAAGAGTCAGACACAGTGGAGCACACATACATGCCATTTTACTAATGGAAACTGCCAAAGGGGCAGACATTTTTTTTTCCTTTAAATAGAAGAAAAGAATATTCAATTAGCACTAACTTAATAACATGTTAAGATGGAATAATATCTTATTAATGCAGTGGTATTTATTGCCTTGAACAACTCATCAGTGAAAAAATACTATCACCTCATAACCTGGGGATATATTTCTGAAACTGCCTCTTGTTTCAAAAAATCAAGCTGGGTACTGAAGTAAAATGATATGTCTGGAATTTAAAATTTTCAAGCAAATAGAAAATGTGAGGATTGATGAAACTAGATCTGGAAAATTATGATAATCACTAAAGCTGAGTGATGGATAAAGATTCATTATACTTTGTTCTCACTTTTGTATAAATTAAAACATAACCAGAAAACTAAAGAGAAGTTGTATTTTTTTGTCCCACTTACAAATTAAGTCATCATTTGAAATAATTTAAGATATAACATACATTAGGGTCCTTTTCTACTTTTCCACTTGTTTGGAGGCGGGGTAGAATAAATGTCTGTCAACTAACCATATTCAAAAATACAGAAGCACTCTAAAACAGCTTGATACAGAATGTAAGAAGAAATCATGTAAAAGAAAGTAGGAAGGAAAGAAAGAAAAAACAGGGAAGGAGTGAAGAGGGGAAGAAGGGAGAAACAGTCTTTTTATATGGAGCTCTATAAAACAGGGCTATTAAATGAGTTTTCTGTTATAATAGGCTGTGAACTTATCACTTTTTCTTAAAAGGCCTTGATTTAAACATGATGATAACCTGTACAAATTTTGCAACTTTATAGTATAGACTCCTAGAACTTCTATTTTGCAACCAAGATGAAGACAACTAATCAAAGAGAAGGAAAATAGAAAGTCACTTTTACTTGCAGATATTCAGAACTCAATATTAAGGATTAAAAGTATTGTGGCAAATGAAGTACATACCAAGGAATTTAAAATATATGATGTGTATATACATACGTAAAGCATGTAAAATATATTTACACATATATAACATATTTGATAGAAAAACTGAGTGAAAAGAAAAGAATTAATATGAAGACACTCAAGGATTTTCAGTTTCTCGGGACCATGAGTGAAGCAGGAATACGGTAATGGGGCCAGATAGAGGACATATTTGGCAATCTTGAAGTTTCAGATGAGGATTAGATCAATAGCTAAGGATCAAAGATTTCTGATTTCTAGCTGAAGCTCTTCTCCAGATGTATTGGACTGGCCGAGTGCAGTATGTCTCCTTTCTCCTTCACAGAGAGCTATGAATTTATCAGGTCTGCACTACATCTTGCATAAGAGCAGAGAAGCAGGCCAAACAAAGAACACAGGGGCTGAGCAACTGTCTGCAGTGAGGGCATTTCTAATAGTCTTCTGGTTTCTCACTTCCATCAAGCAGGTTGACTCAGTTCAGAATGTTCCAGAACTTTTAACCTTCCAAATTTTCACCAGAGTTGTTAACAAGAGTAGACTCATCAGGTTTAGTTTTCATCTCCTGTCTTCTCAGAGCATGCCAGAGGTAATGATAACTATAGGATTCATTCCAAAGGATCCTTGAGGGGAAAGGGAAGAAGAGCAAGGGGCATACACCATCCATCTACTAGATAAACAAACCCTGAATAAGTGGAAGTTGGCTGGAGGCCTTCATCTCAGATAATACAGATACACAATCTCAAAAGCTAGATCTCCAAGTCTCAGGGTCGTGTCCTTTGCTCCTAAAGATCCACAGAAGTGATATCTAATTACCAAAGTACAAGATATTCTGGAACATTCTCCATGACAGTAGGACAGTTTCTTTTAGAAGTTGGATTTTAGTTAGACCTTGTGCTTTTCTAATTAAAATGCTCTTACGCTAGCACTAATGTGCTGATAGTCTGGATTGCTAACATCCTATAAGAAGGCAATAGTCATAACAGAATTCTTTTGTACAGACTTTCAGCCTAACTTTAGGTTGGAGCTCTGTATTTAAGATATAAGCACACAAGATTGCTAAAGAAATATTCTGTTTTATTTTTGGTCTATGCTCTCTTTTACCTTTCTTAAGACAAAAGCCATTAACTTTTCTACCAAAAGTCATAACAGCATTGTATTTTTTTTTCTTTAAGAACCATGCGCTTGTGAAACATTTAAAAGATTAAACTGTAAGCAGAGTTTACCTGGAAAAGCTTTTGATCCCATATAGTTATAAACAAACTAAAAATCTCATCATGAGCCACACTAAAAATTACAGGCACAGTGTAACACAGTAATATTCATTTATTTGCATGACTGGGAGAAGGCAAAAGGAGCAAGCTTACAAAAGGAAAAAAAAAAAGATATTGTTGAGAATCCAGTATTAAGGAATTTCTATAAGGGATTTTACCATCCACACCTGTGGGAATTTAGGGGAGAAAAATACCATACCATTAATTCTTTCTAACATAACTGATATAATTATCAATATCCACAATAAAGATGCAATCAAAAATGTGAAAGTTGGTTAATTGCAGAGCATTAATAATGATATAGTCTGTTCTCAGATTGCTGGATGTTACATTTATTCATATTCAGAACCTAAAGGAGAAGGGAAACTAATACTGTTAAAACAAGTGTTTACTTTTAAGTAATATTTTGACAGACTGCTGAAGAATCAAAATGCCAACTCCAAAGGTTTTATGGAGCAAGAAGGAGCCATTGAATTTTAATAACATATCTTTAAGAAAATCATATCTGAGAATATAGAGTCCATACTTGGCAATATATTGGGCTTTGATCACTTTGAACAAATAATAAAAATGTTTAACTTGGGCTGTCTTTTCCTGAAATACGAATACATACCTTTTAAAAAGTATATGCTCAAAAAACAAAGAAACAAAAAGAACAGTATTTACTTAAGAAAATTATAATAAAGAAGATAAATCTGCCAGGTGGGTTATTTGATTATCATTCTGCTGATATAATAAATACAGGTAAGAATCAGTAACTATGTGGACTTCCCTGGTGGTACAGTGGATAGGAATCAGCCCACCAATGCAGAGGACCCAAGGTTGATCCCTGGTCAGGGAAAATCCCACAGGCTGCAGAACAACTAAGCCCCTGAACCACAACTCATTGAGCCCTTCACCCTAGAGCAACAAGAGAAGCTACACAGTGAGAGGCCCAAGTTCCGCAGTAAAGAGAAACTAGAGGAACACCCACAACAGAAGCCCCCACCACAGCAATCGAGACCCCAAGCGATCACAAAGAAAAAGGATCAGTAAGTATCCCTGAGCCTTTATTTTGTTTTTAAGGCTGAGAAGGCACCATAGAAAGAGAAAAGGAGAAAGAAAGAAAGATAAAAGAATGGAAGAAAGGGCAGGAGGGAGAAAGGAAGGACAGGAAAAAAGACAATCTTCCCTGCAGTCTGACAATATAGCTGGAGAAATAAAATGTTTAGATGTGATTGAACCGAAGTCCAGTGAATTGTATGCATGATGTGGGTTCAGAAATACAGAAGAGGGAGGTTATTGCAGGTCAAAGTGTCAAGGAAGAGTTCAGGGAAGGAGTGGAGAAATAGACATGACGCTTGAGATTGAATGGAATTGAAACAGGCAGGGGATGTTGCCGTAGTTTGGGCTGCTATGACAAAATACATAAACTGCATGGCTTCTAAAGAACTCAAGTTTATTTCTTGCAGTTCTGAAAGCTGGCCATCTGAAGTCAGAGCTCCAGTACCAGCGGATTCTGTGAGTGTTCTCTTCTGGGTTGTAGACTGCCAGCTTCCTGTTGTATTTTCACGTGGCAGCAATAGGTCAAGAATACACTCTAGGATCCCTTTTTAAAAAACTTTTTATTTTATATTGGAGTATAGACAGTTGACAGCATTATGATAGTCTCAGGTGGACAGCAAAAGGACTCAGCCATATATATACATGTAACCATTCTCCCCCAAACTCCCCTCCCATCCAGGCAGCCACATAACATTGAGCAAAATTCCCTGTGCTATACAGTAGGTCCTTGCTAGCTATCCATTTTAAATATAGCAGTGCGTACACGTCGATCCCTTTTATAAGGGCACTAATCCCCTACTGAGGGCTCTCATGACCTAAGTACTTCTCGAAGGCGTCATCACATTGAGGGCTGGGATTTTAACTTGGATGGAAAAAAACATTCATACCATTGCAGATATGCTCCAGATACTGGAGAAGGAATGTGTGTGTGTGTTAGTCGCTCAGTCATGTCCAACTCTTTGAGACCCCCTGGACTGTACCAGCCAGTCTCCTCTGTTCATGGAATTCTCCAGGCAAGAATACTGAAGTGGCTTGCCATTCTCTTCTCCAGGAGATCTTCCTGACCCAGGGATAGAACCTGGGTCTCCTGCATTGCAGGCGGATTTTTTTACCATCTGATCCACCAGGGAAGCAGTAACCAAAGTGGCTGATCTATGTGATCTCTTCTGTTTTAGCTTCTCATACCAGCAAGTAGCATGCATACATAATACCACCACTTGGATTAGGTCGAGTGGATTCCAGAGTGGATTAAAGAATAAAAACTGTGTGTAAGAGACCGCAAAAGCTACTTCCTGCCTTGTAGCTTCATTCCAATTCACTCAACTAGATAGGCCAACTTAACTTGCTAAAAAGTTACCTAGAGAAATTATTGAATAATATAAATTAAAAATAAATAAATCAAAATTACAGAGGCAAGTAATGTGACCTTTGAAGATGCATATGCCAAAACCCCCATGGCTCAGCAGTAAAGAATCTTCCTGCAATGCAGGAGATATTGAAGACTCCAGCTCAATCCCTGGTCAGGAAGATCCCCTGGAGGAGGAAATGGCAACCTACTCTAGTATTCTTACCTAGAAAATCAGATGGACAGAGAAGCCTGGCAGGCTACAGTCCATGGAGTTGCAAGGAGTCAGATACGACTGAGTGACTGAGTACACACACACACACACACACACACACACACACACATGCCAAAACTTGCATATCTAAACTGACACACATACCCCTCACCCTGAAGTGTAATCACCAGACTTCAAATCATGAGCCCAGAACATCCACTGCTCCAAAGGCTAGAGTTCCTAGTTGGAACAGTCCTCAGAGAGAATCCAGAGAAGCAACCTATTGTTGCCTCCCAGCCATGTTTCACTTTTGACCAAAAATGGCATCACCCAGCTTAGACACCCACCTTAGTCATTGTACTTGGCTGCAAAGGACTTTGGTTTTGTCCAAAATAAAATCCTCCTTCAAAGTGAGATTTGCTTCCACGGGAGTTATTCAAAAAATGAGCTGCAGGCTATAAAGGTAATTCCAAAGGATCTATTCCAGAAATATTCAGGTTGTAGCAACATAACTAGGCAAAGAGTACATACTTCCCAAATGACAGCCTTAAAGAGCCAAAGTCTTTGGAGTGAGCATTTTGTTTTGCCTTTTGAAAAAGATCCAGTCATATTGAAAGGTTGTTTGACATTGTGGCAGAACACATAAAGTCTGGAATCAGACTGCTTGGCTTTGAATCTCTTCTGTTTGCTTGTCTTACCGTTAACTGCTATACCTCAGTGTTCCATCTGTAAAATGGTAGTAACTAGCTTTATACATTTGATATAAAAATCCAGTTCCATAATACCTGCAAAATTACAGAACTGGATACCAGTACATGGTAAATAATGGCTTTCCCAATGGCTCAGTGGCAGAGAATGTGCCCTGCAAGGCGGGAGCTGCAGGAGACATGGATTTGATCCTTGGGTCAGAAAGATCCCCTAGAGGGGTGGCTAGCAATCCACTCCAGCATTCTTGCCTGGCGAATCCCATGGACAGAGGAGCCTGGCAGGCTAAAGTCCCCAGGGCCATAAAGAGTCAGACAGGACTGAAGGGATCTAGCATGCAGGCACATGGTAAACACTACTAATCCTCAGTGGTGGTAGATACTAAAGTAACAGTTATGGCATCAGACAGTTTCCAAAAAAGATGGATGTGAAGGCAGTGGAATATTTAATGGTGTATATACTCTGCCCTGTTGACAAAGACCTTTGATGACAACTTTGTTACTAGCTACATACAACTTTCTTTGCTATGATTGACTGTCTGCTTCCTCTCAAGGAACCATCCACATTTCTGGACTATACTCTCCATACTGATTGATGCATTTCAATGTGACAACAAAATCTACACTGTAAAACATGCTTTTTTTCTTCTTTATGATGAGACCAAATAAGAGTATAGATTTGTGAACAGAGAGAGTATATTTCCCTGGAGGAGGAACTGGCAACCCACTCCAGTATTCCTGCCTGGAGAATTCCATGGACAGAGGAGCCTGGCAGGCTATGATCCTTAGGGTTGCAAAGAGTCAGACAAGACTGAAGCAACTGAGCAGAGTATATTTAGAAAATGCATAATATACATGCACATCACTGTGTCTGCACTCTAAGGAGATGGTTATAGTTAATTGCCACATGTTATAATGTGAGTGAAGCCATGAAGAATCCAGAGACCCTTAGATGTATACATTAAATCATCTATTTTCACCTTTAACCAGGTGCTCATTAAGGCTCTTCATAGTATACACAGAATCTTCTCAAAAATTCTTAGTTCAGAAAGAAGCAGGCAGTTCTCCTATGTACTAGTTTACTTTGTCTGCCAGTAGCTTCCCAGCATGAAGATCTTGCCACGCTTTCATGCTAGAATCTAACATATTAAAAACGAGCCCTCTCTTCAGTCCTTTCTGCTTACAGTCAATGGTTTTGAAGTCCTGGATCTCTTACTCACTAAACATAGGACCTTGAACAAGTGGCTTAATTTCTCCATATCTGAGGTATTTCACCAGCAAGGTTAGAGCACTGGATTAACTTCCCTTGTGGTCTAAGATCTTTGTCTTTCTTAATATCCCATGTCACTGGAGGACAACTTGGAAAGCCAAAGACCATCTGTAATTAATTATATCCTGATATTAAACTTCAACTCAAAAAGATGAACACAGAGGCAGATATCACCGTGATGTCCCAGGCAATTTCCTTTAAAATGTCTTTTTTTTAAATCTAATTTCCCCCTATTAAACTGTCATTTTAATTTTGTACTAACATAGAAATATCATATTTGGTTTAAATAACCTTTACTTAGCACAGGATCACTTGAAGATTTTCACTTTCAGTTATATCATTTTTCATGGGCTAAGCCCCCTAGCAGGCATGAATTCCCCACAAATATGTTCATTTGGATTTTATGCGTTTTTTGTTGTCTCTCTATAGGTGGATTTTATATTTCTTAATAATATAATTGCATCTTTTTCTTTTATAGCTCTCCTCTATAGAGTTCCAAGAATTATAGTCCAAACATGCTGCTGCTGCTAAGTCGCTTCAGTCGTGTCCAACTGTGTGCGACCCCTTAGATGGCAGCCCACCAGGCTCCTCCGTCCCTGGGACTCTCCAGGCAAGGATACTGGAGTGGGTTGCCATTTCCTTCTCCTATGCATGCATGTTATGTCACTTCAGTTGTGTCCGACTCTGTGCGACCCCATGGACAGCAGTCCACCAGGCTCCTCTGTCCATAGGATTCTCCAGGCAAGAATACTGGAGTGGGTTGTCACTTCCTTCTCCAGTTCAAATATAGTAGAAACTCAATAACAGTTTTACTCATTGACAAACGCATGGGCTTCCTGCAAAGAGCAATTGTGGTTTCAGATATTTACAGCATGTATGGGCTTCCCAGCATGTCTGGGTGAGAGTAGAAGGGGATGACAGAGGATGAGATGTTTGGATGGCATCACTGACTCAATAGACATGAGTTTGAGTAAACTCCGGGAGTTGGTGATGGACAGGGAGGGAGGCTGGGCATGTAGCAGTCCCTCGGGTCTCGGAGAGACTGAACGACTGAACTGAACTGAACTGAATTGATGGGCTTCCCAGATTTTAAGAGGAAAGAAAAAGGAATGGGAATATGTCCATTCAGGTGGCTCAGTGGGTAAAGAATCCACCTGTCAATGCAGGAGACACAGGAGACGTGGATTCAAGCCTTGAGTTGGGAAGATATCCTGGAGGAGGAAATGGCATCTCACTCCAGTATTCTGGCCTGGAGAATCCCTGGACAGAGGAGCCTGATGGGCTACGTTGCAAAGAGTCGGATATGATTGTGAGACTGAGTACACCTGTATCAGTATGGCTAAAGTGGTCTTGCAGGGGAATCTGCACCCTTGCTGCTACTGAAGTGGATATACTTGAGGTTCTAAATTTCCTTGCAAGCTTGCAAATTACTTAATCTCTTTGAGCTTAAGTTTCTTTATTTGTAAATGTAGGTCTACCTTAAGGATAGGCCTACGATTGAAAGGAGATTTTATATGTAAAGCTTCTATCATACTAAGACACATTACTATTCTTACATTGATAATATTGATATTAATTGATTAATATTAATATTAATATCTGGAGTTCCTGGACTCCAACCCTAACCTAATCGTTGGACACAGTTCAGCTATTTAAGGTTTCTTTGTAATAAGAACTGATCTGACTCAAACTGGCCTTCAGAAGCTTCAAGAAGCTAGCAAGCTTATCAACCCAACTGAAGCATAGACAAACAAGAGTTATCAGTGCATTAGAAACAAGTTATGAGTGGCAAATTCTGTGATACAGGGTAAATCTCTTTTTCTAAGTATTAAATTAAGAGTAAAAATATTTTTTCTTTTACTATTAAACTTCACTGCCCTGATGGCTTACTTTGCGGCAGCGCGAAGAGCCCCACCCCCTTTCTCTGCGGAATCACCATGGCGGCTGGGACCCTGTACACATATCCTGAAAACTGGAGGGCCTTCAAGGCCCTCATTGCCACACAGTACAGCGGGGCTCAGGTCCGCGTGCTCTCCGCACCACCCCACTTCCATTTTGGCCAAACCAACCGCACCCCCGAATTTCTCTGTAAATTTCCTGCTGGCAAGATTCCAGCCTTTGAGGGTGACGATGGATTCTGTGTGTTCGAGAGCAATGCCATTGCCTACTATGTGAGCAACGAGGAGCTGCGGGGAAGTACTGCCGAGGCAGCAGCGCAGGTGGTGCAGTGGGTGAGCTTTGCTGATAGTGACACAGTGCCACCAGCCGGCACCTGGGTGTTCCCTACCTTGGGCATCCTGCACCACAACAAGCAGGCCACAGAGAATGCAAAGGAGGAGGTGAGGCGAATTCTGGGGCTGCTGGACGCTCACTTGAAGACGAGGACTTTTCTGGTGGGGGAACGTGTGACACTGGCTGACATCACAGTTGTCTGCACCCTGCTGTGGCTTTATAAACAGGTTCTGGAGCCTTCTTTCCGCCAAGCCTTCCCTAATACCAACCTCTGGTTCCTCACCTGCATTAATCAGCCCCAGTTCCGGGCTGTCTTGGGAAAGGTGAAACTCTGTGAGAAAATGGCCCAATTTGATGCTAAAAAGTTTGCAGAGAGCCAGCCTAAAAAGGACACCCCACGGAAGGAGAAAGGTTCTTGAGAAGAGAAGCTGAAGCCCAGGCTGAGCGGAAGGAGGGCAAAGAGGAGAAGAAGGCGGCCGCCCTCGCTCCTGAGGAGGAGCTGGATGAATGTAAGCAGGCGCTGGCTGCCGAGCCGAAGGCCAAGGATCCCTTTGCCCGTCTGCCCAAGAGTACCTTTGTGTTGGATGAATTTAAGCGCAAGTACTCCAACGAGGATACACTCTCTGTGGCGCTGCCGTACTTTTGGGATCACTTTGATAAGGATGGCTGGTCCCTGTGGTACTCTGAGTATCGCTTCCCTGAAGAGCTCACCCAGACCTTCATGAGCTGTAACCTCATCAATGGAATGTTCCAGCGATTGGACAAACTGCCTTTGCCAGTGTCATTCTCTTTGGAACCAACAATAGCAGCTCCATTTCTGGGGTCTGGGTCTTCCGAGGCCAGGAGCTTGCTTTTCCGCTGAGTCCAGATTGGCAAGTGGACTACGAGTCATACACATGGCGGAAACTGGATCCTGGCAGTGAGGAGACCCAGACGCTGGTTCGAGAATACTCCTGGGAAGGGGCCTTCCAGCATGTGGGCAAAGCTTTCAATCAGGGCAAGATCTTCAAGTGAACGCCTCTTGCCATCACCCAGCTCCTGCACCTGCCCTTCTGGGAGAATGGGGGTCATTAAAGGAAACTGAACATTGAAAAATAAATAAATAAAATAAACTTCACCAATTCCCAACTTCATAAACATCCATCTGTGGAGTTTTACTTTCATTATAATTGGGGCTGTTTAAGTGATAGTGATGATTATCATAGATGACCCAGGTCCTGATCTATGACTTATACTAAGTGCTTGAAATAAAATCTCCATGTTCCCCCTTTTCTTAGTTCACTCTTCAGAATTTAATAAGTCCTCTACATATGAATCTTCAAGTTGCAAACTTTGTTTTCATGTCTAATCACCTAGGTTAGTTCACACGTCTGGTGTACATTGTCATGTGTGCACCCCCTACAAATGGTCGTGTGTTTGTGTACTTCACTGAACGTACTATACAGAGTACACTAGTATAGCAACTTTATTTTCAGCTATATCTGCCAAAGGAAAACTTCATTGAACTCCTTGCTGTGCAACATGAGGAACTAACTAACGAAGACCTGATGGAATGGGAGACCCAGAAAAAGGATGAAGAGAGACGAGAGGAAGAAGTAACTGAAGAACCAAAGTGATTCACGATGCAGGATATGGCGAAAGGGCTTTCTTTATTTAAGCAGGCACTGTTAGCTTTTCAGGCACAGACCAGAATGTAGAATGGTACACGAAGTTTGTAGCAGCCATTCAGAATGCAATCCAGTGTTACCATGTCATCTATGATGAGATAAAAAAAAAATCTACTATCCAAGCATCACTGGATCATTTTTGCAAGAGGGTTGGTAGCATTGAATCCAGCAAGGAATCCAAAACTGTGCCATCAATAACAGGCTTAAGTGAAACTGCCTCTTGCCCTCCATCTCCTATTGCTGATGGTTCTTCAGCTCTACCATCTCTAGTCATTAACTCTTCTTGCCTGTTCACTTGATGCTAGCACCACGTATGCCAGCTGTTGTACTATACTATTGCACTTTTCAAGATACTGTACTGTAAGATTAAAAATGTTTTCTTGAATTTTGTGTTTTTTTTAAATGTATTATTTGTGTGAAACGTATTGTAAACCTATTACAGTACAGTATTATATAGCTGATCGTGTTACTTGGGTACCTAGATTAACTTTGTTGGGCTTACAAACAAATTGGACTTGCAAACCTGCTCTCAGAACGGAACCCATCTGTATATAGGAGACTTACTATAAATGATAAAACAGCACACACTCTTAATCAGATTAATGACAGAAAGTCAGAGTTTCTACAAATATCGAATCATACTCATAAGAACAATTGAACCTGAGGATATATATACACACACATATGTATACATATTTGTTTGTTTGTTAGAAATGACCTAAAATACATTCCTCACTTATTGTGAATTTATTTCACATAAAGGAAAGCAATGTTATCTCTATTTGTTCATATACAGAAAAAACATTGTGACTTTTTTAAAGTTTTAAAGTGCTTCTGTTTTAACGATGCTATAATTGTAAGGGGAAATGTACAAGAGTTTAAACCATGGAAAAAGAAAGGGACTAGAACTTGTTTTTATTTATAATGGATTCTAACAGTACATTTCTATGGTGATTTTAGAAATATTTTGTTATCAAATCATCCACAATAGCAGTGTTTTAACTTTCCCCGAAAAAAAAAAATAGTATAAACTGAGACCTCTAGTGGAGGAAAGTGGGAACTGTCCCATTGACAACTTTTAACCTTATTACACTAATAAATTCTTTCCTAGAAAATGTAGGGGTTTTCAATAACTGTTACAGCCATGTTTTATTGGAGGATAATTGCTTTGCCATGTCGTGGTGGTCTCTATATCAACACGGAGCCATCATGCTGCTGCTGCTGCTGCGAAGTCGCTTCAGTCGTGTCCGACTCTTAGCGACCCCATGGACTGCAGCCCACCAGGCTTCTGGGTCCATGAGATTTTCCAGGCAAGAGTACTGGAGTGGGTTGCCATTGCCTTCTCCAAAGCAGTCATAATTATATATAAAACCTCTCCCTCTTGAGCCTTCCCCCTCCCCCCACTCTACCCTTCTCAGTTCAGTTCATTTGGTCAGTCGTGTCCGACTCTTTGCAAGCCCATAGACCGCAGCAGGCCAGGCCTCCCTGTCCATCACCAGCTCCCGGAGTTTACTCAGACTCATGTCCGTTGAGTCAGTGATGCTATCCAACCATCTGATCCTCTTATCCTCATCCATCCCTCTAAGTTGTCATAGAGCGCCAGGCTGGGCTCTCTGGGCCCTATAGTAGCTTCCCGCTAGCTATCAATTGGACACATGGTAATGTATACGTTGGTGCTATTTTCTCAATTTGTCCTATGCTCCACTTTCCCCATTGTGTCCTCCAGTCCATTCTGTATGCCTGTGTCTCCATTTCTTCTCTGTAAAGAGGTTTATCAATACTATTTTCTAGATTCCATCTGCATAGGTTAATATATGATTTGTTTTTCTCTTTCTGGCTTACTGTCTTCTTATATTCTAGGTTCACCCACTTCAGACAACTGATTCAAATTAGTTCCTTTCTATGGCTGAGTAATATTCCATTGTGTATATGTACCACAACTTCTTTATCTATTCATCTATTGATAGACATCTAGGTTGCTCCCATGTCCTGGCTACTGTAAATAGTACTGCAGTGAATTTCGGGGTACATGTGTCTGTTTGAATTATAGTTTTGGCATATGCCCAATAGTGGGATTGCTGGGTCATATGGTAGTTTTATTCCTAGCTTATTAAAGAATCTCCATACTCTTCTTCATAGCGACTGTGCATAGTGACAATTTACATTTCCACGAACAGTGTAGGAGGACTCCCTTTTCTCCACATCCTCTCCAGCTCAATAACTTTAAAATCCTGCCTATTTACCTTTTGTACACTTAGCAACTTTTTACTATCTCTTTAGATTAAATACTTAACAATAAAATGAATATACATATATGTATATGATGTATATATGTATATGTGTATATATATATATGATTTGAAAAACCAACTCTCCTAACTGTAAATGATTCAGGGAATCTAATACACAGTTTGAAAACTGAAACATCATTTGGATGGAAAGCACTTTCATTCCCTAGTGAAATGATTCACTGTGATTTTGTACCCTGGGGATGCAATGCACACTGGGAGACTGGAATCCTGTAATAAGGATGATGCAGAGACTAAAAATACTTGACATTTATACATTGTTTGACATCCTGGGATATGAAAAGTGTTAAAGTGCTATATCCTTAACCCAGCCACAAACAAAATGATAAACACCGCAATGTACCGGCTGAAATATAAGGCCAACTTGCAAAGAAGAAATGTCTGAAGAGAGGTTACACCAAATATTAATAATGAGACAGTGAATGGAACCTAAAGGTCTGCAGAGATTTAAGGTCTGCAGCTGCACATGAGTTCCCTGCAGAAATATTTTAGATCATATGTTTTTCCATATACTTTAATTTATGGCTTTATTTATCTGTGCTGTAGAACAAAAACCAGACTGGGTCTGTAAAGAGGATCCCTAAGCTATCACTTATAGATAACTCTGGTTGGAGATTGTCCTAGAGGATGTGGACTTTTCAGCTTGGAAAACACTGTATTCAAATGAAATAGCTCTGAATTCAAGTGGAGAAGAAAGTGCCCCAAAGATAAGGCTTTGAGGTCATGAAAATGCCAGTAATTCAAAGTGAAAAAAGGTTGTTCCTAAAGACATAGAAACATGAAGTATTTCTATGCATGAAACTGACCTAACACATACATTTTAATACAAACTCAAACTAAAGGTCAGAAACATATGGGATGGATCTTAGACTGGGCAGGAACACAGTATGTTTTATTTGATTCATCCTTTTGAAAATATTTACTAATTATATCTCTTTATAGAGACTTTGATTTACTTTTTTTTTTTTTACTGGACTGTGATTGCTTTACAATGTTATGTTAGTTTCTGTTGTTATTTAGTCATTAAGCTGTGTCTGAATTCTTTTGCAACTCTATAGACTATAGCCTGCTAGGCTCCTCTGTCCTAGGAATTCTCCAGGCAAGAATACTGGAGTGGGTTGCCATTTTCTTCTCCAGGACATCTGCTGTTTAGTAAAGTGAATCAGCTGTGTATATAGATATATATTCACATATTTATATCCCCTCTTTTTTGGATTTTCTTCTCTTTTAGGTCTCCAAAAAGTAATGAGTAGAGTTCCCTGTGCGGTGCACTCAGTCTTAATTAATTATCTATTGAGACTGACAAGTAGACACTACTGATATTTAGTACAAAATAGGTAACTTTTGAGGGACAGATGAGACCGACAAAGAAGTGAATTCCTCCACCCTTCTATTCTCTTTTGGGAAGTCAACTTCAGATAAAACTGCTGCGCAATAAACTGTAGTATATACTCTGCTACAACAGTGAGACGTAGTGATAGAACAGGCATTAGAGTGAACAGATAAAATGATCATTGGAGAGAATAGAGTACTATAGAGTGGGGTGCTTGAGAAAAGCTTTGAGGAAGAAAAGGAATTTGAAGTATACCCTAAACTATGGGTGGGATTGGGAGAGGCCTAGAAAGGCATTCCTTGAGGTATGGCAGAAGCGGAAGCAAAATTTTGGAGACAGAAATGACTTTAGGACAGGAGTTTCTTTTAAGGAAGTCATGAAGAGAAAAGGTAAAAAGTAGCTCATTAAACCATTTGGGGCTTGGGGTAGAATGGAGATAGTAAGTGGAAGCTGTAAGGATTGCATGAAAACCTGATGGATTTCATTGGAGGTAAGATGGGAACATGAGGAAGGGAGTCAGCATTAACTTACAGCTTCAAGGGCTGCTTATCAGTATTTGTTGAGTACTGACTATTGTCTGCATTGTAGGCAGATTCTTTACCACTGAGCCCCCAGCGAGCTATAAGGTGGTATTGGTAGGATAGTAAGAAGAAAAATAAATCTTTACCCAAGCTTGAAAGAAAGTATAATTCAACTGTCAGATAAAATTTTGGCTCAGAAATATTTGGAAACACATACAAAAATCTCAAGAGTAATATGAAACCTGATTAATGACTAATATAAATCAGAAACTAGAAAATAACAAAAGATCATAGAATTTAATTTTTCTATAAATTCATCCTTTTTAAAGGAAATGCTTTACTAGGATGATTAGTTCTATGTGTCAACTTGGCTCAGCCACAGTACTCAAAGATTTGATCATGCACACTTGGGTGCTTCTGTGAGGTGTTTTTTAGATGAGAGTAACATTTGAATTAGTTGAAGGCTAATCAGTTGAAGGCCTTATGAAGAAGACTGGTGTCCCCCAAGGATGAAGGAAGTCTGTCTACAGACGGCTTTCAGACTTGGCTACTTCCTTGGGCCTCCAGCCTGCTGGCCTGCCCTACACATTTTGGAAGTGACAGTCTCCATAATCACAGGGGCCAATTTCTTAAAATAAATATCTGTTGCTGTCTTTCAGACTCTGACTCTCTCTGTATACACAATACACACACACATCCTACAGGTTCTACTTCTCTGGAAGCCCTGACTAATGTAATTGTCAACATGGCTGATATATAGGTTGTTGAAATAGATGAAAACAATAAACAAATACTTGCAAGTGGAGAACGTCATCAGATGTTCAGATGTGTTTGGCTGGCTCTTTTCTGTTTCATCTTACTTTCGTAGGAATCTAAAATTCAAAGCACGATCAGAAATAAAATTAATTGAAGCTGGAAACCAGTGAGAAGATAGTCTTCAACTCTAATTTAAGTACTAATGGATTAGTTAAACAATTCATGTTAGACATTAACTTAAGATGGATGAAATGCAACGATTACAGAAAAAGAAAACTAACATATTTTTGCATTAACAAAATAATATATTCACTAGGAGGCTGCTCCTCCTTTCAAGTACCTCTTTTCCAGTATGATGGTTCCCCAAAAAACTAGACATAGAATTGCCATATGATTCACCAATTCCACGTCTGTGTATATAACCGAAAGAATTGAAAGAAAGGACGTGAGCAGATACTTGTACACTAACATGCATGACAGCACTATTCACAAGAGCCAACAAATGGAAACAACCCACATGTCCATCAGTGAATGAATGAACAAAAGGTGGTGTATATATGGGATGGAATATTATTCATCCACAAAAATGGATGAAATTCTGACCTATACTACAATATGGATGAAACTTAGAAATATGCTAAGTGAAATGTCAGGCACAAAAGGCCAAATATTGATGTATTCTGAATAGAAAAATTCATAGAGCTAGAAAGAATGCTGGTTACTAAGGACTGAGGAAAGAAGGGAATGAGGCATTATTGCTTTGTGGGTACAGAGTTTCTGTTTGAGATGATTAAAAAGTTCTAGAGATGGATGGTTGCATAATAATGTGAATATACTTAATGTCACTGAAAAATGATTAAAATGGCAAATTTTGCATGCCATACTTTACCATAGTAAAAAGTACCATTTTTCTGGGCAGGCAAGTAAGTTTGTGATGGGAGTTGAAGAAAATTAGTAGCTATTGGAGTTTGGCAAAGACATCCTGATTTTAGGAAGAGAAAGATGGTTAGATGACGGCTGATAGTGGAAGGAGATAAAGAAATTCACTGGATGAGAACCTTGAGGGTCTCAGGACAATAATGCTGTCTTGTCTACTGAGCCACTGAGAACAAGATGAGCCAAAGTACACACTGTAGTGAGTAGCATAAGCCCCTCAGAGGATACACCCCCACATAAAAACACACAAAAGAATTTTACACTAAATATTTATTCATGAATAATAGTGGTGATTGCAAACAATCCTTCCCAATTTTCTCTTTAAATAGTTGCATGATTATTGTCAAAAAAAGTATTTATTGAACTCCAGCTGAACCCAGAAGTGTGCACTTTCTCAGTTCTTAAGGATAAATTTGATACATTAGAGTCATTTCCTAAGGGCTTCCCTGGTGGTTCAATGGTAAAGAATCTACCTGCCAATGCAGGAGGCACTGGTTTGATCTCTGAGTGGGGAAGATCCCCTAGAGAAGTAGATGGAAACCCACTCCAGTATCCTTGCCTGGGAAATTCCATGGACCGAGGAGCCTGGCGGGCTACAGTCTGAGGTCACAAAGCATTGGATATGACTTAGAGACTAAACAACAATAGAAACATCAAGTCATTTCCTAATACGTCTTTACCAGAGAAGTTTTAATTCATTAGAAATATTTCCAATGCAAATTTTCAGAAACATGTGATATAGTAAAACATGTTGGTTGTTTGTTGCTACAAATAAACCACCTAAAAATGTAGTGACTTAAAACAATGATTATTTACTTAGCTTATAAACTTGCAGTTGGTTCAAATCTTCCTAAGACAGGCTCATCTCTGCTGTGTGCTAAGTCACTACAGTCGTGTCTGACTCTTTGTGACACCATGGACCATAGCCCATCAGGCTACTCTGTCCAGGCAAGAATACTGGAATGGGTTGCCATTTCTTCCTCCAGGGGATCATCCCAACCCAAGGGTTGAGCCTGCAACTCTTATGTCTCCTGCATTGGCAGGTGGATTCTTTACCACTGGCGCCACCTGGGAAGCCCCTTTTGTATGAGGTGTCAGCTAATACTCTCCACTTCCGAGATGGCTTTCCCAGACGACTGGGAGGCTGATGCTGGCTGTTGGCTGGAAACTTATCTGAGGTTGTGGGTTATTCTTCTGCACTTGGATATCTTCAGCTGAACCTCTCTCTAGGCACTTGGGCTTCCTCACAACATGGTAGTTGAATTTCAGGAGCGATACTCCCAAGTCAATACATTTTATGACATAGCCTTGGAAGTCATAGTCATAGGTTTACCTAGATCAGATTCAAAAGAAGGAAAGGGACATGGATTCCCCACCTCTCAACAGAACAGTTGTCAACATCATATTGTGAGCAGAGCATATGAAATAGGAGACATTGTTGCAGTCATTGAGGAAAATACAGTCTACTACCTTGAATATTATAAAGGAGAAATACAGCTAAACACAAATTTTTAAAGTTAAGTTTGTTTAAATTTAAGATGAATATCATACTTGAATATAAATGGTCTGCTAAAAGTGATATGGTGATAATAATTCTACTTTGGATACCTTATCAGTTTACCAGTTTCTTCTTCTACTCCATTCCCCTAAGGGTCTCAAATCTTCTTAATATCAATTATAGAAGCTTCATCATCTCTTCCCCTCAAGGTGGCCTTCTAACAATCACTGCTGATAGTGTCATGTTTTCCTTCCCTCATCTTTATCTCCTTGATTCTTAACTTGAACCTCATCTTGAATAGTTACTTGATAAAGTAACTATTATAATAAATTAATATCTATTTTAGAAAACTTAGGGAGGGCTTGAGATAAAGATGCAGATTTTTAAATAATTAATTTTAAAAGAATACTAAATAATGATTCCCATGCAAATATAAAATAGATATGTGTCAAAGCTCTTATTTAACTCATTAAAATAACAAAAGAACCAATGCAATGTTATAACAAATTCAAAGAACTCAAAGGAACACACATTTATGGTAGAAATACTGAAACAAATTTAGAAGTGGATGCAAGTTGGCAAAACTGCTCAATATCCATAGGGAGATCAATTGCGTTCCAAGGAACATAATTGCATTTTCATAGCCAGAATCTATTTCCATTTCTATCAAGTTCTCAAAATTAGCTTCTGTCTCTACTGAGTTATAAAAGAACAATAAAGACATACTTCCCCTGTAAGATTACATAATCTCCAAAGGCTCTTGTATTTCACTGAAAGGCTATTCAGTAATTTCCTCTATCCATTTCAAAATTTTCTACAGTCTTCCCCAACTCTTAAAGTATCATCATGATTGACTTGACCAATCAGGGCCCTTTGGTTTTTTTATATTTTAGTGGTTGAAATAGTAAGACTATAAAATCAGATAGAAGGAGTAGAAGGAACAAGCAACACAGTGTAAATTAAAGGTGTAAATTGGCTGATGGATTTTTTTAATCAAAATAGAATCTTTGCATTTCAACTTCTTTCTTCAAAAGCAAGGGGGCTTGCCTGGCTTATATTATTTCCCATCAAGACAGTACTCTCGAAAATACATGCCCAGGACAGCAAGTCCAGTATACGCAGTAAGAAGAAGAGAATTCCAACAGATGAACTTCCAGGTTGTTATCAGTCCTTGTAGATGACCATTTTCCATCCATGCCCAGAAACAAACAGGAGACCATTGTGGGAACTCCCAACTCAACTGTTCAGGACTTAAGATGAACTTCTCTGCAAAAGCCAAGTCCTACATAAACAGGACTTCTGGGTGGTCATCCTGGCAGCATGACCGTATGATTCACTGAAGTGCAGAGCATTAGAGATGACAGAGACGCAAATGACCCCTACAAGGTTCAAATTAGAGTGAATCCAGGAGCAGTGACAAATCCAAAGAGAAACTAAAGCTGAATATTATTTTGTCCAAAGTCAAACTACTCTCAGCAGGGAACACATCCCATCAACAAACATCTCTTCATTTTATTGGGCTTGACACCAAACCAGATTTCCTCATTCAAATCTCTGTTATGCTTAGACTCCATGGCCGGAATTAACATGCAGCATTTGTCCTATTTATTCCTGACTCTCTCTCTGAGAACTAAAATATTTGGATTACATTACCCGTGACAATGAGAGTTCTGGTGGTAAAAACATGATCACACTCAGTCCCCAAACTTATTAGATACAGTTTTGCAAGTCATGCATAAAATTTTGTTAACACACTGGTGTTTGTTTTCTTTACATGCTTTTTTGTAATTTGCTTTATTCTCATTATGAACCCTAAGATAATTAAAACAGGTGCTATCACCTTGTAGAACTGAAATTGAAACTGAGGCATAGCAACTTTAAATTTATTTTTCTTATCATACAGCATTGTGATGATGAATGCTTAGGCAAAAATCATATGTACACATCACAGGGACTAGAAATAAATATTTAGACATGAAAACTTGCTCATAGATTCCATGAATAATAAGTGACAAGTTTAGAGCACAGCTGGGGAAAAGAGATAGTGTCTCCCAGATGTTTTAGCATACATTTCATGTCTTAAAAAGGTTTGTTTGGGTTGGGTTTGGTTTGGGCTTTTATGTGTGTGTGTGTAATTTGGGATATTCAGTGGGAACGGTTTGACATTGGACAAGTGGAGATGAAAGGCAATTTCTACAGCATTCATCAGAGTGATGAATTTGTGGATTTCCCACCATAGGTTGTCCTTTAAAGAGCTTTTAAAGTGGAAGAGAAGTCTGTGGATATCTGAAGAAGGCATGAAGAAGGCATGTGAGGAGCGAAGGAAATACATTTCTTTTTTGCAGAACAATAATAAAGATATACTCTATATTGGGAATGGAGTTTTAGTCTCTTTAGTCACAGCCCCAGTACAATCAATATTGACCATAGTGGAAGTCTTCCTCAAAAATGACTTTGCTATATAGTAATTCAGTGAACCAAAACCAAGTCATGCTATGATGAGAACACTCTTAGAAGAAGAATCTAAGAAGTTGAAGGAAATACTTTCATGTTGACTTTTCATCATAGAAAATTCCTTATGACCCCCCCAAGCAAAGCAACATAAACTGAGGCTTTTGACTTAGATATAAGTCAACTACTAAATCTAATAAATATTTCTTATTGACCTATATCAAATTTCATCACCACAGAATACATGTATAGAAATAAAGTCAAGTGTCTTTTGGTTTTCTTCCAAAGTTAAAAAAAAAAAGCAACTTTAATATGTAATAAATTCAGAAAAAAAAAATCATGAAATAAAAGTTGGTTTTTGTTTGTCTCTTAAATGAAGCGAGACTTTCCAACAGGGCAGTACTATGCAATGTGTGTGTGCTCAGTCACGTCCGACTCTTTTACGATCCCATGGACTGTAGCCACCAGGTTCCTCTGTCCATGAGATTTCCCAGGAAAGAATACTGGAGTGAGTTGGCATTGCCTCCTCCAGGAGATCTTCCTGACTCAAGGATTGAACCTGCATCTCTTGTGTCTCTTGCACTGGTAGGTGGATTCTTAACCACTGCACTCTGGGCTCTTGATAGCTATATATTTTCACATCCTAAATGCCTATGGTAGAATGACACTGTCCTTGTAACAAGGCTAATGGCAAATAAATATCAGGCTTTTTTTCATTACTTAAAAAAAATAAATTACTGTAATTTTCCTCTCAGTCTTAAAATCTGAAGATTAATGAATCTTCATAAATAGATTTGGACAGGAAAAGCCCATTAAGAGAGTACCATTCAGGTAAGTTCAAGAAAGCTTTGTTTCTGATGTCAATGGTGGATTTTTCCATTCTATTTTGACTGCCTCAAAATTGAATATTGAAAAAATAAATGTGAAAAAAGTTTCTAATCAAGGAGTTTTAACCAATTCTGTAGTAGTTGTGCAAAGTAAGAATATTCTTCATTACCAAATAAGGAATTGATGATCCATCCAAATGCACAAAAATCCTTTGATGATAAAAGCAAACTCAATACAATTTGATTTCTTTTTTCCAAAGTGAGCCTCCACCCTAAATTTCCGTCTGAAATACTTAATTTGGCAAGGGGACAGTAGCATAAAAATGAGTTTTTTTCATGAATTATATTTTTTCCTGTTCTTCATGACATTTATGTTTGCCAAATATAAATGACCACGCATGTATTAAGTAACAAAGGTGTCTTTCCTTTCCAGTAGCACACATTTTATTAATAAGATTTTGTCTCAATAGTCGGAGTGAAAAAAAAAATTTCAACTGGTTTCTGGAAATAAATAGTGTAGCCCATCTGAGGTAAATTATCTATTTCTAAGTTCCAGTTTTTTGTTTTTTTTTTTTTAAGCATCTTAGGAGGGTATATGCCAAAAAAACAAAAGTCATTTCTTGGAAGAAATAATTTACCTCAGGTGGAAAAAGAGCAAAGGTATGGTCCTTGACCTTGCAAAATCTCTAAGGAAAATTTGGGAACTCAGTTATTCCATGGATCCCACTGGTCCAGTGGGGCTTCCCTGGTTTCTTAGATGGTAAAGAATCTGCCTGCAGTGCAGGAGACCCAGGTTCAATACTTGGATCAGGAAGATCCCCTGAAGAAGATTGGCTATCTACTCCAGTATTCTTGCCTGGAGAATTGCATGGACAGAGGAGCCTGGCAGGCTACAGTCTGTGGGTTTCCAAAGAATTGGACATGACTGAGCCACTAACACTACAGATATACATATAGTCCAATACTGAAACCTAAGTGTAAGGTCTAGAGACATTGTATTATACTTAGTATTCCATTTCAAGACTTTTCTGATTGTAAAAGGGCTATTTAAAAGATGTTATCCTAACAGCCATTTACTCTCTCTTTCACAGTAGAGAAGAAGGGTTTCATTTTTGAACTGGGAGTTAGGTGATGTTACCACACCCTCCCAACACTCAGTATGGGCACATTTTACCAGTTTACCTACATTTCTGATCTTCCTGGAGGCATTCGGACACAGAGATGAGATACAGCTTGTTCAGGGATATTTACTAGTATGGTAAGTTTAAAAGTTTGTCTCATTTAGTTCTCATTCTAGGCGTAGATTCTCCCAAGTAACTACCCTTGAGTCAGGAAATCTGAAACTCCAATTTCTACCCAGAGGTGGGTGCTTCCTGAATTATTGTGTTAATAACTGTCGTTACGGTACTTGTATTCAGTACGCCACTCCCCACGTGTATTTTTAGCTTCAGTTTAGATTCTCACGTCTGGGTTTGATGATAGCTATGAAGCATGTGTGAGCAGCACTGATCTGCACCAGCTGCTTTATAGCTGTGCTATTGGTGGCATCAGGTCCACTGAAGCTCTGGTTTTTTCTTCCCTTTCATACTCATCTCTGATCTTAAACCTTGGTTCTACAACATGAGTAGATATTTCACCTAGGACTTCACAAACTAGATTTGGGGGAGGTAAGAGGAGAAACAGGGGTGCAGTTTTTCTTCATCACTTTGCCAAACATTCCCTAATAAGAGCATCTTGAACCGGCTCAAAGGAGGTGTTCAAAAACAGAGATGTCTTAGATGAACATCTAAGTAGCACATCAAACTCCTCCATGAAGAGAGGAATAAACAGATCTAAACAGGAAAACTGTGACTTTCGGTGTAAGTGAAGGTTTTGGATCTGGTGGGCTCATTATTTCAAAAGTATAACTATATGGATTTGACCTAAGAAGTGGAAAGCTTAAATGCAAATGTGTGTGGAAGCTGAAGTTAGAATAGTGAAATTATCTGACAATTTGAACTATGAACAGATGTGAGTGACTGGGGACAAATGAGTTAAGATAAAGATGCATTCATTGAACTTAGCATTTATTACTTTGGGTCTAATAATCCAAGTCTAAACTAAATTTGCCTCTTGATGTAGATGAATCAGAGGGACTCCAGTATATCTGTGGGAGGTTTACAGGAGGCTTAGGAGGCTTAGGGGAGCTCCTGATGATGAAAAATCACCCACAGAGGAAAGTTAAAGGATTTGAAGTTGGTTCAAGACAATTGTCCCAAGAAGAGCGGGTAAAATCGAATATGGCAGGATCTCTGCTACTTGTATGTTCCATGACCAAGTCTTAGGCAATTTTACTGGAGTCTGATGGAGTGACCCAAACTAGAAATGGAAAGAAATTTTCCTAGGAAAGAAATTTTCCTACTAAACCTCTGCACGGTGAGTACAAAAGAGGATGACATGACCCATGGAAATCAGAGTTGAAGAGAGGGAAATTCATCACTTCTGGGGTGTGTCTTCACCAGATGGACTTCAAAGGAAAACAGTGACCATTAGCTGGACCATGTTTTGGATGCTTTGGGACCACTTCTACAGAAAAGCTGTATAGGACAATCTTGCTAATGGCAGCAGCAATAAGAAATGATAGGTTATAGTGGCATTGATAGTAGCCTGTAGTGCTTTCAAATACATCAGACATCTTGACCTTTGATGACTACTTGAAGTTACTGTAGGAAAAAAGGAGAATGGACATGCATGATAAATATCAGCGCTGAGCTTTTGAGTACTCACAAGTCATCCTTTGGAGACTTGCAGAAATATTTAGGAGGGACAATGAAAGTTCCTGTAGGTCTGGAATATAATGGAGGGGGAAACGTCAGAGAAATATCTGGGAGACTTACTAGTGACACATATTTCTGCTCTAAAACCTGTGTGGTCCTAGAAAACACATGTTCTATCTACAAAGGGCCGCCTATTCTTGGTCAGATGCATACGTAGCCAATGTTATGAGCTGGTTCATTTAACTCCTGTTTCTAACTCTTTCATTCCTACTTAACCAAATTTTAACATAAAATTTGCATTCTCGTTTGCTTTTAGAGGGTGACTTTGTGAAAGAGACTCACAGAATCCTTTTCAAGTGAGAATGACAAACCTTGTGAGAAGAAAGCTTTGCTCTTTTATACTTGCTCTTCTCTTTCTGTCTGGAATGAGGATGTGATGGCTGGAGTTGTTGAAGTTATTTTGTGACCATGAGGTCAAATGCAATACCAGATAATCAAAAGAGCCTGATTCCTTAAAGGCATCATGGACACCTACAGAAACACTGGATTGTCAGTTTCTGGACTTAGGTAGGGGCATATTGAAAAATCTTTTACTATTTGTTTGGGTTTTTATCCATTTGTAGCTTATTGGATTCTAAATGAGTATGCTTTGGAACATACTCTGCTGTTATAAATAGTCTCCTCTTCCATAACTGATATAAATCTAAATTTACTCTTTCAATTAGACAAAAAATGACCTAAAAATAGCCCCCAATATTTGCTTGATCATTTTGGCACAGAACAAAGATGAAATACTCATCAATTATTTGGGATCCTGGAGGAGAACATGTTAATTTGAAAGACAGAACACCATATTAGCATTTATTGCCTTTTTTTTCTTTTTATAGCAATAGCAATAGACATGGGGATAAAAATATCCTAACATATTAACTGATTGGCACTTGGTAAATGTTATGTTTTATCCCTTATCTAAGTTATAAATAGGAATAAGGGAATCAAAATTCCATGGCTATAGTGATATTAAATTAGAAGCACCAAAAATAGAGATCTTTGAATACTCCAGTTGTCAGTTCCTATTGGCCAGTAACTTTCTATTTTCACATTCATTATTTGCTATTGATCATCAAAGGTGTTTATTTACATGTGCCCATGAAAATATGTAGGTACCTGTGTAAAAAGCCCTGAAAATCAAGCATAGAGAACAAGTGTAAGCTAAATTGGGGACCAGTAGCCTGCAACTTGGAAAATAGGCCACATCTAAACTGGGGCTGGATATGAACTTGAGCAAACTCTGGGAGATAGAGGAGGAGAGGGAAGCAGGTGTGCTGCAGTCCATGGTATCACAAAGACTCAGACATGACTTAGCAACTGAACAACAATCTGGAGTTGCAGGTTTTCCAGATTATATAATTATCTCCAAGTAGGGAGGGTTCTGTTTATTCACTTTAGCCCCTCTCCCGGCCCACTGGGTGTAAAACAGAGTAGCAACATTCAGACAAGTGTGTTACGCAGAAAAAATAAAACTTATTGCAGTTCTATTTTTTAATTTCAGGAATGCCATCAAATATCCATTCAGCACAGATAAAAGAGGGAGGTGAAAGGAAAAGAGAAAGCACATCCAGGAATGAGGGAGCCTAACTCTGCAGTGGAAAGAGTGTCTGCACCTTGTATGCACCACACACTCTGATTAGGATAATACGATCCAGATGGCCACTCCAGGAAGATTCCTTTCATGAGGAACGTTCTGGGTGGGGTGGATTATTGCGATCAATGGAATAAACTGCAGCTGGATGAACTCTAGGTTACCTTTGAGAATTGCTAAATTAATGATGATTACATAGATTCTGACAAATCTCCCAGGAATTTTTCTAAGATGGCTGGCAAAAAAAAAGAAAATTGTGTAGGGGCTAGATGCTTGCATAGCCAGAAAGAGCAGCCTCTTAGAGATCCCTGGACATATAGGAGGGTTTGATATGGCAGGGCTCACAAACAACGCTGATTTTTAGCAGGTAAGCCCCGATACAGCTGTCGGGGTTGTTTATAGCCAGCACTGATCCTGACTGGTTGAGGCACATCGAGTACCAACTGATAAATATTTTGAATATCGCTGTAGTTGTTGGAATTAATTAGAATCCCTTGACAGGCAAAAGGTTGAGTCAATAGACTAAAGACATCTAAGACAGAGTTAGAATGGGAAATGAGTTTCATCCATCAAATGCTCAAGGAACATTTACTGTGCACTCAGCTCTACAGCGGGGGGCTAGGTATTTGTTCAATAATACCTCATTTTTTTGACTCAAGACCTTGAGCTCACTAATGCCAGAACCACTCAGATGTACTCTGAAATTCTTTCCCTGAATGAACCTAAATCAGTTCATATACTTGGTATTTATATACTGAGCCCTTCCTGATTGTCTAACAGTAAACTGGGGACTAGAGTTCAATGAACTAGTTGTACCATGACTGGTCATATTAATTTTTCAAACCAGGGGTCCCCAACCCCTCGGGCCGCAGACTGGTACTGATCCATGGCCTGTAAGGAACTGCATGGCACAGCACTGGTGGCTGAGCAAGCAAAGCTTCATCTGTATTTTCAGATACTCTCCACTACTCACATTACTGCCTGAGTTCCGCCTTCCATCAGATCAGCAGCAGCGTAATAAATGCAATGCACTTGAATCACCCTAAAAGCACCCCACCCAACCACTGAAGTCTCTGGAAAAATTATCTTCCATGAAACTGGTCCGTGGTGCCAAAAAGGTTGGGGACTGCTGTATCAAGCCATGACATTTTAGAATATTCAACAAAAATTTGTTTAACTAAATAGAATCTGGAATCAAGATTGCCAGGAGAAACATCAATAACCTCAGATATGCAGACGACACCACCCTTATGGCAGAAAATGAAGAAGAACTAAAGAGCCTCTTGATGAAAGTGAAAGAGGAGAGTGAAAATGTTGGCTTAAAGCTCAACATTCAGTAAACTAAGATCATGGCATCTGGTCCCATCACTTCATGGCAAATAGGTGGGAAACAGTGGAAACTGGCTGACTTTATTTTTCTGGGCTCCAAAATCACTGCAGATGGTGATTGCAGCCATGAAATTAAAAGATGCTTGCTCCTTGGAAGGAAAGTTATGACCAACCTAGACAGCATATTAAAAAGTAGAGACATTACTTTGCCAACAAAGGTACGTATAGTCAAGGCTATGCTTTTTCTAGTAGTCATGTATGGATGTGAGAGTTGGACTATAAGGAAATTGAGCACCGAAGAACTGATGCTTTTGAACTGTGGTGTTGGAGAAGACTCTTGAGAGTCCCTTGATTGCAAGGAGATCCAACAAGTCCATCCTAAAGGAGGTCAGTCTTGGGTGTTCATTGGAAGGACTGATGTTGAAGCTGAAACTCCAATACTTTGGCCACCTCATGCGAAGAGCTGACTCATTGGAAAAGACCCTGATGCTGGGAAAGATTGAGGGCAGGAGGAGAAGGGGACGACAGAGGATGAGATGGCTGGATGGCATCACTGACTCGATGAACATGGGTTTGGGTAGACTCCAGGATTTTGTGATGGACAGGGAAGCCTGGCGTGCTGTGGTTCATGGGGTTGCAAAGAGCCGGACATGACTGAGCAACTGAACTGAACTGAAATAGATATGGTAGGTGTGTGTCCCAGGAGTTCTTAGTCTCCTATCAAGGAGAAATCCAAAGGGTTATAGGCACAATTTTCCACATGAGACCCTATGAAGAGACTATGGGTGGGCTCAAAAGGAGAGTCTTAAGGTGGTCATGTTGAAGAAAAAGTGCAATAGATGCCATGAAAGTGAAAGTCACTCAGTTGTGTCCGACTCTCTGCGACCCCATGGTCTATGCAGTATGGAATTCTCTAGGCCAGAATACTGGGGTGGGTAGTCTCCCTTCTCCAGGGGAATCTTCCCAACTGAGGGATCGAACCCAGGTCTCCTGCATTGCAGGTGGATTCTTTACCAGCTGAGTCACAAGGGTAGCCCAACAATACTGGAGTGGGTAGCCTGTTCTTTCTCCAGAGGATCCTCCCAACCCAGGAATCTAACTAGGGTCTCCTGCATTACAGGTGAATTCTTTACCAACTGAGCTATCAAGGAATATAAAAAATAAGAGGCAATTCTAAAAATAGAAAGATGGGGGAATCTGAGACACTGTATTTATAGATGATTTTAAAAATTGGACAGAATACAACCCTCCAAAAATCATCTTTGCATTTATGCTTTGTTTTTATGAAATATTCTTTGCTAAGTCAGAGGAAGGCCTCTGTGGGAAAGTGTGAAAAAGAGAAATAAAGTGAAGCAGGAATAGAAATGAAAGGGCAGCCATGCAAAATTACAAAAGCAACTTTGAAATTATGTTCAAAGATGAATAAAGGCAGGTGCACAATACTTTCTGCAGCTGCTAAGGCTAACTGCACCTTGTCAAACTAAGAAATGTTACTTGGCTTCAGAAGAAAGCAAAAAAGTTTTTCTGAATTCACAAAGCAACTAGGGAGTGAGGTATGCTAAAGCCAGAAAGGGAAGGGAAGAATAGGGAAGCAAGACAAGAATAAGGGAAGAAAGAGTGGGGAGAGTGAGGAGCAACTTAGGGATAAGTGTCTTATTGTTGATCTAAGACATTTTTTGAATTCCAGAGTTAAAGTCATCCTATAGCAGGGAACTGTATGAGATATTCTGCAATTGGGCATATTTGTTAGATTCAAACATGAATAACATGACGATGTAAACACTACCAAATATGAAAACAAAAATCAGGGACTTCTCTGGTAGTACAGGGATTAGGACTCTGTGCTTCCAATGCCTGGGGCATGAGTTCAATTCCTGGTAGGGGAACTAAAATCCCACATATTGCATAGTGCAATGGAAAATCATAATATCAAAACTCAAATTACATTGTCAGTTATATTTTACATGGTATTTCATTTCAGTAAAGAAATGCTATTTCTCAAGAAGAATCAATATCTTCAATGGCTGCATAACCACAACTCTCTAGACTAGTTTCTCATAGAACCATGTCTTCAATACATAAAGATTTGTGACTGAGTGTTTATGGTACCCAAGATCTGGCTGAATGGTAACTGATTCAGTTTTTCAGTTTTCATGATATTAGCTAGTATGTTAAGTCTGATCTAATAACATATATATCTCAGAGATTAAAAACTATGGGATACCCACCAAAGGTAAATCAGCAAGTATCCACCACATGGTTCTGACTTAATCTGCCATGCATCCAGTGTTAATAGATTAATTTGTATAGGAAATATTGGTATTTTAGAAAATTCAGCTGGTGAGAAAATATTGATGAACAATTAGAATGAAATAGCAAAGATTGTGGTGTGGAAAGAGGTGATTATCAAAAACATGTTTGAAATCCTGATGAAAATGTCATAAACCAAAATTTCTATGATTCCATGATACTAACTGCCTGAGCATGAAAAGAACCAATAAATAAATAAATAAATAAAAAACAGAAACACACTTTGAGGTAATTATCCAGCTACTTAGATAAGTAAACGTAGTGATGATGTTTGAAATGTCACTTGAAATATAATTCATTTTCTCACTCAAATAATCTTGAAGACTTTAAGCTTGATTTAAAGTCTATGATTTTATATATTACATATATTGATATTTCTGCTCATTAAATAGGTCAGTGTAAGTCTCTTCTTCCCTAACTTTATAAAAACATTATGGTTCAAGGATACATTCTTTTGCTTGATTTAAGCAAGTCTTTAATGTCTTAGATTTAGCTAACAGGCATGAAACCTACAGCATACACCCAGCAAATGAAGACAGATGTTAGTGAAGGAAAAACTCTTTCATGGTTCTCATAAAAGCTCTCAAGTTGCAGCCAGCAGGATTTTCTCCTTAAAAGGTATCAAGAAGTTACAAGTACAAAACTTTGCATAGTGGAAAGCTGCATAATTCTCCCCACCAGCAGCTGTAAAGTATTCCCATCATTTTCTTTCTCTTTTGATAATCTCTAGTTTGCCAATGCATTCATTTTCCATAGAGATTTTTTTTTCATTGTACTGTTTCAAATCATGAACTATACACATAGGGAAATTTGGAACCATGACATTTTCTTTTTAAAAGTTTTGTTACCAATGAATGGCAATGAATCACTGGAGTTTTCCAATATGTCCCAAGGCTTTGGTGATGAGGACACAAAGTTAATCATGTAACTGCTTTTAATTTGAGGTAATTGCATCCTTGTTTCACAGTAGTTTTCTCCCAAAACTTTGCTCTGGCTCTCAATCAATGCTGAGATGTTTGAGACCCACAGTCCTTCAACAGGGCTCTGTCATGAGAAGGTCACTAATGAGAAAATAGAATTTGAACAGAGCGTGGGACTCTGACCTGGTTGTGTACTTATCTTTGTCTTTATTTTCACAAATCTATTTTCTATGGGTTATGTAACTAAATGATATTCAGTAAACTCCCAAATTTGCCTTTTCCCTTTTTCTGTCTCCTAGAAACTTTCTGGATGGATTAAAATGAAAGTAACAACAGAGGTGATCACGTGATGGTGAAGACAGAGGACGATATTAAGGATGGAGGATACAGTAAATCCAAAGTCCTCTATAAAAATGAACTCATCCAATATGTACAGTCAATCCCTAATTTCAAATGCAGGATACATGCCACCCTTTTATCTTCATAATCCTCAACTACCATAAAATCATGGCTAACCTACAAATTGTATTCACCCTCTTCAACTAGGTCACTCAGAAACCAAGTTCAAAGATGACAGCTAATGGTCATCTAACCTTCTCTGTCTGCCTCTATCTGATACCATCAGCCCGGTGGAAGAAGATGGATTTTAAGTCATGAAATGAATGAAAAAGTCATAGCTTCTTCTCTTGTCAATTTCAGAGAATTTAAGTAGATGGTATTGGGTGGAAGCAGGGGAAGGCAATGAGCATCAGAGTGAAGCTTGAGACTGTGAAGGAGAGACAAGGGAACTCTTTTAAGCAAGGCAGCAAAAAGTACATACCAAAGCCATGACTTATCTCTGCTCACAACCCAGGTACCAGAGCCTAAAAGCCCACATACCTGCATAACTCCATACAGACCATCACCCCGCTGCCGCCCACTCTTAGACTTCTACAGCCTGGGGCATCCAAGAGCTTGGGAGGGGCTCTTAAAAACCAATCTGGTTCCTTCTGCTCTGGGGTCTGATGGGGAAAGGACTGCCTGGAGTAGGCAACAGCACCTTCCACCCGGAACAGCTAAAGTATCCAGAAAGGGAACTACACATTCTATCTTCAAGCTTTTCACAGAAACAGAGGCAAGGAGGGAAGAGTAAACAGTTAAGGAGGTGGGTCTGGAGCATCTGAGTTGCAGGCGTTCCTAAATGTGAGCACAGAACAAACCACCCACAGCTGGCCTTGACCTGCAAGAATCAAGTATATTCTTTGAAAGAAGTAATGCTTATTTCTAATGTGCAGCTTTAAGAAAAAGGGAATGGAAGAAGGGAGTGCTTCTTTATTCAATCCATGTAGAAGAACATCATTTCATCTACTCTCTCCAACTGTTGACTTTTTTTTTTTAATGCAGGAAACTTGCTGTTGTTCAATTGCTAAGTCATGTCTGACTCTTTGTAACACTATAACTACAGCACTCCAGACTTCCTTCACTATCCTTCACTGTCTCCCGGAGTTTGCTCAGATTCATGTCCACTGAGTTGATAATGTCATCCAACCATCTCATCCTCTGCAGTATAGTTCCTTGCTTTAAATATGATCCTCGTTCCACCCCTTTTCTGATACCATTTTCCCACACATGATTCATAGTATACAACTCAAAGGAGATAACTGATGGAGTAAGACACACAAAAAAGAGATTTTTCCAGAGTCAAAAAGGCAAAGGAGACTTCAGAGCTTATCTTCAAGCTCTGCCATGTCTGTCTCTGAATCTCCCTTTGCCATGTGATACGTGATTTAAGTACAGACAGTTGTGGTCCTTCACAGCGTAAGAACTGAGTGGACAGAAGAGAATTCATCATGATGGTAGCAAGTGTGATGCTGTGAGAGCAACTCGAGGAATGAATCCAAGTAACTGACAGCGTCATTCACTCAGTCCCACGTAAAAGTCGCTTGGGCAACATGCAGAAAAGAAGCAGGAAGAGCTTTGGCATCACAAACTGCAATACCTTGGGGTTTACATGCTTCATCCTGGGTGGAACACTGACTCCTTGTTGCACTCAATAAAAGCAGTGAAGCAGCTCCCGTCCCCCGCAAACACACAGACAAGCACAATTTTGCATGCACTTGCCAGGAAGCCCCAGACTCTTGGAGCCACCACACATGCCCTAGGTTAACAACCCTTCTCTCGAGAAGTCTTCCTGAAGCCTCTTCTGGGATGTTTATAAGAGTTGGTTTGTTTGAGAGAGGGTGACGTCACAGCTCTTAGCTTTGAACGCTTGTCAGAAATCGAGATTTCCTTTTGTGGAGTGGCCTTTTCAGGCTAAGCACTTGATAGATATTTGTTGAGTGACTGAAAAAACAAATCAGTGAATGTGCATTATCTAGATCTTATAAACTGTATATATCTACACTATAGCAAGTGCTTCCCTGGTGGTTCAGACAGTAAAGAATTTGCCTGCAATGCAGGAGACCTGGGTTCAATCCCTGGGTCAGGAAGATCCCCTGGAGAAGGGAATAGCTATCCACTCCAAGCTAGTATTCTTGCAAGGAGCTTGGCAGGCTACAGTCCATGGGGTTGCAAAGAATTGGACACAACTGAGCAACTCACACACACACTTACTATAGCAAAGGCTAATCTAATTTGCTGTACATTTTGGACCTGGTTATTAGCACAGATCTTCAAGGCTGCCAACTCTGTGAAGGTACAGACTTACTCACCAAGCCTGGCCTATTATAGCATTAAATGAATGGATAAATGGAATGATGGATTTCATTCAGAATTATCATTAACACTTCCCATGGGGGTAAGGAGAACAATGCTCTCCCTCCCAAAGATGCCCATATCCCAAACCTGGAAGTTGAGAATATGTTACCTTAAAAGGAGAAAAGGACTTTGCAGATGTGATTTAGCTCACAGACCTCGGGAGTGTCCTGGATGAACCACATGGACCCAGTATAATCACACAAGTCCTTGAAAAGCAGAAGACCTCCACCAACTGTGGTCAAAAAAAGACATGAAGATGGAAGGAAGGTAAGAGAGATGTGATCTTTCTGGCTTTGAAGATGGAAAAAGGGAGCCTAGGGCTAAGATGTGTGGATGGTTTCTAGAACAGAAAAAGGCAAGGAAATAGATATCTCCCTAAGGGAAGGAAATGCAGTTCTGCTAATACCTTGACCTTAGCCCAGTGACATACATGTCAGATTTCTGACCTATAAAAATATAAGATATGTTTATGTTGTTTTAAGCAACTAAGTTAGTAATAATTTGTTACCGCAGCAGTAGGAAACGAGCAGAGTCCCAATAAGGGCAGGTGGTATTTCTTGAGCACTGGCATTGTTCTAAGTACTTTGCATAAAATAATTGATTGTGACTAATCTTTTCAGGCAGGTCCTAATATTAACAATACTTAACATATGAGCAAACGGAAGCAATTTGCCCAAGGTCATTCAGAGTCATCCAGTCTGACTCTGGGTATCGTGCATTTCACCAAGGGATTACTGCAGGGAAGATGATGGCTCAGGCCAGAGAGCTAATTGACATGAGAAAAGGGCATGGACTGGAGAGTTTTAAATTTTCTTGTGGAAGGTGTGTTTATGAGCATGTTAAGTGGGTCTGTGGTTCTGTGTGTGTGTAAACAGTACCTTTACCTGTGTAGCTGTCTAGGCATCTTTGGGTAGGTCTTTGTCATCTCAGACTTGATGCTAATACATAAAAAATATCAGTTTATAATGCTTAAGGATATGGCTTATAGATTTCCAGGTCACTATTTCTTAAACTAGAATACTTGTAGTAGCATAATAGTGTCAGTTGCTCAGTCACGTCCAACTCTTTGTGATCCCATGCACTGTAGCCTGCCAAGCTCCTCTGTCCATGGGATTCTCCAGGCAAGAATACTGGAGTGGGTTGCCATTCCCTTCTCCAGAGTATCTTCCCTACCCAGGGATCAAACCTGGGTCTCCTACACTGCAGGCCGATTCCTTACCATCTGAGCCACCAGGGAAGCCCTACCACATCTTTGAGCCAGTGGAGATAGCATATCTTTGTAAGTGTACAATAGCAATTAAAATAAAAGCTGCTCTACAACAACCAAAAAATAATTAAGAAAAAAGGAAACCATCGGACATTTTAGGATTTAAAACTACCCCTCTTCCTGCTATTATATTTTTTAAGAGACTTTCTAAGATGGTGTTTCAAACATAAGTTTATAATTTGGAGTAAGTGGAGACCATAGAAGTCACACTATGTATGTCAACTTAAATTCCAGCTCTCAGCAAAATCAGAAAGAAAGGCATCATGAGTAGCTGCCATACTCCTTTCCTGGAAAAGACCTTTGCCTCCAACCGCTGGAATCCTTTGTCAACATGCTATGTAATTTCATGTTTCCAATCTTGGTCAAAGGAAGGAAAGCCCTGCCACCATCAACCCCCAAACCAGTGAATTGATAAGGACACATCAGGGCACATTTGTGACTCTTTCCTTTTTAAAATTTGGAATCATTTTAAGGAAGGACTTAGGTCAAAGAAAGGACATCTTTTGATCCGCTTGGCAAACAGGAAACTGTCATTTTTGAATGTTATCATAAGAAAGCATCAAATAGATGTCAATAGAGGAAAACAAGTGCAATAATGACATTATTTCTTATTTGCTCAAACTCTGAAATCTAATTCTGACATATTTCATGGGGATACTCTGAAACAAATGGAAATATATGCTGTATTTACTTATAAAAGAAAATGTCAAAATATTCTGGAAACTTTGACATGTATACTCCATAGATACAGAAAGAAAGGGCAAGAGAGAATATGCTGTAGATTGTTTTATTAAAAACACAATGTCCTTAAGGATATGGCTTGCATACGATTTATCTGAGTGAATGAGAAGCATATGTCTTTGTTCAGAAATCTTCAATTAGAAACACCATGTGTTTCAAAGATTGAGAAATTAGTGTGATGAACAGCTCCTTGAAAAGTTAAAAACCAATTTCTGGGTACTGACCATCAGCTCATACCAGTTCCTGACCCTCTTAAATTTATGTGGCTTTCTCTTTTAAGTTTACAAAAGGAAAAAAAAAAAAAACGACAATCTTAGGGACCGATAACATGAGTCAAATTAGGGCTCAATCCAATAGATTTTATACTTTCTCAGAAAGAACTGGGTCACCACAGGCCTCTCTCCTGCGTAAATAAGTCTTGCTGGACAAGGTTTATAGCATCACCAAGAATGAATCACTGTTTTATATATTTATGTTCTTTCTAGCTATCTCTAGAGAAAGAATTCTCTTGGCAACCTTCCCACTGCTGCTTCACATTCTCTCTCCACCAAGTTCCTCCCGCCAGGCACACTAGCACACATGAGGATGTTATGCTGAGGGTGGAAAGCCAGACAAAGACAAATATTGTATGATATCACTCACATGTGGAATCTAAAAAAGGAGAGCTTGTAAAAACAGAGTAGCATGACAGTTACCAAGGGTGCAGGAATAAAACAGATGTTGTTAAAGGGCACAAACTTGCAACTAGTAGATAAAAGTCCTGGAGGTCTAATACACAGTATAGTGATTATAGACAGCACTGAAGTGTTATAAACATCAAAGGTGGTAGGAGACTAGAGCTTAATTATTTCCACCACAAAAAAGGACAATTATGTGACACCATAGAGGAGATAGCTATGTCTCCAATAGCAATCATATTACAATAGTAAATGTACCAAATCAACATGTGTACACCTTAAACTTTGTTGTTGTTCAGTCACTCAGTCATGTCCAACTCTGTGACCTCATGGATTGCAGCACACCAGACTTCCCTGTCCTTCACTATCTTCTGGAGTTTACTCAAACTCATGTCCATCCAAACTTAAACAGTGTTATATGTTAAGCAAATTTAAAAAAAAAAAATCCCACAAACTCCATAGTCTATATGGCTCATCCTTCCTAAAGAGGTGGTTTGCAATTTCAAATTCCTTTCTAGCCACTTTTTGAATGCTTAGCAATAGTTTCATGACAGCTTAAATATACTCTTTTTTCTAATGAGAAAGTTTTTATCTCCCCAAAGTCCTGAGATCCACTGTTGTATTTGGGAAGGCAAGATGGTAGCCAGACATGAATAGCCAGTTCTTGCAGTCTCTACCCCAGTTTCCACTATGCCCTAAAGACTCCTTAAAATGAGAATCCTTTTGCACCCAGGGCAAACACATCTCCACCAAACCACAGCAGCCAAAGAACAGAGCTGAGGAGGAACATACCTTCATCTTGTCTGCCCTTCCAACTTAACACTTTAAGCTCAATACTGTCGCCCAACTCTGTGCATCACCTCCCTTTATCTCCATTTAGTCTTTGATTCATATAAGCAATCACCTTCTTCATCATTTGGGTTGGCCAAAGAGTTCTTTTGGGTTTTTCCGTAAACTGTAATGGAAGTGACTGTTAGTACCATTAGTTTCTTCAAGGTACTTCAAGGCTTGTAATTTGTATTACTCCACTAGATAGCATAGCCTGTTAGAAAGTGGAGTTTTCTATTATGGTCTATTTGTTCATGATCTCTCAGAACCTTTAGCAAACAATCCAGTGAAGCTATTGCTTTTTGATAAAAAATATACAAATGAAATTTTATAATAATTCACTCCTCTCAAGCAAATAAAAACATCAATATCTTTCAGTGAAACAAAAAAGAAAGAATGGTTTTGGAGCTAAACACCCAAATATTTTTACATGCTAAATAGATGGCTTAGGTGTTTGGGGAGATGGATGCATATGAGGGTGTAACAGTGAAACGGTGAGAAAGAGACAAATATAAGAGTTGTTAGGGAAGTTCAGAATTGGTTGTGTATTTTTTGGAGGAATCTCCCTCTCTAGAGGGGTCTCTAGAGGGCCTCCCTGATAACTCAGTTGATAAAGAATCCGCCTGCAATGCAGTAGACCCCGGTTTGATTCCTAGGTCAGGAAGATCTGCTGGAGAAGGGATAGGCTATCCTCTCCAGTATTCTTGGGCTTCCCTTGTGGCTCAGCTTGTAAAGAATCTGCTTGCAATGTGGGGGATCTGGGTTCCATCCCTGGGTTGGGAAGAGCTCCTGGAGAAAGAAGGGCTACCCACTCCAGGATTCTGGCCTGGAGAACTCCATGGACTGTAGAGTTCATGGGGTCACAAAGACAGGACTGAGCAACTTCCACTTTCTTTCACTTTCACTAGAGGGATGAAGATTGCACCGTGAGGGTGAATGGGACTGTAATAATGATGAAAAAGTCAGCCAAGGACTGAACCTTACCTTCCTCTTTCCTTGAGGGAGTGGAAGAAGGAAGCAGTGGCAATAAAAGGGATAAAGGGCAGTCACTGAGAGGTAGGAGGGAACCATGATGGGAACCTTGGTATCCCAGGAGAGATTTCCAGTAGTAGAGACCAATCTAAATCACTGAGTCCTACAGAGGTCAAGAGTGATGATCAGCGAGGGGGGAGGGGTGTGTGTGGCATTTACAAGAGAAACCTTAAGTTTTCTTATAGCCCTGAACTTTATTCTGATGACCTAAACCCTATTTCACACAATTGTTCCAATCTTAAAATTTTTCCTGTGGCTTGAATTGCATTTTCAATTGCATTCCCAACTTCAGCAATATTCATCAGTTTACCTAGTGACAACTTTTTCACCTGTATATGATCACCAAGCTTGCTGTAAACGAGGAAATCACCAGTGACCACATGGAAATAAATTGCCAAGTATTACTATTCCACAACAAATTCCTGAGAAATAGACTACCAGCAAATAGACTTAGTTAGAAAGACTGAAGAAATAAAGCTATAATTAAAGAGGGTAAAATTGTGTTTTCTTTTAGTTGGAGTAGTTGTAATCAGTTCCAGGCCAATCCATGAGGGAGCCTGAGACAGAAGGTAAAACCAGGAAAAATTTTTTGACATTTTGTTCACCATGGATGTGCATGTGAATTTGATATTAAAAAATAGTGCAGGAAAATACGATTTATCTTGATTACTGAATATCTTGTTGTTGTTTAGTCACTAAGTTGTGTCCAACTCCTTTTTGACTCCATGGAGTGTAGCCTACCAGGCTCCTCTGTCTATGGGATTTCTCAGGCAAAAATACTGCAGTGGGTTGTCATTTCCTTTCCCTCTCCAAGAGATTTTCCTGACCCAAGGACAGAACCTATGCCTCCTGCATTGGCAGGTGGGTTCTTTACCACTGAGCCACCAGGTAAGCCCACTGAATATCTTGATGTCCCTTAAATGTTATTCTCAAGATGAATGAGACAGTGGTTAGGAAAATGCAAATTTAATGGCAGAGGAGAAAACAAAAATACACTCAGAAACCAGCCTGAAAATATGCACAAATGGAAATAAATGAAAGTATTTGATCTTCTCCATGGCCTTAGGTATCAATATTAAAGATATCAAGGGAACATTTCATGCAAGGATAGGCGTGATAAAGGGCAGAAACAGCAAGGATCAAGTAGATGCAGAAGAGATTAAGACGTGGCAAGAACACACAGAAGAACTATACACATACAAAAAAGATCTTAATGACCCAGATAACCACGATGATGTGGTAACTCACCTAGAGCCAGAAATCGAGTGGGGCTTAGGAAATATTACTACAAACAAAGCTAGTGGGGATAATGGAATTCTAGCTGAGATATTTCAAACCTTTAAAAATGATGCTTTTAAAGTGCTGCACTCAATATGCCAGCTAATTTGGAAAACTCAGCAGTGGCCACAGGACTGGAAATGGTTAGTGTTCATTTCAGTCCCAAAGAAGGGCAATGCCAAAGGATGTTCAAACTACTATGTAGCTGCTTTCATTTCACATGCTAGCAAGGTAATGCTCAAAACCCTTCAAGCAAGACTTTAACAGTATATGAACTGAGAACTTTCAGATGTGCAAGCTGGATTTAGAAAAGGCAGAGGAAGCAGAGATCAAATTGCCAACCTTCACTGGATCATAGAGAAAGCAAGGGAATTCCAGAAAAATATCTACTTCTGCTTCATTGACTATGTTAAAGTCTTTGATTGTGTGGATCACAACAAACTGTGGAAAATTTCAAGAGATGGGAATTCTAGACCACCTTACCTGCCTCCTGAGAAACCCGTATGCAGGTCAAGAAGTAACAGTTAGAATCAGACATGGAGCAACAGCCTGGTTCAAAATTGGAGAATTAGTACAGATATTGTCACCCTGCTTATTTAACTTCTATGCAGAATACACATGTGAAATGCATGATGAATTTTCCATCCATGTGATGGATGAAGCACAAGATGGAACCAAGATTGCCTGGAGAAATACCAACAACCTCAGACATGTAGATGACACCACTCTCATAGCAGAAAATGAAGAGGAACTAAAGAGCCTCTAATGATGGTGAAAGAGTAGAGTGGAAAAGCTGGCTTAAAACTCAACATTCAAAAAATGAAGATCATGGCATCTGGTCCCATAACTTCATGGCAAGCAGAAGGGGAAAAAGTGGAAACAGTGACAAACTTTATTTTCTTGCATCCAAAATCACTCTGGATAGTGACTGCAGACATGAAATTAAAAGAAGCTTGTGCCTTGGAAGGAAAGCTATGACCAAGCTGGACAACATATTAAAAATCAGAGAAATCACTTGGCCAGCAAAGGTTCACAAAGTCAAAACTATAGTTTTTCCAGTCATTTATGGATGTAAGAGGTGGATCATAAAAAAGGTTGGGAACCAAAGAACTGATGCTTTTAAATTGTGGTGCTAGAGAAGACTCTTGAGAGTCTCTTGGGCAGCAAGGAGATCAAACCTATCAATCCCAAAGGAAATCAACCCTGATTATTCATTGGAAGGACTGATGCTGAAGCTAAAGCTCTGATGCTTTGGCCATTTGATGGGAAGAGCTGACTCATTGGAAAAAATCCTGATGCTGAGAAAGATGGAGAGCAGGAGGAGAAGGGAGGGACAGAGTATGAGATGGTTGGATAGCATCACCAACTCAATGGACATAAGCTTGAGCAAACTCCAGAAGATATTGAAGATAGGGAAGCCTGGTGTGCTGCAGTCCATGGGGTTGAAAAGGGTTGGATGCAATTGAGTGCCTAAGCAACAGTAACAAAATCCTGGACTAAGATATGGCCTCAAAGACAAATATTTAGCCAGGTAACCATAGACTATGACACAATCTTTGTCAAAATCTTCTGTCCAATTAGGTATGAGTTCCATCAGTTAGATTCTAATTCTTCAAAATCTAAAGTAAAATCACACAGAGAATCCTGAAGTTAGCAATGGGATTGCAGGTTGAACAAATCCATAAAAATGTGCCATGACTGAAAAGAAAAGACTGTGAATAAGCCATAAATACAAGTAATTAAAAGCTTTGGAAAGAAAAAAAAATGCCAATGATCCACAGGGAAAGAGCCAGTTGGTAGAAAAAGCTGAAGAAAATGATTCAAAAGTGAAGCACAGATAGAATGGACAAAGCAAGCTGATAATGGAACACTAGTGAAGATTCATGACTTGCCTTCTGAGGTCAAGGCTCATAACTTCCCATACATCCTTTCACTTACCCTGCTTTCATAATGGTATGGACTGCCTTACCTTCTCATGAGCTATCCTTTGTGTTGGGTTGGCAAAAAAATGCGTTTGGTTCTTCCCATATGATATTATAGGAAAACCCAAATGAGTTTTTTGGCCAACACTGTAATCCTATATTTCTAGCAAATAAAATCTTAATTAAAATTTCAAAGACAAAGGAAGAGAGACGGAAAATGAAAGAGACAATGACTGAAACAGTTATACCCTGGAAGATTTGGGAAAGAACAAGCTCAGAAAGACACTGAGTGATAAGCTCCATTTAAGAGAAAAGCATCTTTACCTCTGCAACAAAAAAGGAAATACATCAAGTGTAAAGCTAAGGACAGCTTGAGTGCAAGAGTAAAGGGTATGAGAAACTTTTCACTGGATGAAATAAATCAGTCATTTGTTGACACTAGTGTTGAGAAGGGAACCTAGGGATAAATTATATTCTAGAAATACATACTGTTCAGCTGCTAAATCATGTCTGACGTTTTCCTTCCATGGACTGCAGCATGCCAGCTGTCCTTGTCCTTCACTATCCTCTGAAGTTTGCTAAAATTCATGTCCATTGAGTCAGTGCAAGGAGATCCAACCAGTCCATCCTAAAGGAAATCTGTCCTGGATGTTCACTGGAAGGACTGATGTTGAAACTGAAACTCCAGTATTTTGGCCACCCCATGTGAAGAGCTGACTCATTTGAAAAGACCCTGATGTTGGGAAAGATTGAAGGCAGGAGAAGGAGACGACAGAGGATGAGATGGTTGGATGGCATCACCAACTCAATGGACATGAGTTTGGGTAAATTCCAGGAGTTGGTGATGGACAGGGAGGCCTGGCATACTGTGGTTCATGGAGTTGCAGAGTTGGATATGACTGAGCGACTGAACTGAACTGAATTGAATCAGTGATGCTGTCTAACCGTCTCATCCTCTGCTGCCCCTTTCTCCTTTTGTCTTCAATCTTGCCTGGTTTTAGGCTCTTTTCCAATGAGTCAGCTACTCATATCTGGGGGCCAAAGTATTGGAGCTTCAGCTTCAGTCCTTCCAATGAATTCAGGGTTAATTTCCTTTAGAATTGACTTGTTTCATCTCTTTGCAGTCCAAGGGACTCTCATGAGTCTTCTCCAGCACCTCAATTCAGAAGCATCAATTCTTAGGGCACTCAGCCTTCTTGATGGTCCAACTTTCACATCCATACATGACTACTGGAAAAACCAAAGCTTTGACTATATGGACCTTTGTCAGCAAAGTGATGTCTCTGCTTTTTAATACACATGCTAAGCTTGTCATAGCTTTATAAATACACAAGAAATGAATAAAATTACTGATTTGTTGCCCTGTGTACTTTTTGCTGTTATGGTTAGGAATTAAATTTGTCATATAGATTTTCTGTGTTTTAATATCAAGCCCTAAGGTCTCATTTAATGTGCTCTGTTTTGTTCATAGGACTCCAAGCTTTTTGTCCTGCCAGGCAACCCCAAAATAGGCAGACGGCTCCTTTCTTTATTTTCTCCCTCCCTCTTTGCTATAGTCCAATGAGAGGTGCTCTGATTAAACAAATTCTGAGCCAAGTTCTGTTGTCAGTGATTTCCATGCCAAAGCCTCCGCAGAGATCATGCTCAGCTACAGTTGCATCAAAGCTGAGTTCTACAGCAATCCTGCGTAAGAACACGAGGGCAGGAGCTGACCCCGAGGTTGTGTGCAGCAGTAACTGACTGCCAAAATTTGGCTCGAATTGAGTACATCTTCTGTCAGCAGAGAAATTTGTTGATAATATCCTTCGCCAATTTGACTGCTAGCGCCAAGGCAATTCAGGTTAGGAACAATTATGTAAATCATGGACCAAATACAAACGGGAAACAAAATATAAACAAACATAGCTGCTCAAACCACAAGCATTAGCAGTCCACATTAGGGGCCATGTGAACCCCAGCAAAAGAGATACAAAGTGAATTTGTGCAGGATAGCAGAGGATTTTCAAGGGGGAAAGCAAAAGCGTAATAGAAGCTTGGGGGATGATGGTTCCAAACTGTAGATAAATCCAGCATAAACATGTAAATAATACATTAATGACTTAAATTAGCTTTAGTAGAAGACCAGTAAATTTGAAGGCCAGGAAGGAGCATCTATTTTTCTCATATTACTTTATCCCAAGGAAATGATCTAAGAAGCACACTCTTTAAAAATAAAAAACACAAAAATCACATTTCTAGAATATTGACCTGTCAAACAGAAAAATTAATTAAAAAGCAATGACAAAATCAAAACAAAGGTATGAGAGTCTGCCACAGAGAGACTAAACTCTAAATTCATTAATGTCACAAGAGTCATACTTATCTCTTAAGAACACATCCCATTAACTTTATGTTTTGTCCTGTAATAACAAGTACATCCTAAGTCATTCATTGTTCCATTTGCTGTAGCAAAGCCAATGGAATAGTCTATTATACTTTTTAAGATTAGCTTTGTTATTTTTAGACTAAACTAAACAAGCACTCACATCTCAAGAAGAAATCATTTTTGCAAAACAATAGATTAGCCATCCATGTCTCATAAAGATAAAATAATATGGTAAATGTTTTATATTAAATGAAGCCTATTGCTGATTTTTCTGGTAGGAAATATTAAAAACAAATTAGATTACATTAATATTATAAGCTTTCAAATTCTAAAATATTGGACTTAGATATGTGATAGAATATTTACTTGGGAAATTTACCCTTAAAAACAAATATGTGTTTTGTTTTCTACTAATGTTTTCCTAGTCCTGACCTTAGGTTTAATGTTTCTTCTCAATATGTGAAATACAATTTAGACACACATGTATGTAAAGAAATTATTTGTGTTTAGTTTTCTTGGTTTTTATTTATGAGGACTTTTATAAACATTCTGAAAAGGGGAATGTTATAGAGAATAGCCATCGCTAGAGGTATACATGAGGAATTATTTTGAACAAAAATTGCTAAGATTTTTCTGGGTTGATAAAATTATCCCAGAGAGCAATATTTGAACCAAAGAAGAGAAGTGTAATTATCAGTCCAACGAAAAGTAATACCAACCAGAACTATTTAGTGAAGTTGTGAGGTTCTGGAAGTGTTATAGATGAAGCCCTGTGGTCATTGGTCAAAATGTTGATGAGGTGATTTCTATAATAATTTGTCTTTTAAATGTTTCTTCAAACACTGAAATTCTTTGTTTCATAATCTCCATATTCATTTTATTAAAATATCCTGCTATTGAAAATACTGACATGCAGTGTAGCAATTGACTGGTCAGTGTGTTCAGAGAGGAAAATTGCTACTCAAACACTTATTATAGTGATTTAATTCTTAACTGATATCTAATAAGTCAGCAAAAAGTAAATTATGCTTATAAGGGGAAAAATAATGAAATTTAATTGTTGAAATTGTAGGAAAATATGTAGTTATTTCAGATAGAGCTAGTGACGGAAAACATTTTTAAATTTTAAACCAAGATCACATAATGTGTAGGCAAGTAAAAGAAATTGAGATGTGATTGGATGAGCCTAATTTATTTAGTTTCATTTTATCTTCCTATAAAAGGAACTTGAAGAAACTCAACTCCTCTACCTTTAAGCTTCCTGTGTATTGATAATGAAATTCTAAATGTGTTTATTGTTCTGCATATAAAGTAGAATTCTGTAACTATATTTTCATGAGAAAATGTTCATAAAGTCATAAAAAATTGAGTTACTTAGGTGTCTGAGGTGCTGAATGGCTATAATTGCACACATGATTCATCTAAATGAGTGGATTATTTTTCTTTTCATAGACATATCCTCAAATATAAGATCAATGTTAGCACTTCAACATCTAAAAATCCCTGGATATGGACTATGCTGACAAACTAGAATGGTCTAACTTAAGCTACTTATCTTGCAAATTAGGAAAATGGAAACCTCAAAGGCTAAGGAGATTTTTCCAAGCACAGTCTTAAAACATTTGGTCCTTTAGAATTACAAAATTCCTGGGAGAGAAATCTAAATAGATGCTTTGAGGATTAGAGCAGCAAAGAGAACAGCCCATAGTTCTTCAAGAGTTTTCTGCACCCTCATCCCACTTATTCTTGTTGTCTAAAGAATTATTCTTTGAAAGTACTTCCTAAATGTGCATCAAAATCCTGTGATTAATGAGGGACCAGTTGATTCACCAGTCAATCCTTGGCCATCTGATGCAGAGTCGACTCGAAAAGGCTCTGATGCTGGGAAAAATGGAAGGCAAAAGGAGAAGAAGGCAGGAGAGAATGAAATGGTTAGAGAGCATCATTGACTCAATGGACATGAGTTTAAGCAAACTCCAGGAGATAGTGAAGGACAGTGAAGCCTGGCATGCTGCAGTCCATGGGGTTGCAAAGAATCGGACATGACTTAGCAACTGAACAACAATGAATGAGGGGAACCAAGGTGGGTGTGCTTTGCCTTAGACTTTCCTAGTATAAGGTTATGTCTAAGAAGCTGAGTTAATTTATGTTTGCTTTCTGACTATTGAATTCTACCTGAATGTTGACAAGTAAACTATTTTTCATAATCCTCCTCAGCACAAATTCCAAATTCTAAATTCTGAAGGTGGGACATGGGCAGAAATGAGGAATTGGCCCAGGAAGTAGGCATGGAAAGAATAGGGTTGAAAATAGTCATCATAAGGGCAAAGGAAAATACCAGGAGAAAAACAGGCTAAGAACTCCTTTTATTTTCTGATTTGTATCCCTCACAGTTCCAGTGTGGAAAAGCACATTTAATGATAGTTTTTGGCAATAAGTGTTAGGAGAGAAGGACTTTGGAAAGAGACAGAATTAGCAAAACACAAATCATCTGAAGAAAAGGACAAAGAGACCAGAAGAGAATGATAAAAAGTGAAGTAAGAAAAATGGATACGGCATGAAGAGCCTTAATCTTAATCTGGAATTTTCTTTCTGGATTCTTGCTGGTGACATTGAGAAGTTTGGGCCAGTTTTGGTAAAGGTTTTGGGTACAATAGGTCACTTCTCAAGGGCCGACTCATTCTGCACTAAGTCATTATCACATAGATTGTTGATACAATGACACCAATTTGGACTTTGCAAGAATGTCCAATTTTTCCTAGTTTCTTCCTCTCTTCTTGACCTTGACACATGTCTAGAATCATGAATGGCTCCATGGTACCATGCCAAGTCCTCTAGTGGTGAACAGTGATCCCAAGGACTGTGCCCCACCCTATCAGTTTTGGTTGTATTTGGGGAGTAAGAGTTTAGAGTGGATGAGAGGCAAAGATTTGGAGAAATAATGCTCATGTCCAAGAGGCTAGACTAAGATGACTCCGTTCATGTGAAGAGGTTACCCAAACTCCGTTCTCGATTTTCTAACCTGTAAAAAAGAGAGAATAAAAGTACTCCAAAGATTTATTAAATTAATCAATGCCATGTGCTTAAACAAGACCTTGGATTATAACATGTTTCAAATGTGTGCAAGCTATTAATCTTACCCTCACAAGGTGTAAAGAAGGCTACCTTCTCTCTCTGGAAATAAACACTCGCCTGGCTCCCGGAGCCCTGCTCATGTTCCATCATGAGCCCTGTACACTAGCAGTTCTTCGTTCGCAACAGCTCTGAGTCTTGGGTATCTGTAGGGTAGGAAATGAATGAAATTCCAAATCAAAGTGCTTTCTTAAGGGGTACTGCTTCTGTTTCTTCCAGGGATCTGAAATAGGAAGACAATTTTACAACTAACAAATAAACATATGGTCTAGATGCACTTTTATTTTGCCCTCATCTCCAAAGAGATACTTTAACTTTCAAAATAAAATTTGATTGGTAATATTTCAGGTTATGACCAACCTACCCATGATTATTCTGGTTTAATCAGAATGGATTTCCCCAACTCAGGCCATCAATTACTGAACTCTTCGGATAAGACCTGGTAGATTTTGTTAAGAAACAAAGAAACAACTATAGGATGTTGGATGGCATCACAGACTCAATGGATATGAGTTTGAATAAACTCTAGGAGTTGGTGGTGGACAGGGAGGCCTGGCGTGCTGCAGTCCATAGGGATTGCAAAGATTTGGGCGTGACTTATGACTGAACTGAACTGATAATCCCTTAGCTAAAATTCAATTGAATAAAGTTAAATTCATCCCTAAATTAGGATGTATGTTTTTCATACTTATTAGAATCTTTTGGAGAAAGTCCCCATGATTCATTCTGAAATATTTTCTTAGGCATTTTTTTTCTGACACAGCCAGTCTTGCTAACAGCCTGCCTCGAAAAGGAAGTTTCCTGAGCAGTGTTTTCTATAAATTCTCTTCAAAACTTTCCTACAGAGAAAGTTCCCTAAGACAATGTCTCTGTGAATAAAATGATATGCTGTCTGCCAAGAACCATCATTTTGGAAAAAACATAAATAAAATCTTAGCAACAATCTTTTTTTAAGCCTTAGTATCTGAGGGGACATTCTAGTATATACTGTAATCAATATAACATATGCAAGTGGCTTCATTCTACTTACGGCATATAATTAAAATAATATTGCTTTGAAGATTAGAAAGTCATTTTGGGGGTAGAATTTCTCAAGTTTGAAAAGATCCAATTGCACCCTAAATATGTGTGTGGGGAGTGAGTATGTGTGCACCCATGTGTTGGTATTTGATATGTATCTCAGTATACTAACTATTTTAAGTCAGATTTGACTATTGAATACCAGTGCTGACCTTGTTGCTCATTATTAGTGAATTCTTGCTTAAGCCACTATACTTTGTGTTAGTTTTTCCATCTGCAAAATAGCATCCCTAAACAAAGTTGTTTTATTTATGGTTGATGTAAATGATAGAATATATAAAGTCTTCTACATGGTGTCTTTCCTATACTAAGTACTCACTGCAAGCCAGCTATTTATTTTTAATTAATTAGTTCAAACAAAATCAGACAAAATACTTTCTTTTGGACAAACTTCACAAAGAATATCACACAAAAAATTGTCAATATAGATGACACAAAAGTTTATTTCACCCTTTAAACTTCTTGAAGACTTAACTGTGAATATACCAGTTTCGATTAAAAGGAAATATTTTTTTCAATTGTGCATTTTTTACTTTGGATATTAAAGTATACATATATAGTGTTTCAGAACAGCATGAGAGATTTTCTGTCAAAAATTTACTCTCAAATTTCAAGCTTTGAAATATAAGCACTTATTTATTTAAAGGAATGGTGCTCTATTCAAAATCATTCTATTAGACATGAAATTGTTGAATTGGCTTTAAAAGTCAGGCCAAATGAAGGTAATCAGAGAGAACAGTTCATTAACTCATGAGAAAGAACAGTTAGTGTTGTCATGTCTGGGCTGAGACAAAGTTGGTCAGATTGTCCTGCCAAGGAAATGTCGTGGGGAGGAATTATATTGTCCGGGAAAGCGTCCTAAGAGGAATGTTCCTTTAAAGTCCATGCTAAGATCTGCTATTTTGGGTATTAAGACTGTGTAGTCCACTAAAGTGAAACTGTTACAGCTGTGCCATTTTACCAATAAAAGTCATAAAATTTTTCCACTAGTGATATGCTCTGCTCATTGTTAGTCTGAAAATATCAGAAGGACATAGTATTAGGCATCCGTTATTTCTAATTTCCATGTCATTACTCTCCCCCAGACCCAGAATTTGGGATCTGTACCACATTGTTCTAAAATTTTCTCTGAAGTATTCTTACCAGCTGCCCAAGGAGCTCTGGATGAGCTCTTGGAAAGTTATAGAGTTGGACTCTCATAGATGGGATCAGTCTTGGGTTTGGCTGTTCTTTAGTGAACTAAGCCCAGTTTAGTCTGAAACCTCCTGGGTTTGACAGTGACTGTACCTCATCAGTGGGATATAGGACACTACTGAGATAGGGTTGATGGAGATCCTTTCTGGATTGCCCAAGGCACAATCTCCCAAATGCCTGAGAAATAACAGCTGTCTTGTTGCAAATCCCTATGCATTAAGGGTGAAGAGAGAAATTAAAGAACCTGAACACTGGGCCCAATGCATTCATGTTTGTGGAGAGACACCATAATTGTTTCTCAACTGAGGCTGAGAATTAGCTTTGGGAAAAATGACAAGAATCATATCGAGGTGAGGATGGAAGGTGTTTGTGATGGAAGCTCGTTGTGGAATGGAACAGAGCTGCCTGGGTGAGATGGGGAGCCAGTCATAACCTTCTCACAACTTTCTGAGACAAAGTATAGCAACAGTTTGGGAGACATGGTAGATTGATTGTTTTCATGGTCCCAATCAATGACTATCTATATCTTTGGGGATGAGAGCCTGCAGTCACTCCAGAAAGAAATGGGGACCATATTCTCATCTCTTGAATCTTGGTATTTTCTCTGGTCAGTACACTATGTCAGAAATTAATGTGTGCCAACTCCTAGTCTAGATCTCAAGAGGCCTTTTGAATTTCCACTTGTCTTCTTGGAACTTGAGCCTTAGCTGGAGAACATGCCTGGGACAGTATCCAGAAAAAGTTAAACATAAAAGGCTTGAGACTGCTATCTTTGGAAAGACCTGCTTGTAAGATAGGCCCTGAGCTGGCATTCGAAAACTTGGATTTCTCAAATGTGTCTACCACCCTAACTGATAAGAGTGGCTCACTGTGCCTAAAATATTTGGGCAAACGATATGGTTTGTACTGAACACCTGGTTGTGTTCTGAGTCTAGAATTTTCGTCTATGTCAGGCAGACGGTGCTTACATAACCAGCCTCTCATATGAACCCTAGGTGTTGAATCTCTGATGAAATTCCCTGGTAGACAGCATTTCAGATGTGTTGTCACAATTCATTGCTGGAGCAGTCAGGCACAGCCTATGTGATTCTATTAAGGGAGGGCTGCTGGTGACTTGTGCCTCGTTTCCTCAGGACTTTACCTCAGGTGCCTCCCCTTTCACTGATTTTTCTTTGTATCCTTTTATATTAAATATATATTAATTAATTATATTAACATATAATTATTAATTAATATATTATAAATATATATGTATATAGCCATGAGTGTCACCGTATGCTGAGTCTCCCAGAGAATCACTGAATCTGGGGAGTGGTCCTGGGGACCACTGATATAGATAGCTGATTGAAGATGACCTCAAGTGGAAACATCTCTGTTTCATGGGTTCGTTCACTCCTCAGTAGGCTAATAGTCAACTGACTGCCAGATATGTGAGTGAATCCCAGCTGGACACTCAGAACTGCATGTTATTTAGCAATAACTAACTGATATAAGAATCCTACGAAGTAAGTAGAAGACAACTGAAAGTGTTCAGAACAGAGATTAAAACTTGGTTGGCAAGGAAAACAATTGAAGAGTTCTAGGTCAGAAGAAAAAAAAAAAACTAAATCCTTTCAGTAGGTCTACTAATAGAGACATTTGAAGCCAAAAAATAGAATGGGTTTTCAATATCACAAAATATGTGCTTGGTAAGTTGGCATGGCAAATTTGAATTCACTTTTAATCAGGGTATAGATGCAAATAAGACCTTCCTTGATGAACTCTTTAATTTCATATTGCCTCCAGTTTTGACCATGAAGCCTGCCTTTAAAGGTAATTATCCATAAAGACTATGCAGTACTTCTTGGGTGATTTTTTTTAAATTTTATTCTGTATTATAAGTTCTTTGCATCTTTATTTGTTTTTTTTTTTAATTTTCTTTACTTTATTGTGTTGGTTTTGCCATACAATGACATGAAACTGCCATGGGTTTACATATGCTCCTATTTATTAATTTTTAAAACTTTTATTTTATATTGGAGTTGTAGCTGATTAACTGTGTTGAAATAGTTTCAGGTGAACAGCAGAGGGACTCAGCCATACGTATACATATATCCATTCTCCTTCAAACTTCCCTCCCCTCCAGGCTGTCACATAATACTGAGCACAGTTCCCTGTGCTATATAGTCAGTCCTTGTTAGTTACCCATTTTAAATATAGCAGTATGTACAATGTTGATCCCAAACTTCCTCACTAACCCTTCCCCCCATCCTTTCCCCTTGTAACCATAGGTTCATTCTCTAAGTCTGTGAGTCTATTTGTAAATAAGTTCATTTGTGTCATTTCTGTTTAGACTCTGTGTATAGGGAATGTCATACCATATTTCTCCTGTATGATGTTCCTTCTGTGTAGAATCTTCAGTGACTTTAATAAGTACTGATATCTATAAATTGTCTTTGGCTCTGTTTTGTTGAGGCATCAGATTAAAAGAAATCTATGCTTCTTCATTTGGTAGCATTGGATTTATATAATAGGAAAGAACTGATGCTCGTGCATGGTCGCTTTAGTTGTGTCCAACTCTTTGTGACTCCATGGACTGTAGCCTGCCAGGCTCCTCAGTCCATGGGATTCTCCAGGCAAGAATACTGGAGTGGGTTGCCATGCCCTCCTCCAAGGGATCTTCCTTGACCAAGGGATCGAACCAGAGTCTCTTGCATATTCTGCCTCACAGGCAGCTTCTTTACCACTGAACCACCAGAGAAGCCCCAGTTGATGTTCACCCTTTAGTAACTTCTAATATTACTTTGAAGATAAAATGTTTGCTTTCTTATGAAACCATTTTACCAAAATTTAGACTAAATGAAAAGAATAGTAATGTTCTCTCATTTGTTATTTTCAAGTGGACCAAAAATGTGTATTATATCAATATATCATTTTAAAATCACTTTAAAGTGGGAAGAAAGTGGCTAGTCGTCATCAATAAAAGCATTTGTGAAATAAAAGTATACTGTGAGAATTTTAAAAGAGAGCTTGATAAATATCACTGCTGCAAATCAAAATGAGGAAAGCTATTTGAGTTTTTTTCATGGAAAATACATTTACTGTATATTTTGAAATCTAGGAAAAGCTATTAAATTCACAGTATCTCATACATTTTATAAGAAGCACTCTTGACACTACATTGATTAAGAAAAATAAATAGTAATCTTCCTGGATTCACCTAAATGTATTTTCTCATAATTGAATTATTTCATGTAGATTAATTATACTTAACTTCATTAATCTCAACAGTTTATTTTGACCCAGCACATTAAACATAAATTTTCCGTAACAGATATATAAGAGATGAATTAGCTAACACTGAAAAACACAATGGTAAGTCTGTTAGGGAGTACATTTCAAACTGCTGATGCTTATTCACACAACTGTGTCTGACTCTTTTGTGGTCTCTCCAAAAGAGAGACTCTTTTGTGGTCTCACCAAAGCTCTCCAAGCTCCTCTGTCCATGGGATTTTTCAGGCAAGAATACTGGAGCAGGTTGCCATTTCCTTCTCCAGGGGATTTTCCTGACCTAGAGATCGAGTCCATGTCTCCCTGGATTGCAGGCAGATTTTTTTTTTCTTTAAAACCACTTAGCCATCTAGAAAACCTACATTTCAAATTAATGGAGCAGAAATCTTAAATGATGGCCTCCAAGTATATACAATTTTCTCTATTTTAGTGGATGATTTTTCCCCCTGGGTCTGTTATCACAGGAACCAGATAAAATTTAACCAAAATTTTTTTGTTTTTGCTGTTATTCTACTTATTGTTTTCCTAATAAATTATTTGAGACCCCTTTCGCGGGCAATCAAACTGAATGCTTAGTTTGGCATCAGATATGTGGCTTGTTAGCTCAGCTAGTTAGTAAAGTGTGCTAATATCAGCGCCAATGACAAGAATTTATTTCTTTAAAGTCAGGTAACCAGGAAGAATCTCTTCACAGAGGCAGCTGAGGAGCCAGCACAGCAGAACAAGAGACACATGTGTAGTCTGTCCTCTTTTTGTCAAAGTGCAATCAAGTGCCATCACATTGGTGAGGACAGGTAATATCAGATGGATAGGGAGCACTTAATTGGAGTAGGGGATGGCAACCCACTGCAGTATTTTTGCCTGGAGAATCCCCATGGACAGAGGAGCCTGGAGGGCAACAGTCCATGGGGTCGCAAAGAGTCAGACAGGACTGAGTGACTAAGCACAGCACACAGTTAAGACAAACTTCAAAATAAACCTCAAGTTACTGTTACCCCAAGTCCTCTGTTCCATCAGCTCATGCAGTTTAGGCTTTCATTCATGCTGAAAATGAATGGAAATAGTGGGCATGAGGATGGTTAGAATCTAACAAATGCTTAAATTGGTACAGAATGCTCTTTGTTGGGCTTCCCAAGTGGTGTTGAAAGTGAAAGTCACTCAGTAGTGTCCGACTTGAGACCCCATGGACTATACAGTCCATGGAATTCTCCAGACCAGAATATTGGAGTGGGTAGCCTTTCCCTTCTCCAAGGGATCTTCTCAACCCAGGGATCGAACCTACGTCTTCCACACTGAAGGTGGATTCTTTATCAGCTGAGCCACAAGGGAAGCCCAAGAATACTAGAGTGAGTAGCCTATCCCTTCTCCAGGGGATCTTCCTGACCCAGGAATCAAACCAAGGTCTCCTTCATTGCAGATGTTAGTGGTAAGGAAACTGCCTGCCAATGCAGGAGACAGAAAGAAACATCAGTTCATTCCTTGGATCTGGAAGATCCCTTGGAGGAGGGCATGGCCATCCACTGCATTGGAGAATCCCTTGGACAGTGGAGCCTAGCAGACTACAGTCTATAGAATCACAAAGAGTCAGCCATGACTTAAGCAATTTATCAAGCATGCACACTTGTTGTTCAATCAGTATTTCTTCCTTGATCTCACAGTGTTTCTCTTTTTATTACAGGACAATAATATATAAGAATTAAAGAAGAAAAAGATATACTTGTATGTAATTTTGGAGACAACAGACTGGTTCCAAATAGGGAAAGGAGTAGTCAAGGGTGTGTGTTGTCACCATGCTTAATTAACTTATATGCAGAGTACATCATGAGAAGTGCCAAGCTAGATGAAGCACAAGCTGGAATCAAGATTGCCAGGAGAAATATCAATAACCTCAGATATGCAGATGACACCAAACTTATGGCAGAAAGCACAGAAGAACTAAAGAGCCTCTTGATGAAAGTGAAAGAGGAGAGTGAAAAAGTTAGCTTAAAATTCAACATTCAGAAAACTAAGATCATGGCATCCAGTCCCATCACTTCTTGGCAAATAGATGGGGAAACAGTGGCTGATTTTATTTTGGGGGGCTCCAAAATCATGGCAGATGGTGACTGCAGCCATGAAAAGCCATGAAAAGATGCTTGCTCCTTGGAAGAAATGTTATAACCAAACTAGACAGCATATTAAAAAGCAGAGACACTACTTTGCCAATGAATGTCCATCTAGTCAAAGCTATGGTTTTTCCAATAGTCATGTATGGATGTGAGAGTTGGACTATAAAGACAGCTGAGCACCAAAGAATTGATGCTTTTGAACTGTGGTGTTGGAGAAGACTCTTGAGAGTCCCTTGGACTGCAAGGAGATCCAACCAGTCCATCCTGAAGGAAATCAGTCCTGAATATTCATTGGAAGGACTGACGCTAAAGCTGAAACTCCAATACTTTGGCCACCTGATGCGAAGAACTGACTCATTGGAAAAGACCCTGATGCTGGGAAAGATTGAAGGTGGGAGGAGAAGGAGATGACAAAGGATGAAATGGTTAGGTGGCATCACCAACTCAATGGACATGAATTTGAGTAAACTCCAGAAGTTGTTGATGGACAAGAAAGCCTGGTGTGCTGCAGTCCATGGGGCTGCAAAGAGTTTGCCATGACTGAGTGACTGAACTGAATTGAAATGAATTTTGGAGAGTCTTAAAAAGCAGAGATTTAAATTTTCTCCAGCAATCAAGGCAAGTATACAAAATTATGCAAATTTAGTGAAAGAAGAACATGACTGTATAACTCTTTTATAAGACATGAAAGGGAGGTGTATTTAAGACATAATACTATTATTTAATAGAGTTAATTTTCTGAGCGGAGAAGGTGATGGCACCCCACTCCACTACTCTCGCCTGGAAAATCCCATGGACAGAGGAGCCTGGTGGGCTGCAATCCATGGGGTCGCAAAGAGTCTGACAGACTGAGTGACTTCACTTTCACTTTTCACTTGAATGCATTGGAGAAGGAAATGGCAACCCACTCCAGTGTTCTTGCCTGGAGAATCCCAGGGACGAGGGAGCCTGGTGGGCTGCCATCTATGGGGTCGCACAGTGTCGGACACGACTGAAGTGACTTAGCAGCAGCAGCAACAATTCTCTAAGAAGCAGAAACCTGTAATTACTACTTTATAAACCTGTGACTAGATAACCTTGTATCATTAGCCCAGGATAAATGCATAATTATAATAGATTAAATGGGAATTACAGAGAAGATGGCAATTTGAGAATCACTCCTGCTTCATTCTCTCCTGACTCCCTATAGAAGAAATTCAATTGTAAAATGAAAGAAAAATCACTCTTCTGTTGGTAGCCATTCCCTTTCTCCAGCAGATCTTCCCAACCCAGGGATTGAATTCAGGTCTCCTACATTTCAGGCAGATTCTTTACCATTTGAGCCACCAGGGAAGCCCTCAACTCAGAATCATGAAGTTTTATTTTGCTTTGCTTTGTTTGTTAATTTTCTAGTTAGGTAACTGGAGGATACATAGACCAAGATAATTGTGATAGATTATTTTGTGTGTCAATTTTGAAAGGTTATACTCCATTTACAGTTATTATAAAATAGTGGCTGTATTTCTCTTGCTGAACAATATATGTGTATGTGTGTGCAGTCACTAAGTAGTGTGAAACTCTTTGTGACTCCATAGCCCATCAGGCTCCCCTGTCCATGGAATTCTTGGGGCAAGAATACTGAAATGGGTTTTTATTTCCTTCTCCAGGGCATCTTCCTGACTCAGGGATCAAACCCAGGTCTTCTGTGTCACCTGCATTGGCAGGAGATTTTTACCACTGAGCCTCAAGGGAAGCCCAAACAATGTTTCCTTACAACTTATTTTGTACCTAATAGTTTATACCCCTTTCTCCCCTACACCTATTTGCTCTTCTTCCCTTCTCTCTCCCACTCATCGCACCTGTCAGGTGGCTATCGTCAAAAAGAAGATAAATAGCAAATGTTGACCAGGATGTGGAGAAAAGGAAACTCTCATACACTGTTGGTGGGGATGTAAATTGGTGTAGCCACTTTGGAAAACAGTATGGATGTTTCTCAAAAAACTAAAATTAGGGTTACCATGTGTCCAGCAATTCTACCTTTGGGTACATGTATATATATCAAAAACACTAATTTTAAAAGACACCCACATGCCCAACATTCACAGCAGCATAATTTACCATTGCCAAACTATGGAAGCCAGCTAAATATCCATCACAAATGAATAGATAGAGATGTGATATTTAAATAGATCCTGGAGAAGGAAATGGCAACTCACTCCAATGTTCTTGTCAGGAGAATCTCAGACTCACAGAGGAGCCTGGCAGGCTGTGTAGTCTGTGGAGTTGCAAGAGTTGGACTTGAATTAGCAACTAAACCACTATATACACATACATACATATATGTATATATATGTAATAGAATGTTATTCATCCATAAAAAAGAACAAAATTTTGCCAGTTGTGGCAATATGGATGGACTTGGAGGGTATTATGCCAAGTGAAATGTCAGAAGGAATTTTTTTTTTTATCAGTAGTGGTAGACATGAATGCAAGGGCCTGTCATGAAAAGATGAAGGAGCTGGAGTGACCTGGCCTCTGAGAACCATTGAATGGCACTGTCAGGGCTCCTTTTAGGATAGGATTCTCCCTAGAAGAGAAGCCAATGAGAACAGAATAATAATTGAGTAGCATTCTGAGAGTGGGGGAGGAGTCACAAGGTTCAGATAAAACAGAGAGGGGGACAGAGACATGAATTCACAAAAGGTAAGTGGCTGAATAAGGTGATACCAAATGAAGGAGCTTGGGAAGCTTAAAAAGTTATCTTAATTTCGCCTCCTTTAAAAAGTTTAGGGAAAAAAAGCATTTCACATAAAAATAAGAGAAAGCTAGTAAAGTCAAATCTTTTACAAAGTTGTTTTGAGAAAAAGGAAATAAAACTGTGTAACGTCACTTCCCTGGTGGCTCATATGGTAAAGAATCTGCCTGCAATACAGAAGACCCAGGTTTGATCCCTGGGTCAGGAAGGTCCCCTGGAGAAGGGAATGGTGACCGACTCTAGTATTCTTGCCTAGAGAATCCCATGGGCAGAGGAGCCTGGTGGGCTACAGTCCATGGGGTCACAAAGAGTCAGACAGGACTGAACGACTAACACTTCGACTTTTTGGCATCCCAAGTGGTGCTTCCCTAGTGGTAAAGCATCTGCCCGCCAATGCAGGAGACTTAAGAGCTGCGAGTTCAATCCCTGGGTTGGGAAAATTCCCTGGAGAAGGAAATGGCAACTCACTCCAGTATTCTTGTCTGGAGAATCCCATGGACAAAGGAGCCTGGAAGGCTACGGTCCATGGGGTCACAAAGAGATGGACATGACTGAGCAACTTAGCGTGTGTGCACCATCCTTACGTGTAAGCATATTAGCATATTTGAGAGACACATTCAAAAACTGATCAAAATCATAGCCTACTCTTTCAAAATAAGCTAGAAAACTTGAAGAAACTAATTCAGATATGAAGAGCAACATAAATCAGACAGAACTCGGGAAAATATTAGAGATATGAGACAAAGTTATTTAAGACAAAGTTTGAAAAACTTTGGGGAATTATAAGGATGAACAAATGAAGCTGTTAATGACTTAATGGAAGGTGTTAAAGAAAATTTAAAAATCAAAAATAAATGAAGAAATAACTAAGAAAAATAATGAATGTACACAAAGAAGTTAAAACACAGATAATATCAGTCTCTGAAGAAGAACAAAACAAGAAAATAAAATAAAAACTAATAGTCTAGATATACATAATTTTTCATGTATCTGGCGGCTTAGATGGTAAAGAATCCGCCTACAATGCAGGAGACCTGGATTCAGTCCCTGGGTCAGGAAAATCCCTTAGAGAAGGGAATAGCAATCCACTCCAGAATTCTTGCCTGGAGAATTCCATGAACAGAGGAGCCTGTTTTGCTATGGTCAATGGGGTTGCAGAGTTGGACATGACTGAGCGACTAACACACAGATACATAATTTTATATGCAAAGGTATAGATATGGTGGAAATAGTAGCTTTAATCTTTATATTTTTATTTCCTAACTATTAAATAACAGCATTAATTTGTTATCTTCTCCATCATATTTATTATATTATCTTGCTCACCTGATAAAGGGGCTTCCCTGATAGCTCTGTTGGTAAAGAATCTGCCTGCAATGCAGGAGACCCTGGTCTGATTCCTGGGTCAGGAAGATCCACTGGAGAAGGGATAGGCTACCCACCCCTGTATTCTTGGGCTTTCCTTGTGGCTCAGCTGGTAAAGAATCCACCTGCAATTCAGGATACCTGGGTTTGGTCCCTGAGTTGGGAAGATCTCCTGGAGAAGGGAAAGGCTACCCACTCCAATATTCTGGTCTGGAGAATTCCATGGAGTATACAGCCCATGGGGTCACAAAGAATCAGACATGGCTGAGCTACTTTCACGTTCAGTTTCAATCTGGCAAGTTTTTCGGCAATCCACATGGGCATTCTCTATAACCAGCCATGAAAAGCACGAGTATTAGCACTTTACCAATTTACTTTCTTTACCAATTCTAATTACTGTTTTTAACATATTATATTAGTTTCAGGTGTACAACATATTGATTCAATTTGTGATATGATCACCCCAGTAAATCTAGCAACATCCATAAGAAAAAACAAATTGTGTATTAACCATATTAACAGAATAAAGAGGTAAAAATCTTTAAATTACTAAGTATGATAAAACTGTTTTTAAGCCATAAAAGGAGCTACAGACTCACTAGAGAGAGCAGTTTATACATAGATTATGAAGATCATAATGTGAAATATAGAAAAACAGTGATATTTGGGACTAATCAAGTTTCAGAGTTGTGCTCTGGCACATGTATATAATCGTTCATATAACTGAGCTATTAGATCAAACGACAAACATACTTCATGTATGAAATCCATTAGGGAAGCTTTCAAAACAAATGTAGGAGATGCCCTCTTGTGTTTGGTTTTTCCATGGTAAAGTATGTTTAAGAAAACTGTCTTCACTTCTTAATCTATTTTCTGTTAGGCTCTTATTCTATGAAAATTAAAAAAGATCACTTACTACTTATTAATAGATGTCTGCAAGCTATTACTGTAGGTTTAAAATACAATATTTATTTTCTAAGAAATCATTTTCCTGAGATTAGAATGTCTTTGTTTTACTTTTTTCTCTTTGCTTTGATTTCACTTTAGCATTGTGAAAAACAAATATACCATTAAAAAGTTAATATTTGAATTCATCCTCTTTCTTTTACCCAAAATAATAGATGCAGTGTGGACAAACAAACCTGTCCTTGCAAGATATTTTATAGATTTCAAAGTGTTTTCATGCAAAACATTTCCTTTCTCAAAATAATCCTGTGAAGTATGTAAGTTAAGTGTACATCCCCATTTTTGAGATGTAAAAATTGAAGCCTTGAACCTCAGCAACAGCTTGAAACAAGACTACAGTTTCCCTAGAATCCAGTAGAAGAATTGAACCTGAACCCTGGTCCCAGGTCTTCATATACTAAAGGCGAGGTTTGACCCATGAGACTTGACAGTTTTCTGAGACAATTTTTGGGACTCAAAGTCTGACACTTGATCTTTCTCTACAGAACAGAGCACTAGAAATTTGAAGCAACTTAAAAAATGTCAACATTATATATAATATGTGTCAGATATATATGGGCTTCTCAAGTGGGTAAGTGGTGAAGAATCCCCCTGCCAGTGCAGGAGACACAGGTTTGATCCTTGGATAGGGAAGATTCCTTGGAGAAGGAAATGGCAATCCATTCCAATTTTCTTGCGTGGAGAATCTCATGGACAAAGGAGCCTGGAGGGCTACAGTCCATGGGGTCAAAAAGAGTCAGACACAACTGAGCACACACACATACACACACCATCTTGTATATATTACAATAAACGTACATGTGTGTATGTATGAGCCTAAGTGTGTATGTATTATTTTATCTCCATAAGCTAGCGTTTATTCAAATTGAAATTGTCAGGTTTTTACAAAGGCAATTCTACTAAGAAGAAAGTTTCAAAAATTTTTTATCATATAGTTTTTTTAACTTTCTATTTTATATTGGAGTTTCATTGATTAACAATGTTGTGTTAGTTTCAGGTGTACTGCAAAGTGATTCAGATATACATATACATGTATCTATTCTTTTTCAAAGGAGTCAAAGTATTTAATGCTTCAGTTCAGTCAGTCAGTTCAGTCGCTCAGTCATGTCTGATTCTTTGCGACCCCATGAACCTCAGCAAGCCAGGTGTCACTGTCCATCACCAAACTCCCGGAGTCCACTCAAACCCATGTCCATCGAGTTGGTGATGCCATCCAGACATTTCATCCTCTGTTGTCCCCTTCTCCTTCTGCCCCCAATCCTTCCCAGCATCAGGGTCTTTTCACATGTGTCAACTCTTCTCATGAGGTGGCCAATGCATTGGAGTTTCAGCTTCAACATCAGTCCTTCCAATGAACACCCAGAATGGATCTCCTTTAGGATGGACTGATTGGATCTCCTTGCTGGCCAAGGGACTCTCAAGAGTCTTTTCCAACACCACAGTACAAAAAGTATCAATTCTTCGGCATTCAGCTTTCTTCACAGTCCAACTCTCACATCCATACATGACTACTGGAAAAACCATAGCCTTGACTAGACGGACCTTTGTTGGCAAAGTAATGTCTCTGGTTTTTAATATGCTATCTAGGTTGGTCATAATATAGCTAAATACAACAAAAGCTTGGCAATTTCAGCCTTCTCAAATTAAGAAACATGTTAAACTAAAATATCAATTTCTGATATCTTCATATTCTAGTAAATGCTAGGAAATTTACAAAAAGAGAGGGACATTCATGAAATATTGCTCATGGCTATATTACTAAAATCGTCAATCTGATTTGGTTTGAGAAATCAAAGTAAGTTTGTAATTCACCAGACTGTTTCCAAAATTGTTTTAAACACTGAAATGGATGTCCTTTTCATTCCGTAAAGTCCATGTTCCATATTCCTATGAAATGGATAATCTTTTGATTGTATTAATATGATGTTTTTTCTGATTCTAGAATAATAGATTTGGTCAATAGATCATCCAGCTTCTGAGTTTATGACCAAAGTGTTTAGACATGAGGGAAGAACATGGAAAAGAATCTGTAGACAGAAAGGGAAAAGTGTTGCTGGCTGTGGTGAGGTGAGATTTGATATTTTATGCAAAGTTACTACCTTACCATTTGGAAGGAAGTATCTATGTTCTTTGCCATGTTGGCCCAACAGATTCTACCTCATTGGAAACATTCTTAACAGACTCTTTAGGGCAATGGGTGGATTAAAAATCTCATCTTAACCAACTGTAGCTTTATGTGCTGTCTGAAGCTCTGATGACAAGGAACACCTGCAGGGTGATGGGTACCGCCCCTGGCTGGCTGCAGAGTGGGCAAGTGGCCCTACATTCTCTAGAGGGCTCAAGGCATGACTTCTGTATCTTCCTGGCTGAAATAACTGCCATGTGTTTCATTGTGTTTCTGGTTGAGGCATGTTGCTTTTATTTTGTGTTGGTGGTTGTGATAGACTTTTGTTTTAAATCTAGCCTGAATGAACCCTTTGTCTCTTTTCTGCTAGTGTAATAGGTAAAATATGTATTTGTTGATTTAAAAAATAATTAGATGAGGTCATGAGACTCATGAAGCTTGTACTTATTGAGGCATGAAATATGACTGCAGAGATAATCCACTCTTGCTGGGTCCCATGTCCCATGAGGCTAATTCAGGTCACCTCACTGGGTGGGATCATTAGAGATAGAAGTGATTTGGTACATTCCAAACAACCCACCTCTTACCCCACCATCACCCCAGCCTGTGATGATGAAAGCATCCCCCAGGGAATCTGCTATTGTCAGCATAACCTGTAAGTCTTTCACTACTTCCTGGCCCCAAATAGAAAATGTAAACTCATCTTAATGGGTTCCTACTGAAAAGCTACTTTTCCTTTTCATTTTTTCATTGCTGGCTCAGGCTAGTGAATAGGGACGATGGGAAAAGAGAAATGAACTATAAAAGAGTGTGTGTGAGGTGTCAACTAAAAAATTAGCCACAACTTGAGAGTAGAGTTGTTTTATTTGGTGAGACTCCAAGCTGGGGAGGCAGCATCTCAGTAGCCCTGAGAAAACAGCTCCCAGGAGGCAGGAGAGGGATTTAGGCTATATACAAGTTTGTAACAAAGGGGTCAGGCCATCTGAATATCAAAAGTTTGGTTAAGTAAGGAAAACCAGATTATCAAGTGAAGGAATTTAGTGTTTTTCTGTGTTTGGAAAGATGCAAGCCTTTGGGTTTACTGAATTCGTTCCTTTCATATGCACCTTAGCTATCTGGGGTCAAATCCATGGCGATATCATGTCATTGTATGGCAAAACCAATAAAAAAAAAATCCTGTTTCTTGTTTACATCCTTAATTCCTTCAGGAGTGGCAGATGTGTGGTGGGTGACTGTTTATTGCTTTCTCCCCCACCCCAAGCTCCTCTGCAATCACTGGGGGTGGGGGGCAGCGGCATGTGCTGTATCACAGGCATTGTGTTCCGTTTTGGGAGCTCTCATTCACATCTGGAGGCCCGAAATCGCTGATGGGTGTGACATTTCTTGCCCATAGATATGGCAGGAAATATTTTATTTCACAGAGGCCGTGAGAGTGGGTGGGTGTGGTGGGTGGGAATGAGTGTGTGTGTGTGTGTGTGTGTGTGTGTGTGTGTGTCTGTGTGTGTGTGTCTGTGTGTGTGTGTGTGAGAGAGAGAGAGAGAGACAGAATGAGTTTAGGAAAACACTCTTGTTAGAAGAGTGCCATTAACACTATTTATGACGTTTTAAAATAGACTATATGTAACTCTGAATTGCCATCTGAAACTGTTCCTCTAGTAAATGAACAAATAAATAAACCCACTTATTAATATTTCATTTGTTTTTATTCTTGCTGCCTTGATATTGTTTTCGGTCTTTTCTAAACAATGTCAATACCTTTGGAAACCATGTCTAAAAATACAGGGAGGCCTGGTGTGCTGCAACCCATGGGGTCACAAAGAGTCAAACATGACTGAGTGACTGAACTGAACTGAACTGAAACCAGTTTGGGTTTTATGAAGCACTGGACAAATCACAGGGTGATGTGCTATATGTTAATAAGCCTTTAATTTGTGTGTTACATGGAAAGTAACATAATTCTCTTTCCAAGGTATTGACACAGTATGTGTGTATTTAAAACTGATCCCCCCTTTAAAATGTTCATAGCTGTTTTTTTCACACTAATCAATCTGGCAGCCTAATAAAGAGATTAATAAATAGAGTCACAAATGGTTTCTGGGAGATCAGAGAAGGTGGAGGTCATTAAAAAACTTTTTAAAGAACAATCCAATTTAATAGTAGCAACAGTAAAACCCCAAAAGTACAGGTATAATGTATTGACTCTGAAAACTTTCCAGTTGGTAAACTCTGAACTCTGAACACTGTCAACTTAAAAAGTAGTCACAATCTCAAAGCTGAGAATTATTTTGCACTTGGTGGGAATTTTTAGAACTTTAAGCACAGGAGACAGCATCTCAAGTGATCCTGAGGGAACTATTTTGAAAAGGGGCTAGGAGGGGAAGGAGTCAGGTTATACAGAAGTTTGCAAACAAGGGACAGATAGTCTGAACATCAACATATAAGGAAAACCACACATCTCAAACTAAGGAATTTAGTGCTTTTCTATGTATGGGAAGATACAAGAGTCTGGCCTTACTGAAAACATTCCTTTCATATGCATCTCAGCTATTTGGGGCCAGCATCCTGTGATGTGATTTTTCACATCCTTTGTTCCATGCTCATGTAGGGAGTGTGGCAGCCTGGTGACTGCATTGCAGGTATTATTCTTCCTGGGCACCCTCGGAGCTCAGAATTCACATTTGGAGGATAGGAATAGCTGATGGCATGACATCCTTGTTTATTAATATAGCAGGAAATATTCCACTTCACAACATTTACTGGCAGGCCACTGGAGGTGAATTTTCACATTCACCCATTACCAAGGTCCCTGTGCCTCTGGCCTTTCCTCCTGCTTCCCCTGAGGCCATCCTGCTAGAAGACTCCATCTCTGATTCTTCATGATTATCAAAAACCTGAGTCGTGGATGCAGGATCGCCTACCACATGTGTAAGGTCCTCTGCAGAATGAAAATAAGAGGGTCCCTTACTGAAAAATTATTAAGAGGTTCAAGAGGATGAACTTTAACCTTTGTTAGCGTGAGGCCTTCCTTGTGTGACAGTATGGGTCTCACACTATGAAGCTGGCCTCTCTGGGTGGATTTACTGTTTTTCAAGTAGATTATATTCTAGCTAGCTCCTAACCCCTTTTTTAGTCATTGGTGACAACCCATACCTCCTACTTGTTAGTACTACATCAATACTACTATACCTGATCTCTTCTAATAAGCTTTCAATTCAGTCAGAACCTGTCTGCCAGTGTAGGAGATGTTAGAGACATGGGTTTGATCCCTGGGTTAGGAAGATCCCCTGGAGGAGGGCACTGGAACCCACCCCAGTATTCTTGCCTGGAGAATCCCACGGACAGAGAAGCCTGGTGGGTTACAGTCCATAGCGTCGCAAAGAATTGGACACGACTGAAGCAACTCAGTACTCACACAAGCACTGAATTACACTTGCCCATAGGTAGCTCTAGGTCAATGTTCACAGCAAGTCTGCTGGGCCTCCTAACATCTTAATCCAGTTCAAGTTCTAATGGGCCAGACCACAAGTATGCCCTCTCCCCTTCTCACATGCTTCCTCCAATAAGAACAAGACACAACAGACATTTTTGCCATATGTGTCAGTCAACTTCCAGCCACATGCAAATCATGAAGGAAACAGAATTGCTTAGATTGGAATTAAAAAAAAAAAAAAACTGTGCAGATTGCTTTGGCTGGTGGAATTTGCCTGAGTCTTATTTTATCAATAATTCAAAATGTTTAGTCAGTTCAAATAATCTCTAATTGAAAAACAGAGTTATCAAATTGAGAAATGGAACATTTCCTGCCATATCAGTAAACAAAGGGGGTCACAGTCACCAGTGATTGCAGTTCTCCAATGTAAGCCCATGAGCCCTGAGGACACTCAAGAAGGAAAATAATACCTGCCATCTAGCGGCCATCAGACTGTAGCCACTTCCTAAGGGGAGCCCTGAAGAAACTCTGGACTTGAAAATACCGGACACTAGCCCCCAGATAACTGCAGTGCATATCAAAGGAATGATTTCAGTAAGCCCAGACTCTTGCATTTGGTCTTCCCAAGAGGTGCTAGAGGTAAAGAATCTGCCTACTCATATAGGAGACCTGGATTTGATCCTAGGGTGGAGAAGCTTCCCTGGAGAAGGAAATGGCAACCCGCTCCCATATTCCTGTCTGGAAAATTCCATGGACAGAGGAGCCTGGTGTGCTACAGTCCATAGCATCACAAAGAGTTGGACAGAACTGAATACACAATGATTGAAGTTTCCTTCCATACATAGGAAAGTGCTAAATTCCTTAACTTGAGATATCTGGTTTTCTTTAATTGACAATAATATTTTGATGTTCAGGCTACTTAACCTTTTTTGCAAAACTTCTATATAATCTGACTCATCCCCTCATCTCCTGGGAGCAGTTCTCTGAGGGTCACTTGAGATGCTGCTTCCCAGGCTTAAAGTCCTAAAAATTCCTGCCAACTAAAATACAACACTCAAGTTTTAGGTCGTGACTCTTTTTTTCAAGTCCACAAAATAGATACAATTTGGATTTTTTTTTTTTTTTTACCAATTGGAAATAAAAATTATATTTATCTACCAAGTACTTAATATATGCTAGAAACTTCTACATTCCATCCTGTTGTGTCCCTAACAATCCTGTGAGGTAACTTTTCATATTTTCCATCAGCCTGGAGGAATATAATACAGTTTATGGATAATTCCACTGTTGGCAATAAAACTAAATTTCTTGGACAGCCTCTATTGGAAAATGTTGGATGAATGGCTAGAGGTGCCTTCTAAGCCCCCTCCCTCCTCAATGATGGAAATTTGGCAGCCACTCCAAGTGTCACTAGATTTGGTTTTCCCTTATTGTCAACACCTTCTTTTCATACTATTATGACCTCCATGCCCCAGCTGTGGTGCCCTGAGATGGGCAACTTCACACTATAAGCTGATGTGCTCTGAAACTGGGGCTTCCCAGGTGACTCAGTGATAAAGAATTCACCTGCCAATGTAGGAGATGCAGGTTTGATCCCTGGGTCAGGAAGGTCTCCTGGAGAGGGTAATGGCAACCCACTCCAGTATTCTTGTCTGGGAAATTCCATGGATAGAGGAGCCTGGTGAGCTACAGCCCATGCAGTGGCAAAGAGTCAGACATGACTGAGAGATTGAGCATGCATACTCTGAAACTACATTGCCAGGGGCAAACCACCTCACTTATGAGGCTGGGTAGGAAGCAAATTCCATGATCCTTAAAGACTGGGAATAGATGGTAGGACACACTCTCCTCCTTACTCTACAACTCAGAATCCTTTAACCTCTTAGAATCTCTGTATTCTGAGGGCTGATAGTACTATCAGCACTTTCCAGTAGAAAGAGGATTTCTCTTCCTATCTTGTTCCTCTCTACCTTTCCATGGTGAGAAATTCACTCCAAATCCCTGCAGTATTGCTCTTATCTTCAGCTATAAATTCCTTCCTTCCCTTAGATAATCACCAGGTCATACCCAGAAAGGCTGCAGATCTGGTCTCCTCTCTTGGAGATGCCTTTGCCATGCTACAGATGCTCAAAATGATATAGACATTAAGCTCAGGGCCCCAAATATAAGTTGGTGGCTGTGTCCAATGTCCAAACTTTTCTATGGCTCCACACGGTTCCTTAAGGGTAGAAAGGACCCGACAGACAGACTTTAAGATAAACCCCAAGATCCCCAAGATCTGGGGTATTATTCCCTTGTATATTTCCCTCCTCCAGAGTGTGGGTGAACTCTTGGACTTACTGTAACAGAGTGTATCAAAGTGGTAGAAAAAATCACACTCTTGACTAGGTTCTGTTTTCTGGCAAAGATGATGGATGTCACTATCTTGACTATCATACATTATATAAGACTTTATCCTAGTAGATGTCTGGCTCTAGAACTGCTCTCTGCTAGGCTTCTCCAGAGAAAAATAATCAGTAGTATATATATATATATATATATATATATATATATATATATATATATAT